>VWZZ01004402.1:0-75989 GCA_013399095.1 Psophia crepitans
GATTCTATGATTTTATGATTCACTTCCCTTGCAAGCAAAAACAAACCAAAAAATCTTGAGAAACTACTAAAGTCAGAGAGTTCCACCCAGCAATGCCAAACTAGACATCACCCAAAATAATGGTCCTCAGTTTGCATCTGCCTCAAGGAGATCTTTTCAATGCACATACCCTTGGCATTTGGAAGACCTGGTGGTTACTGCTAGGCTACCCGGCCTCTGATCCTTTTCTATCTTAAACTCTGTGATGGGTATGAATCACTACAACTAGGTCATCTTTTAAATCAAAAAGAGCAGACAGTTCTAGGCATACTGCACTTAATGGTAGTAATTCTACATTTTCATTGCCCCAGGTAAAGGGCTGGAGTATTTGTGCAGATGAACACTCATCCTACAGAGTTAAGAAATCACCATTTCTTATCTGAGGAGAAGATGGCTGTATCCTCCTAGTCTGTTGCAACCTGAAGAAAAATGATGTTGATTAATCCCCAAGAGATCACTGACTGTGTAAGCTTGGAACGCGTAAGGAAACTGCGCGCTGTGAATACATTGATGACAGAAAATGTATCAGGAGAAACAGAAGAATGCATGTGATACTTAGTCCGTATCTTCAGTACTGTATGATTAACTTTCAAGTATGAATTAACTGAAGATCTTACAACAGATGTGATCACAACTGAATATTACTGGCTAATTGATACTTTCTCCAAAATCTGATAAATTTATCCCTTCTTTCTATTTACAGGCTGTGAACAAAGTAACTTAGACTATGTGGGGCAACAGTATCTGAGTCTACAAACCAGTCAAATTAATAGATGCACCTCTGCTTTTAGTTTTTGAATACCTGCAATTCATTCATATAACCCTGCAAATAATCACACTAATAAAATTACATTTTTCTGTTCCTGAAGCCAAGATTTTCAAGACTAGCTTTGTAGAAAATTAAATTTTATTTCTGAAGAAAACTTTCACGTAAACATTTATTCTTCGCAAATATTTATAAGGAAAAATCACATTTTTCATAAAATATTGATAACTTGTATAGCTTGGGTAAAAGGATAGAATACCATTTTACAGATAAAATTACTACAAAATACAGATAAAGTTACTACAAATTTAAAGTTTTAATGGCAATTTTTCCGTTCAGTCATACTCATAAATGGACAAATGTCCATTATGGTTGTTGTCACATGCTTTCTGTTTCTCTAAATGTCATCAAACATCGATCTATACAAATTACTGTGAAAGAAATGTTGGTTATATTCTCAAATGCAGGGTTTTTTTGCGTGAATGGATGATTTTCATGTTTACATTCAGGAATCAGTGATTGGTAATAATGGTCATCATATTAGAGACTTCTTTCCCAACAAACATAATTCCAGAAAAGTGGATTAAAATGTCAGTGTATTTACCTCTGAGAAACGCATGGTACTCAGTTCATACAGTCCAAATTTTACTGTTTTCATCTCTTCTACCCATACAAATCAATAAACTTGACATGAGGTGGAACTGTCTTTTTCTATCAGTTTATATCAAGACATTTTGGGAATTCTAGTCTACGAAATAACACTGAGTCTTATTTTACTTAAGAGTTAAATTGCTTTTTGCTAATATTCTTTCAAAAAGGAAATGTGGCTTTTACAGAATTCTCATGTGGCTAATTCATAGTTTTTAACCAGTATAAGCACAAATAGCTTTTTCTCCAGCCAGTCTTTCCACCTTATGTCTTTGTACATTCAAATTCTCTTATATATATAGTATTATTTTTAATTTTATTTACTCTTTTTAATTAATTTTGAATTCTTTCCAATTAGTCATCAATACATTTAATATGTTATGTCTCTCACTGTTCTTGAAATCTCCTTTCCTAGTATAACCATACCTATTAAATTGTGAAAAATAACCTTCAGTCTATCATTCAAACTGATAAAAAAATACTGAACAGAGTTGGGTTCAGGACAGAACCTTGCCCATTAAAATGACCTGCCCACTTGGATAACAAAGTGTTGACAAGTACTCTTTTAGAAAAAGAGAGAAAGAATACTGTGTACCTATTTTGTAGCAATTACACATAGATTATACTTCCCTAGTTTGCTTATGACATGCATTTTCAAACCAAATGAGCAGGTAGGTCATTGAAGAATCCAGCTTCCAATATTGAACTACTATTCCAACTTCGTGCTGCAGTAAGCCACCATATGACCTAGCACCGTCTACCCATACACCATCATACCTTGCCAGCATCTGTCCTTCTCTCATGCTTCCCTTCTCAACATTATCTTCTGTCTCCTGGATCCTCACTGTAACATTTAGGTCACTATCCATAGCAATATTGACTACTGTAGGTGAACACAGGAGCTTTCTGTGCAGCTGCAGACCATGGTCAATAATTTCTTCAAGAAGTGTGCCCTATAGCTGGGTAGCACACGTGTCTCAGACGCAGCTGATCACTTAACATACGCTTACCCTCTGGACAAGGAATCTGAACTTCACAATTAGATCACTCTGTATCCCTATTTCTTACTAAGTTAGGCTCACTCCACATTGAAACAGCTATAGAGATCACACAGCATATGGTACCTCCTAGCCACTACTGGGCAGAAGCGGTGCAGACTTTGGCTTAGTTTTGGGTAGGTCTGATGTATTAGAACAAGTAAGTAAAAGCTTAGTGTACTATTAAAGTTGCAATATCTCATGTCTATATACCTTTAACTCACAAAGCTAGCTAATCTGTAAAAAAAGTGAAACACAGATTGATTTGACCTGATTTGTTCTTTACAGTCTTAGATACTTTTCATAATTTCCTTTGGATAATTTTAGGTTGCTCATTTAAATGTTTGCTCTAATAAATTTTATCAAAGTGAGTCTGCCTGAGTTATTAGTCCCTGGTTTGTTTTAATTCTTTCTCACTTCTTAAAAATGAATACTCTATTTGCTTTTACCAGCTATCTGTGACTACATGAATCCTCTGTTAGCCCACAGGTTTTTACAAATGTTTCCAAATCACACTGACTTGCTTAAGCATGCTCCAGAAGTTTACTCTAGGAAGTGTTAGAGGTCTATATATCTGTATCTTTTACTGTACAAAGACAAAAGAAAAAAAATACCACCAAAACCCACTAAAATAATTAATTACATCTACCTTCTGTATGTCATCCGTCATTTTATTTTCTTTCTTATTGAGTAATGAGTGTATATACATTTATGTTTTGTCTGCTAGTGAAGTAGAGAGCATTTGTTGCCTCTTCTGGCTCTTTCTAATGAAATTCACTGTCTTTTCTCTTTCTCATTTTGATTCTGCTATTTCTTCACGCTCATCATTAGTCAGTTTTTAAATAATGATTCACATTTTCAGGTCCATAATAAAAGCCTTCCAATAGTATACATTATATCCTTTCTCAGCATTCAAATAGCTTGCCATTATGATTTTCCAGTGATTGATGATAGTGGAGAGCAGTGAAGAGTAGCTGTGCGGGACTTGTTGAGTTACAGTGCGAAAAGAATCAACAGAATACTTGAGGTTGGAAAGGACCTCTGGACGTCGTCTCGTCCAACCTCCTTGCTCAAGCAGGACCACTTGAAGTCAGTTGCCCAGGTCTGTGTCCAGATGACTTGAAACATCTCTAAGGATATTTAATCTCCCTGGGCAGCCTGTACCAGTGCTTGGTCACTCTCACATAAAAAAAATAAAATGTTTCCTGTCCTTGTTGTGGAGGTTACTGCTTACTCATTCCCCCTGTGGGGATGGGGGAGAGAATCCTAAAAGTCAAAGTGAGAAAACTCATGGGTTGAGATAAAGACGGTTTAATAAGTGAAGCAAAAGCCGCTTGCACAAGCAAAGCAAAACAAGGAATTCATTCACCACTTCCCATGGGCAGGCAGGTCCCAGGAAAGCAGGGATCCGTCACGCATAACGATTTCTAGGGAAGACAAACGCCATCACTCCAAACGCCACCACACACCTCTTTTCTTCTTCCCCAAGCCCTTTATTAACCAAGCATGACATCGTACGGTATGGAATATCCCTCTGGTCAGTTGGGATCAACTGTCCCATCCGTTTCGTCCCAATGTGTTGAGCACTCCCAGCCATCCCACTGGAAGGGAGATGTGAGAAGCAGAGCAGGCCTTGACTTTGTGTAAGCACTGCTCAGCAACAACAAAAACATGTCTATATAACAAAAGCATTTCCATATTATCAACTCTATTTCCAGCACAAATCCAGAACACAGCCCCATACCAACTACTATGAAGAAAATTAACTCTCTCTCAGCTGAAACCAGGACACTCTTGTATTTCAGTTTGTGTCCATTGCCTCTGGTCCTGACACTGGGCATCACTAAAACAACAGCACAGCCAGTGAGTGGAGGCCCAAAGTGAGGCTGCTCAGGGCATTAAGGCTTAATAGCACATTTGGAGGCCTGACAGATGCCACTCATCATCCCTCTTTTATATTATATTCTCCAGTTGTTTGCTATATTGAGCCTACTCTTCTGAGGTTGCTAATTTGAGGTTGCTCTTGTGCCTTCCTTAACTAGGGTAGAAAATTTGCATTATCATTATTTTGATAACTACTAACCAAATTACTTTCCATCATAAACATCTGAAAAAAAAACCCTGTCAAAATTCACAAATGTTACACTTTCCTGATTAATTTTACCAGCTGACCACCAGACAAACCCAGACAATCCTCACTTACTGCAGATTATTGTGCCTAGATCTGCAACTGTTTGTCACAAGGAGATCTCATTAATGTGTATTAAAATGAATAGTTTGCACCATACCAAGACCATTACACAGTAAAAGAAGTTATAGGTGCCCCCTGCCCCCAGCAGCTGGGGAGTCTGTGAATTCCTCCTGCCTGAAGGCTGGAGCCTAGTCTAGAGACCTGGGGGTCTCTTCCCCAAGCTGATGGATGTGCCTGCTGCTTTTCCACTTGCAGCAAAACTGAGCATCTGCCCTGGAGACACACACAGGACACTGATATGGCTGGTCACACAAACTGTCTCAGACAAAGCATTGCCTTAAACAGCATCTACATACAGGACCCACCTAAGGAAAAGCGCAGACATCCACATCCCTTTCCTCCTTCTTTTCTGGCAGAGAAAGGTCATTACCAGAGGCACACACATGACACCCGCTAGGTTCACAAGCACACACACATTTGCAGATCCCTGAAGTACTGGCATGGCACCCCTGTATGCTCAGTACCCCTGCCTGGATCCTAGCTGCCCTTACCAGTCCCACAGGTCCCCTACTCATGACTAGTTCAGCTTGGTCATCACTAGCAAATATGCAGCACTGACACACTTGTCCCACAGGCATCCCGTGCTTATAGGTCCCCCCAGATACCGGCATGGCCCCTCCACTGAGCCAGTACCCCAGCCTGGACCCAGGGCTTCCTACTCACCAGCTCACCCGGCTTGAAGTTTGCCAGCAAACACAGATGCACACGTCATGCTCACCCAGTTTGAGGAAGATACAGATGCTTGGTCCAAACACAGCAGCCAGCACCAGGTACTTGGGCTGTGACCCATGGTCCAACTTTAGCTGCTAGTGCTGAGCCCTGCATTTGCCTCACTCACCCCAGTACCCCCAATAGGTGGTTTTCAGGACATATACCATTCCCACCCCAGTGACTGGAAATTAAAGACCCCCCACCTGCTCCAGCTGCCAGTATCACAGACCTGGGACAGCTGTCTGACTGTGCTGGCATTCAGGGCACAAAGACTGTAGGACTCACAATGACAATCCAGAGTGATGGCTCCTCCAGCTACTGATGCTGAGACCTCCAGCATTAATTACTGGCATCAAAGGCCAGCTCACAGGAAGATCGTTAAGAAATCATTGAATAAGGAGATAGGACAGACTGTGGTGATCACCATCAGGACATGGTCAAAAAATGTACTGACTGGCCACTTTTTTACATATATCCAGCCCCTTTTATACCCATTTATGTCTATCACAGAATGATTGAGGCTGGAAAGGACTTCTGGAGGTCATCTGGTCCAACCTCCCCTGCTCCACCAAGGCCATGTAGAGCCGTTCACACAAGACCATGTCGAGACAGCTTTACAGTATCTTCAAGAACTCGACAACCTCCAAGGGAAACCCGTTTCAGTGCTTGATCAACCACACAGTAAAAAAAGTGTTTCCTTATTGTTCCCTCTGTTCCTTACTGATCCCCTTCCCTTAAACATTGCTTCATGTTTTACACAGATTTTCTGTCCCAAATCCTCCCGTTGTTTCTCTTGTTCTTCCCCTCTTATCAGTTAGAAAGTCCAGGTAATTTTCTCCAAAGCTGTATGTGGAGTTTCTTAATGGCTCATCAGTCAATAAGTGGAGACTTCTGATCTTTGGCATTGTCTCCATTATCCCCTGTGTACTCAGCTTGTTTTTCTGTGTGTTCTCGTTCATCACTGTCATGGTTCAGCCTCAGCCAGCAGCTGAGCCCCACACAGCCGCTTGCTCACTCCCCCATCAGCAAAACAAGGGGAAGAATGAGAACAGCAAAGGGCAAACGTCCTTGAATTGAGATAGCGACTGTTTAATGGGCCAGCAAAGGAAGAGAGAAACAACAAGCAGCAGTAGTTATACCGGGATGTACACAAAGGCAATGACAAACGGAGCACGTTACCGATCAACAACCGACCCGACTGACCAGCCGTTCAGCCCCCAGCCAGACCGTCCCAAGCAGCACCGGGCTGCACGCCCCCCCGGCCAGCCCCTTTTATAGGGGCATGATGGCACAGGGTATGGAATAGCCCAGCCAGCTCGGCTCACCTGGCCCAGCTCCTGAAAATTAACCCCATCCTGGCCAAAGCCAGGACAATCACTTTCTCCTTTAGTATTATCCCCTCTGCATTGAAAAAGTCCTTGACTGAATAACAATACAGCAGATTCTCTCACCTTCCACATAGTAACCACTAAAACATTACTAACCACTACAACCCTTACCAGTGTTAAGCACATTGTATCACCTGCAGTTCTTTGCTGGGGAAGAACTCTGAAATTATTTCCATTTTCAGATCTATATACCATTGCTTGTGTCAACGTACAGCTAGCAATCACAAACTGGCCCCAAACTGTATGGACAAGTTTAAGTGATGATGATGATGAACACAATGCACCATCACTGAAAAAATGTGCTCTGTCCTGACAGAAGGGTGAACTAAGTGTTGTTTGACTTCAAGAATGGCTTTTTTTACTTTTGTCCAGATTCCTGTCCTTTCCTAAAGTTATTATAGACTTTTGTGATGGATATGGATAGAACTTTTCTGTAATGTTTTGAATTTTACCTCAAGGCAGGCTTTTCCCAAGAAAACAGCTCTCCCAAGCGAACAGTTTCACTTATTTCCTTATCTAGGAAAGACTTCTCTGACCAGCACCATCATTTATTTTTTCCTAGATTAATTCTGTCTACCTTTCATGGTTAATGCAGGCTGTATCATCAGCAAGTAATGGAGAGAAGTCATATTCAGGCTTCTAGGGTCAAACTTCTATTTGGATAGAGGTCAGGTCTTCTGGCATGTGTAAGAAAAGGGAGAGCTTTCCTGGCATTGTCCACATAATGTAGGCACACAATCAAGCAGGCCCTCCTCTCCTTCTGTCAGTGAACTCATGTTGCTACTCACTTTAACTGTCTTAGTTTCTCCAGCCATGTGAACCATGTGGTGTGATGGACAATTCAAAATTTCTGCACACCTTAGTTTGCTTTTTTTTTGGAAGGTATTGCACTTGCAGTCACAGAAAGACAAAAGCCAAAGGGGACAATCCAGAGCATGCATACAGTAAATATTTTATTGTTGTAATCTAGCATAAACATTAACAAGAGATCTTTCATGATGAAAGGGACAATTTAGGTTACTTTTACTATTTATCTACTACTCATATCTTCTTTCAGACCACTAGTCAGCAGTGTGACAGGTTTACTCCTTGCATAGGACAGTTAGAAAATGCCGCCATATATTCACCCCTGCCCTTCCAAATGCAGGTTAAGAAAAGTACAGGGAAGGAATTGTGACTGCATGACTCTGAGTTGTAGTTCTGCCCACTATTGTGTGTTTTTTATGTACCTTGTATTATATAAAGTAACCCTAATACATGTTATCTGGTCTTAAGTGAAGATTATAGGAAAATTTTGTTCCCCCCATGGAAATTAAGAAAAATCAGTTCTTGCTGACTTTCATGTAATCAAGATTTTATCCCAGAAATACTGAAAAGATATTTAGACTAAGCAATATATCTTGGACAACCTATCTGAAGAAGGATAAGCATATGGAACAGAATTTCTTAATTTAAAAAAGCTTGCATCAGTCTTAAACGATTGCTAATCTCTGTATTCTTAGCACTGTGCAGTGTGTTAAGATTGTTGACTGTTGAGAAAGTTGGGGAAATATGAATACTTTATGTTTCTTACATTTAATCCTCTCACCCTAACCCAAGACTGAAAAATCAAATAACTCAAATTTAACGAAAAACAAGCACTGCAAGAAGATGTGAATAGAAAACATGGTAAGTGTAGGTCCTGAAATCCCTGAATCCATAATATTTTCAAGCTTCACACAGCTCTAATGATCAGTAACTAGCAAAGCAGAAATCATATTTGCCTCCAGAAAACAACGATTTAAAATAGGTTCAGAATAGGAACTGACAGAAACCTTTCTCAGACTTTACTTGTCTAAATGAGATTATCCATAAACCTAGCTTGTTTGAATTCCCTGGCTTAATCCAATTCTGGGTGGAGTCAAGTATATGGCTATGATAGATTTGTTAAGCTTTCAACACTCACAATCTGTCAGTTCACAGATGCTATAGCCTGAAGCCATGTCTGGAGAGAAGGTTTAATCCTTTGATTTAATGTAGTATCAAGTCAGGAGGAGTCAACAGTCCTACCATCACATCAAGTTTATATATGCAACTTGTATGAATATATATATTTAACCGAACAACTAACATCGTATTTTAGGGTATTCCCTCCATGAGATAATTTTAAATAAAAGACCAAGTATATGGGTGGTTCACATTATTCCACAGGTGATGAAATCTGGAAAAGAAATGCATTAATATGAACTGCGTGCCACACTATTTAGTACTTTGGTGTGTCTACACAATCACTCTATCAATCTGTTAACAGATCTGTCTGTTGTAGCTCATTCTCTCTACAACTCTATTTGCAGTAGAGTAGGTCCACTGATCCAAATCCAACCAGACTGATGTATGCTAATTACTTACTGGTTTGTGTGGGCAGTTTTTTAATTGTCAGGGAAGCTACTTGGAAATAAACGCACAGTAGTAAATTACAATGATTAGCAAGCTTCTGAATAAAAACCCCCTTAATTTGAGACCTTATTCTAATAATAATTTTCCAAAGCTAAACACTAAACATTGCTCCTTGTTTTCCTCCCACTTGAAAACACCTACAGACTGTTGAGAAAATTTACCTTCAATAATCCCAGTGTAATCTAGAAATAATCATTGTGATTCAGCAGGTATTTTAAGCATAGAAAGCATGAAATTGTTCTGCACATAGTGCAGATTAGAAATAAAATGAGCTGGTCAGTGTGAAGGCGGGGCACTGTTACACGGGTAGGAAAAATGTAGCTTTATGACTAGGCTAAGCCTTAATTACTACCCCAGTCACTGGATTTTCATGAACTAGAACATCCACAAATCTCCTTCAAATTTAGATCTCAAAATTATTTTTACACCTCTGGGACATAATGAATCCCATTATGGGATGGATCATGAGCTCCTGTAAATTGGCAAAGCTTTTCCAGGGACAATGTTTTTAAGGATAAGTCACATTACAAACTCGATAAAAATCACAACTGGAAAAAAAAAAGATAAATTTGCACACACAATTATAAATGGCTTAGTGTTCTAAAACCTGTTTATATATTTCCTCCACATTTGCTGTATGGTATTTCAATGGATAGTTGGTAGCTATTGAAAACATTGAGAAATTTTCAGTATGAGCATAAAAATCTTTAAAATGCATTTGAAGTCAAGTAGTTAATTTACCATACTACTGAGAACAGTAATTGTGTGAAGTACAGATTGATTTATAAATACAGTTCTGTGATTTGCAGGAAAAAGTATAAGCCAAACAGCAAAATCTGTTTTGCAGCACAGTCAAAAAATAGTTGTTAGGTGTGTCTAAAAAATATTTATCTGTTACAGGAGATACACATCTAAACTGGATAAATGTTGCATAGTAGCCAAGTTTTCTATTATGCTGGGGCACTGATTCAGCGTTCAACCAGGGGAAACCAAATAGGTTTCAACAGGTCTGTACAAGGTTAATAAATTAGCATGTTTCTACACTGGAAGATGAAAGTGCGTAGGCTACATGAACACTGCCATAGAAATAGTCTCTCTTATAGAATCGGTTCTCAAGAATAATTCCCACAGAGCATAATTTCTACAGGCCCTCACTGTGAGGCAATATCAGAGTGTGGTTTTGTGTGACTAAGGGCTCCAGGGCTGACCCTTTCTTCTACATTCACTCTAGTAATAATTGTAATGCTACTTTTTGTCCTACCCCCTGTTATCTGTACAATTTCTTACTGTCAATTTTAGTGCCAACACTTAATGGCTAGTTTCCAAATGTGCTGCAGGCTTCTTCACAACTGATCCCAGTTGACTCTATTAGTGAAACTTGGAGAAAGTAGTTGGATTAACCATGCTAACAAATTAGCAACTACCCAACAAGATAAAGATGTCATATAAAAGACATCTGAATAAATATGAGATAGTGACACACTTAGTTTGCCTTTAAAAACAACTTAATTCTGTGTTCAATTTGTAACTGTTTTTAATTGAGACATAAAAGGAGATCTGATGACTAGGCACAGCAGTTACCTTCTATATAAGGACTACATCTGGTTACTTATGCTCATGGCAAACTTCAACTCAATAAATGACCCCTCTGAAGTTAATGGGACCACACAATGCGTAAGTAGGCATGAGCAAGGGTATTTGTCTAGCCTTAGAGAAACAAAAAAGAAAATTATTTCATTTCAGTGAGTCAAGTCTAGCTGCACTCAGAAATCAAAATTTCCACTGACACAAATGGAATTTTCCTGGAGTAAAGAGACAGGATCTGGTTAGACCAAAAATTAGTTAGACCCGAGAGGGAACAAGCTGGAACCCTTCATGTCAATGTAAGAGATTGTTCATCCTAAACTTTTAAGGATTTTCCAGGATTTGTAAGTGCTTCATGAATAATGTGAGCCACCCAAATGCTTTTGAACAATGAATAGCAAAAGTAACTTGTAAAAGTATCCAGACTAGAATACTAATTTGGAAATATAGCAGTAACTGGTTTTTAAGATTAATTTACCACATCCACTGGAAGTCATGGGATGCCTTTAATGAAGGTGTCAACCCCACAAACAGCGTATACTTGGCTTCACATGTGCACATTTTTATCTACTTTCAAGTCCATAAGTTAGATCCTACTCCCAGTATTCGACTGTCATTGGGAGAAGCCGTAATTCTAAGAGAAGTTATTTTACAGAATTAGTCTTAGGTTGTTCTTTTTACTTTTTTATGTACTTCCAGAACTGACATCATATTGAGCAACAACAAAAACTTTTATTAGGACTGTATTGCACCTTAAGAGATTACTTAGCCATTTCCTTGTCAAGCAGATCGCTGTATGTATGTACACTACCTTTGCCAGAACTATTGCTTAGCCTATTGTTAAGTATCTTCAATGACCGACGCGCCACAGCCATTTCAAGCAATATATTCTATTCTTTATCTTCACAAAATTACTCCTTAACTGGCAAAACATCTCTTCTAAAAGCTAATTTGCTTCTTTGTAATTTTTTGCAACGTAACCTTTTACACTTCTTTTATTCAATATTTCCTTGCAGGTCATTCTTCATACTTCATGTCTTCTGTGGTTTTTTCTGGTAGTATTTTTCTAATTTCTCTCCACTGGGTGCACATCTTCCTGGAAGTGTGCTGCCAAAGCTGGACTCTGAAATGCAACAAAGGTCATCTGCCCTTAGTGTATTGCACTTTTCCCTGTTGAGTTGTATTACACATCCTCAGTTCCTCCAATGTGTACAAGTTTAATTTTAAGGCTTTCTTGTCCTTGACTGCCTCTGTAGATCCTTCCATGAAAAACTCTCAGATACAATTTCCATAAACATAGTCTCTAGTTCATTGTTCAGCTACTAATACTTGTATAGAGTATGCCATTATTATTAGATTTACAAAGTATTACTTCAGCTTGAGTACAGTGTTTTGGATTTCTCTTTTGGTAAATCTAATATCCATTTTGACATTTCCTTTTTAATAAAGGAAACTCAAACTACCTTTGCCTCTGATGTTAAACAGAAAATGCAACTCCTCTTCACTTTAGAGGTCTTATTTATAACAAGTGTTTGATCCTAACAGTAGATGAACACTATCATGGTGTTAGTTTTACATCTTTTCCTATTATGTAATATTTCCCTCAATTTATTTTTTAATTTTCTTGGAAATTGATCATATAAACACATGTAATATGACAGACACATCTCAATATGAGTAATAAATGTAGTGGTGTATGGGTCCTATTTGTCAATGTCCAGGCTGTCAATTACTCTGAGTCAAAGGTGATGAAAACGTGAACAGGAAGGAAAGATGAATGAAAGTAAAATAAAAGTAGTGAAAAGTAAAGCTTTTTTTCTTTTTTCTCCACAGCCATATTGCTCAGCTACAGCTTCAGGAAGAGAACCCACAGTTCCTGAGTCCAAGTCCAAGCATCTTCTGATATAATTTAATCTAAACATATGCCACTATCATTGTATCTGTAAAGTTCTTGCTCAGTTGCAGTCTGTATAATGAAATAAACAGAAATATTTCTTCTGGAACAGTCGGGGGGGGAAAGTAAGGTTATTTTAAAGTGTAAAAGTCTAAATGTTGCAGAGGTAGAGGAGGAATATATCTTAGTCATGTTTGTCATTAAGAGAAGCAGCTGAGTTTTCAGTAATCAAGAAATATGAGCAAGGTATTCTTTTTTGTCTCCTTTCTCTCTGTATTGTAACAGATAACCAGAGAATGATCCAGCATATACAAAATGTTGTCACCAACAACTATGCTTTTATTTTCCCTTCTCTTTTAGGCATGAGTTAATATTGCTTTGGAATCGGCAAAGTTGTGTTGTTTTGAGAAACTGGACCGTGTATGAAAATTCTGGAAGATCATAGTGCTGAGGTAAATTCTATGCTACATTGTGAATATTTAGTCTTTTGGTTTGATGTAGAACAGAATTTTAAAGGAAATATTTTAAGGCAGAATTCTTTGATACTTACTGGTGAGAATTTTAAAAAAATAGGATAAGAAACCATTATTTTAGTCATAAACCCATTCTCAATATTAAAATTGGCTTCATTTAGAATATTAACTTTTTCAGATACTGAGATTTTGTAGACATAGACTCTTATTGGAATGACAGTCCATAATCATGCGTCACACATGTCTTTTACAAATCTTTATTTCCTTGTAAATGGTGAAGCTTACTACATTTTGACACACCTAGTCTGATTCTTGCAATATAAATAGCTATGTGAAAAAAAGAACAACTACAAAAAAAGCTTTCCAAATGGAACCTTCAAAGCCTTACTCAGTTTATACCCCACTGTGACTCAGGGAACTTCTAGACTCTCTTGAATTATTCATATAGACCTTCTAAACACAGTATTTTTCCATGATGAAACATGCTGCTTTGGATACCAGTTACCAAAACAACAGCTGAATTATTTCAGACAAATACTTACAGGTATAAGTGACCAGCTTATTTATTTATTTATTTAAATAACATTAATCTTCAGACTTGTCAGTCTTCTATAGCTGAACAGTTCCAAGAACAATAATCAATAACTTAAGTCCAAGCTAAAAGTCAGCAACAATCTTACAACAGACAATACTTTTAGCTCGCACATTAACTAGTGTCTTAAATCAGATCCTTTATCGTACTTTTGTGTACTTCGCCTGTTCTTTTCATGCTATGTACCCAAATTATATATGAAGACTTAGAGGAAAAGTATTAGGTGCAAATATAAAGACACTGCTGGATTGTAAATACTGGTTTGAAGATATAACTGAGGCCACTACATTTAATACAGTTTATCTAGTTAAAATCTACTATATATGTTAAAAGAGAGTATGAATGAGGGCAAGAAGACATTTGCTCATTTTTTTTGTGGACACAGGTAGCTGTTTTGATTGATATGCCACAAATAACAGAATCACAGAACTAGTGATCTAGAAATATCATCTGGTCCAACTTTTCATGGAAAATGGAGCCTAGATGAGATTATCCAGCACCCTGTCCAGTCGCATCTTGAAAACCTCCAGTGATGGGGTCACCACCATGTCCCTGGAGAGGTTGCTCCTGTGACTAACTGTTCTCAGTGCAAAACATTTCTTTCTTATATCAAGATGAAGCCTCTCCTGGGGCAACTAGCACCCCTTTCCTCTTGTCCTCTCTGTGTGGCTCCTTGTGAAGAGAGAGGCTCCGTTGCCTTTGTAGATGCCCTTTATGTACTGGAAAACCGTGATGAGGTCCCCCCAGACCATCTCCAGGGTAAAAAGACCTAACTCCTTCAGTCCTTTCTTATCGGACAAGTTCTCTAGCCCTTGGATCATCTTCATATGGAAAAATGAAAAGTGAAAAATGAAAAAAAAAAGGAAAACTGAGTAATTTTGGCTTTGCTACCAAACCTCATGCTTGGTTGCTACCTTCTTATTAAAGAGATTTTTCTTAATCTCCAGTGAAAATCTGTTAAAACAGAACCTGTGACTATTTGCTAAGTGTATGGCATGGTTTAGTTTCATTTGTTGAAGGTAAAGTCTGTCAAAATCTACAAAGAAATTGTGTTTGACTGTTCAGTTTAAACTTATTAAATCACCTGTGATACATTTTAGTAGGATAACCACAGTGCTGAAAAGTCCTGATTTAAACTGCTTCTAGCATTATTCAAAAGGATTGGCTATGCAAGTTGTGAAAATGTGGCGAAAATGGAAGATCAAAATGAGCTAAAGTGCTACTACTCTGGTTAGACTTAAAATGAAAAAGCTCAGTATCAGTACTAAAGTGTGGTAGATAAAATCACATTGGTTTGCATTTGCTTGTTTTGCAGACTAAACCAGACCATTTGATTAACACATTGACATCAGTTACTAACTTGGATGGCAGTTTGATTCCTTCTTTCTTCTTAATTTGTTGGCTATCATTTCATTTTTGTTTCATTTCTATTTCATACTAAATAGATAAAAATCAGAACTGAGAAATTAATAAGAATTTTTGGCCTTCTGAAGTGCATCCATATCAATACTACAAGGGTTAAGTGTTTCTCACATGCCACCAGAGAAATATAACTTTTACAAATGTATCAGAACAAATTAAAAAAGGTTTCCTTAGGATGTTTTTGAGAGAGAAAAAATTGTTACTGAAGTATAATAGATAACAAAAATTATATTTTTTTAGTCTGCCAAGAGTTAATTAACGTTAAAGATAATTCCCTCTAAATATTTTAGAGCTAAAAAAACATTGCATCAAAATTTGATAAGGGTGTGTTTCAGTGGCATGACATCATGTGAAACTATCACTCTTTTCACAGGTGCCTTCTTATCCTTTCACTGTAATATATTTTCACTGAGTAATTGTTTTCTAAAAATGCTTTTGCAAACAAAAGAAATTCTAAATAAACTTGCAGGAGCTAGAAAGTGAAGACTCTCATTTTATGACCCTAATTCAGAAAATAAAAAGACTAAATTTCAGGTAACCCATTTTAAATTAATCTGAGATTCTTACATCTGTTCTATTTACTGTAGGATGAAAGTTCCTCAGCCAAAAAGGCTGGGAACAACTGTGTTCGCGAGACTGGATTTTGATCAGTCCATAGAGGCAATGGTTTATCAAAAGAGAGCAGTGAAAGCAGATCAATTTCTTTTGAATAAGACACAATTTTTCTCAGACACTTCTACTTCTTTTTTGTTCTTTCTCACAATGAAAATCACCACTGTAGCTCTGCCTGCTATAATCATTCTGTTAGTGCCATAGACTTTCAGTCTTAGGGTTTCATCCTTACAACTTTGTATCCACTTCAGTGAAGTTGATCCTGATTTATATTCAGGAAAAGAAGAAAATTTAGATTCTGGATTATTTCCCAGAGATTATTTTGCTTACACTATGTGTTCTCAGCAATTGCCTGTTTTGATAAGACATGCAGGGTGTGAGAAGATTTCATAGTTTTGTGTTAGGAGATAGAATGAAAAGATGAAAATAAAGAGTAGCAGATGGTGTCCACCTAATCTTCTTGAAATGAGATATAAAAACATTACATCACTGTAGACTCAGGTCAGAGGAAAATTTTTGCTGGACCTCTGCTTGACTACATACAGACATGAACTATAAAGGGCATAAATGCATTACACTAGTTTTTGAACTAAAATAGTACCAAAATACTATAGTTCCTTACAATACCTGAAGAATCACATATCCAGGAGATAGTTTCTTAAAAAAAAAAAAGTTTGTAAACTGAAAGAATAAAAAATTACTCTAATGGAAGCCAATCTCTTGTAAATATAAATAAATAAACAATGAAATATTTTTCTATCACTATACTGAATGTTTGTAAATATTAAAATCCGCACTCAAAAAAATCAAAACCAAGACACACAAACAATTAAAAATTCTCTTAAAGAGAAGTTCTTGCATTTTATGTTTCAAGAAAGGGGATATAATAAAGGTTCAAGTACAGGCAACATAAAGACATATTTTAATCCACATAACTACTGGGGGAAATCGTGACCCCGCGATTTTTTGAATTTTGCTCCTTATTTTTCAGGACTTAATCCATAAATGCAAATGCTCTTCACCTATGTAATATAAACACTCTTCACCTACATACTTTCTTGAAATATACATACTCTCTAAATATACTCTAACAGAGATAGAGATAGAATGAGATACCAAATTAAAACTATCACTGAGTGAATGGATAATAACGTTATTTTCATATTGCAAAAGTAATTTCCAACCACTCAATCAGCATAGCAAATACCTTGAGCAGTTCCATGTGGGAATCAACCTAGTAATTGTACAGACTCCTTATTGGGAAATATGTAATTTAAAGACAGGTTTGGTAATGTAATTTGCAGCAGATCTTGAGAAAACATATTCAAATACGCAGTACAATCAGCTTCCTTTCCACAAATTGGGCAACATCAAACACGTAAATATTAACATAAGAAAAGATGTAATTTAAGCATCAGGCACCTGAACCTATAATATAAACTGTATGTGGGAGTATTTGCATGTAGCAAGTTGTGAGTTGAAACTGAATTACTTATAGACAGTTTTTACAAATTCTTTACTGCATGATAAGATCACATTTAAGTATTTCCTTAAAATTAAATTGTCTGTGATGAAAAGATGTAAATAACAAAAATCAACAAATTAGCTCATTGTGTAATGTTAAATTATTTACTGAGTGGGTGTTTAATACATAGACATTAATTAAAACTTCCCTTCAGGGCCTGTAAATATAAGTTAGTGAAAAAAAAAAAAAAATTGCCAGCAAGTTGCCAAAGGTGAAATTACCATTTTCTTGTTACCTGCTCCTCCAATACAATAATGGAGAAAGCCTATTAGCAACAGCAATCCATCAGGTCAGTAGATATGTTTCAGTACTGATTACTTAGATGAGATGAGGACTGTAGAAGCAGTGAGTAGCTTCAACAAATAGATAAGAAGTAAAAAAGTATGTTTCTAACACATCTTTGAGGATTTATTGAACATTTGAAGTTTAAGCTTCATGATATCTCTGTATGCTAGCTAAATCTTTTACAGCTATAGAAACTTGACAGAATAAAGCCTAGACTGTGTAATGCACTTAAACACAAACTCTTTCTCATCCAATAGGAAGATCAAGTCAAACTGATAAAACTCTACCATGTGAACTTGTACTAATTTGAGAAAAGCCTTTCCAATAACAGGGTGTTGTTTTTTTTTTCTATCATCTCCCTTTCTCACACTACTGTTTTACAGGTTTTAATGAAATCTTTTTCTTTCAAGTAGAAAGTTAATCTCTTGCATGTCAGTCATACTCTTCGCCAACCTTGACATTTGCTCTTTTTTTTGGGGGGATAAAAGACAGACGTTCTATGGGAGTTTTAGAGATTCCTATAAAAGCCACCTTTAATTTTCTCAGCTGTTGGAATATGTTCACGTTTAAAAGCCATTTAGGCTCATTTTTGCATCATTAAAGACACTGTGTGTCAGAATGATTTGACTCAATGATCCTCATGGGTCCCTTCCAATTTGAGACAGATATTCTATGATTCTATGCATAAGAAGTCTGCACTTTATTTGCTTAGGTACTGGCTGGCAAGACAAACAAAACATTAATCAGAAGCTGGATGGGTTTCTAAAGTTTTTACATACTGCCATGCATTTGATGAGGGGGATTATTGGATTATGGTGTAACGGAAGGGGAAAGAACACACAAAGAAAGTACCCTCTATACAACAGAAAAGCCAATCAATACAGCTGACTGGGGCTTGCAGACATGAAGACACTGAACAAACTGAATAATGGAGAATAAAACAAGATGATGTTAGATGTGCATGAATGGTAATATCACCTTGTGAATTTTTTTTGTGTTATAAACCTTGCTGTTTGTGACAATGTAGAAGTAACTTGGACACTGTAGGCTTGTGAACCAGTCTGTAATCTGTTAACCAGCTGTAGGATTTTTATTACTTCCTAATCCATGTAATGCACACTAAGCAATTATCAGTGATTCCACAGCATTTCAGAGTAGGCAAGAGAAACCATTTATTTTTGTGCAGAGGTAGATAAATATATGTCAGTGCTTTTCTGGGTGATCTGGATGGTAGATAATAGGTAGGAGGCTAAAGTAACCTGCCTGGGATAGATGAACAGGTTGCTAAACATTCTGCAGAAGTCATTTCAAATTGAAGTAAACAAAAGAGAAGGCTAACAAAGATACTTTGTTTCCTTCTGCCCTGCTCATACAACTTTAATGCAGTGTAAGACTCCACTTTATGAAAAGTAGGCAGTTTCTGCTTTTCTGGAAAACTGTGCTTACGCATATCTGCCAGCTTGGATATATACAGTAACTCTAGTGTTTCCCAGTTACATCAAACCTACTAGTGAGGAAGATGTAGTTTTCACCTAAGTGAAATGAGGGCTACCTGGCTACAATCACTGGATAGGCATCTATGGTATGACTAAAGCTCTCTGCTACAAATTTAAATTCATAATTTTTTTTCTGTTTTGTCCCTGGGACATGCTCAGTGTAGTTGGTTGGCTCATATGCAATAAATACATAACTTCTAAAACTAATATACAAGTAGAGATTAACTGTAAAGTGATTGTCTGTAAAGTCCATGCACAGCACACCATTCCTGTGATACAGGAACACAGGTACCGTATACAGCCTCACTGTATACCCAGTCAGAGAAGTTCTTGCTTGGTTGACAGAATGGTTGTATATGGTCAGTGGTGACGAATCACTGCCTTCCTACACAAATGAGAATATTGACATGCTCTTCCACACAGTCCAAATGCAATGGATATGAGATGTATATAATGCAAATCCTTGAACAGCTATGGAACGGTTTAGAAAGCTAGAAAATTAATAATAGCCAATATATCACATTTTTCTTCACAAAACAGATTTTCAGAGACATATGAATTCTGACTAAGCTTTCTCAAGCAATTATACCTGCTGGGAAGTAGTGATGTAATTAGTAAAATGTGCATCTGGGTTACTCAGATGTTAACAAATTGTGTTGGTGTTACTAATGATATTAACGACAATTTATCCCTCACTGCACCAATCAAACACTGTATTCATTTATTACTTGTTCCTGCTCATGCTAAAGCAAAAGAGAGTGAACTTTTGTACTTTACCTTTGTAGAAGACTAAATACTTTCTGGCCCAAGGATGTTCTACTATTTTGCTTAAATTTGCTTAGTGTATGTATTAAAAATAACGTCTTTCGATCTGAGGACACAGGAACCATCTTTTTTCTCTTTTCACTGGCAGGGTATTCACATTTCCAAGATCTTCAAATTAAAGCCTTAAACTGTAGCAAAGTTTACTGCAGAAGCTCGGAAACAATGCTGACAAACACCACTCAGCTTCATGACCAAGGTACATGTGATTCAAGTCCTCATAGTTTAATTATGTGAACCAGATCTAGGTAAAAGTCAAAAACCTCCAACATGCCAACGCTTGTGATGTAACTCCTGATTTTAAAATTAAATCTGAATCCAAGAGTGTTTTCATTTTGTGAAGAACTTTTCTCTCAGTCCTGGTAATACTCTCAATGGTTGTGCTGTTTCGGTTTGGTTTGGTTTGGGTTTTTTTTCTGCAATGAATTCATTTTGGTGGTTTGTATTTTGCCCTGTATTAAGAAGTGGAAGAATACTTATCACAGCAAAGCATCATAAACAAAGTTGACTGCTCGCTTTTTATATCCACTAACTTGACAAAGTCCTTCTTGTATCACTACCATAGGAAAGATTTAAAAAATAGATAGCAGTAATGATTACAGTCTTGTATTGTTCCATTCTAGTCTAACATCAGTAAAGAAAAATAAACCATACTTCATCAAAGATAAGTATTTTAACTGGAAACTGCAGGGAGCTGTAGACTGTATTCAGGAAAGATATCTTTGAATGCTTGTGATGTTGGAGAATACCAGCTATGCCAAGAACCCTTTCTTCCTTGTACCATGAAAAAAAAAAAAAAGACTAAAAGATGCAATATGAATAATATATTCGTACACTATCTTACCACTCAATTGGTAGTATGTTACTGGTCAGAACTTCAAAACATCGCAGCTTACTAAAGATTTTGATTTCCTTGCACTGAAGTAAACATCTACTACGCTACTTTAAGGAGCTTGTCATGCAGGCTGTGACAGCTAAAAAAGTAAGTCTGAAACTCTTAGGGCTCCCAGCCACCCACACTGCCCCTCCAAGAGAGATGGCTGCCCCTGTGGCATGGATATCCGATACTTTTGTCAATCAGCCGCTGTTCTTTTCCGCCTGGTGTATTATGGTTCATGACAGGATCAGACATGCCTGGTTCAGGAATGGCAACATCCACCAGTGTGTAGGGCAGATAACTGGGGGCAGTAGTAACTTCATCTACTTACATCACCCAGGCTTGTCAGAAACCTAATAATACATACACGTCCTGTCTACTCATCATGCTACGCCACAAAAGCAATTCAAGCCAGTAACGCTATCTCTAAAGCAGCAATGCCAGGGCATGGTCCCACCAGTGTGTATTGAGCAGTACTCTGGAAGGAGTGAGTAGTGAAGGGCTTGAGGTGGGGAGTGTGCTGCGTGGTGACAGGCACTACTTGACTGGTAGTACTTTGCCAGTTTGCAGAGTTCAGCAACCACTTCACTGAAAACATCAGTGGTTTTCTAGAAATGTGCGTGCAGCTGAAGTGTTCTGGTTTTACTTTCCCCAAATAAACATGGAGTTAAAAAATTTAAAAAAAAAAAAAAGAGAAGAGGAGGAGACTCCTGTGACTTTTCATAGTTGAAACTCACAACATTGGAAGGTTAAGTACAACAGTGTTCAAAGTTTGGATGTTTATCTGAACAGAATGAACTTTTCCTTTGAGATTTTGTAAGAAGTCACGGGATTTATCCACTTAACTCATATAAAAATGAATGGGAGTCAAGCCAATTTATGGGACTCAAGGAGGTACGGAGTCACATGAGGGATCAGTATGGCATTATTTTACACTTCCCATTAAGCCAAAAATATCTCAGGAGCAGAGACAGGTATTTTAGGATATTTCGAGAGTTTTGTTTGAAGGCCCTCATTCCCAGCCACAAGCTGTGAGCAGTCATTGGGTAGTAGCATGTGTCCTGAGACATTAAAAAGCATTCCCTTCCATCTTCTGGCAGAGTAAAACTGACCATACTACTCACAGGTGCACCTGATGTTTAAATACAGTTTTAAAGCATTACAACCATTTTTGGTTCAAGTTTGGAGAAAAGATATGAGACAGCCCAAGTTTAATTTGGATTGCTCCTCAACTTTCAGCACAACACCTTATCACAATGCACTGGTAAATGTGAATGTGGAACCCTGGTTAATTTACACAACAGGAAATTTAAAAACATGGAAGATGGAAAGAGATATGATAAATCACTACTAAGATACAGAAGAAGCCAAATAATTTTTTATTTGTACTTCATGTAATAAATAAATCAATTAATAATAAAATAATTTCAGTTTTAGATGAAACAAGTAATTAAACCTAATTAACTCTGTCTTTTTAAACCAGAGTGGCATTAAAGTAGTTTAGCTACAGGCTACATGGCTTCGAGAATAATGGTGAAAGCTAGTCATTTTTGAACCTGAGTAATCTGATTTCTGGAAGTCTCCACTCCATAATACTTTCTCAACAACCATTGAAAAAACCCTCCAAAATTATGGTGAAAGATGAGTTGACATGGGTGATTATATCTGCAAACACGTTACTGTATGTTAGATTCACTTTAACAGTGAAACATAATGTATTTTTTATTTGAAGAAAACCAGCAATACTTACAATCTGACCCAAGCCATAAATTACACACTGCAGAAAACCCCTTTTCAACCTTGTATCAGAGATACTATTTCATACTGCAGTGAGGAAAAGGTTTGAATTATATAAGTAGCAGATGCAAAGTAGTCAAAATATCATTTTGACCTTGAATAAATCTCTTAGCTTCTGTGCCTGTCCCATATGTAGTTTCACAGTAAATCACACCCAGCTAACTCAGATGATTTTTGTTGGGATCAGTTCCTCTGTGTTTTTTATGCTGTGTGGATTTTTAAGTAGCTATAGTCCAAAGAGCAAAGCATTCTTAACTCTAATCTGCAAAACATTGTTTCCTTAATTTAGTTCACAAAGCTAACCACTAGTCTACCTGTGAAAGAACAGTGTGAAGATCTTTCAAGCCTTATAAATTGCTTGAGCATTTCAGAGGACAGAGTGCTTAGGTTATAAATCCTTAATTTATTCCTTTTTATGACTCATATCTTTCAGTGAGGGAGCATGTAGCCACAGCATATGAGAATAGCTATCACATTTGGAGCAGCTGTGAACACCGTGCACTTATTAACTGTTTTCCCTTTGTTCTTTTCATGTGCTCTGAGTGCGTGAGATATTGCCAGTGGAGATCTTCTGACAATGAACACTTCCCCACTCAGTAGGGTGATAACCAAGCCTGCAAGCACAAGTAGTATTTGTGGTTGTGATGCTCTCTTGTGACAGGGAACACACGAAACTACATAGAAAATAGTCCATTGTATTTATTTGCTTCCATTTTCAAAATGCCATGCTTTGCCTCATTCAAACTTCAGTTGAGCACTAAGGTGCAGACAATATATCAAACTAGTCCCTGCAGGCCTTCACATAATGGGATGTGACCAAATCCACTGCCCAGGAGAAGCATACTGAAATTTTTAGAGTCCGTGGCTCTCAGAATACTTCTTTAGGGAGAGGATACACATGAATTATCTAGCTTTGCTCACATACAGCTTTTTTTTCCCCCAAAATACTTCAGGTCATTCATGTTAGCTGACTGTGAAAAGCCACAACGAAGTTGCATATGACAACTGAAGTCCTGTTCACAGGGTGTGTATAGCCTAAAGGGAATTCAAACTTTAGCAAAGACAGTTAACATAGCCACACATGTTTTGGCCTGCACATTAACAGAGCTTTTCAATTGTGTTATGATAACTCAACTGAGCTCATGCAATTAAAAAGAAAAGAAAGAAAAAAACAAAACAAAAGCAAAAACCAAACCCCACCCACAGCATAGGCCTGTCAAGTTGCAGCAAACTCTTCAGCTTTCGATGTGACCTTTAATTCTCTACCTACTTTGCAGGGAGTGTTTTGCTTAGGAGATTTATAATCAGTTACAACACACCATTTCTCACTATTTCACTTCTTTATGACAGACAAAGGAAAGTAGTTATCACCTTCTTGCCCTTTCTGGATTGAGATTACTGTCTCTGCTCATTTGAAATCCATCACAGAGAGACACCATAGCTTTGAATTACTCCTGTTCATTGTTCCGTTAAGGAATTGATATACTGGAAGCTCTACTACGAATGACAACTGATGGTAAAATCACACTGGAGTGAAGCTTGATTTTCCTCATGAAGCAAAAGTCACTGGAAATTCTAGTTCCTAATTTTTGCATTAGTAACAGAATAGAAGCCTTAAATACGTGGGCCGAAATAGCTTTAAGTCTGAAATAAGTTTGAAGACCAGTTCAGTTTAGAATCAATACTTCAAAGAGGATGAGATAAAGTTTGCTGGAACTTTTGTCACTTATTCTAAGCAAAGCTTTCCCTTTAGATTTCTGAACAAATGTTTCTTCAAGGATTTTCCTGAAAGTTTGCATGCAGAGATAATAGTTGTGGTCTCCCACTCTTCTAGACTGCCTTCTGTAATAACACAGAGGAAACACAAGCCATTATGTAATAACAACATTGGTTGTTTCATTTTTAACTAAATCACAGAGGCGATTATTATAACAGTGTTTTGGCAGATAAAAAAGGATTGTGAGAGAAAGAGCAGAATAATAATCTCTAATTAAAAGTAGCCCTGTAGGAGCTTTAGAAAGTTCATCTTACAAACAAACAAACAAAAACTAGGAAGCCTTGAAGAACTTAATTAAAATGCATAAAAGATTATCTGGAAAGAACTTATAAACTTCTTTTCTTCTGTTTTCTAATGTATATAATTTGATAACTATCTCATCTATTTTTTATAGAAAGAAAATATACTGTGCCCAGAAAATGTCCTAAGAAAAGGGAGGCTGTGTCTATCATATTGCCTAGGTATAAAAACTGTTCTTTGCAAGCTTCATAGAAATGCAGTATTATTCATTATGTACTTTTAATAACTATTTTCAGAAGACAGTAGGTTTTTGTTTGCATGAAAAATCTAGCAGACCACAAGAACCATGAATCTGAAAAAAAGATACAGGAAACTGCAAAATGCAAAAAGATCTCAACAGATCTGTACAATTTTTTTCAGCTCAGTAGTCCTACTTGGTTTAAGCTGGATGCAGTGTTCATACTTTAAAGACAGCCTTTTCATTTCAAAAGTTTCAGCTAACCAGAAATAATGGTACACCTAAGGACCACTGCGAAAAATAAGCACTGGTTACAAGAGAAAGAACACTTCTTCAGCTAACTATTCCAAATCCAGCTCTAGGGACTAGTAGCTGATTGCTACTAATTTGTGTGGTCTCCAGACCAGTTCCCACTGGACACATATTCGAGCCAGAGAAAAAAAAAAAAAAGTCATAACCAGCATTCTTGTTCACAGTTTCAGGAAAGTGTACAAGATCGAACAGGCCCAGGAAATTCTTTGAATTCAAACCCCACTGTAAAAAACAGTTTCTGTACTGGTGCAATGCTGGGTATATTGCATTTTTGATGATGAGGTGTACCTGTTCTGCCTCAAAAATTGGCTCTTCAGAAAATTCACACTCAAATTTTGAATGACTTGTGCATAATCCTGAACAATCAATATTCCTCAATATAAGACTAATTTTTTTCAGAGATGGTATATCAGCAATAGTGAAAGACTTTCTGCTAAAATTTTTAGGTAGAGTATGTACAGCATCAGTAATCTCATACTTTTATCTTTTTTCATCATGTTTTAAGAAAGAGAAATTAAGCCTCCATTTATTACTCTCTCATGAATGGCAAGAAAAGAATCACATGTTGACATGAAAGACTTCAGTCGTGAGGAAACAGACTTTAAAGTGTCCTCTTTGTAACATCAGCAGTCTGGTAACAGTATTGTGACACGCTTGAGCCCTATGCTTTGTTTGTCAATAGCAACTCTTGTCTATGACATCGCTGGCAAGAGGAGTTTTAACCTTGTGGGAGCTTTTAAGTCACCTTTTAAAGTACACAGTTGCTTCTTACACTGCAAAGTAGCTGTTCATATTGTCAAGATAGGAAGAGCACAGTTAGTTTGAATTTGGTGTCTTAATACATCTTAGAGGCATAAAAATCAATAAATACAGGTCTTGAATCTCTTTATTAAGAGGTCTTAAAAATCTTTATACCTGCAGTAACTTCTGTGAATCTTGGCTGACCTTCTTCAAGCAGGCCTGGCTTACAAACTGACCTTAAACTTCAATTTAGGTTAGGAGGGAAAGAAAAAAAAACCCACCCAACCCTAAGGAGACCATCCACTTTAAAGTATATTGGCAGCTGTATGTAAAATAAAACAAATCTCTCTTCCTGTACAGGATGTTTCCTTAGGAATGCATTGGGAACAGCTCCACTTCCCAGTCAACAATAAACCAGTCCCAAAAACATACTTGAAAAGAAAGGAAATATGTAACACGGGTACATGACGCAAGCCTGGGTGTAAATGAGAAACTATGAATCACTAATACATTTAGCCATTACTGCTGCTGTTGTGACAGACCGATGTGTAAGTGCAGTGAAATCCCCCAAGCCACTCTAAACTTGCAGTGTATCAGATTTCATTATAAATTCAAAATGCAGAAGGTCATTGCTAAGCATCTCAGGTCTTCCACTTGTGCATTTTCAAAGCTAAAGAAAATGTTTGCAAAACTCCCCTTTTGCTACTCAGTACTGGCCCGGCTGTAATAGAACAAAAAACTTTACTGATATACACTGTCTTCAGGCACTCATTTGCATTTGAATCAAGGAAATTTCTGACCCTTCTAGCACTTTCCTATTTAGTGCTGCCTTTAAAACTAAACACACTTTTCAATGGCAAGAGACATATCTATTCATAACTTTCACCGGAGATATTTCTTATCAGATTGTACAAGATTAATGTGGGGAGACAACTTATGATACCTGACAACCAAGTAGTATCATTCTGTTCTGGAGATACGTTTACAATAGTGAAACTCAAGAGAAGGTTTATCACTGACTTGTGTATTGTTGTTTTCTGCAATGATCCAGTGGCTGGAGGGCAAGTAACTTGGAACACCAGAATACTGGATAATTATAGTGTTATCACTAATACTAAATTAATAATATTTTGTTAAAAAAAAGGGTGTGAATCCCAAAATATTTACAATCTAAAAACATTTCAGTATTTTCAACACTATCTTCTAATTTAAGCTTGTAATATGCCAACATCTTATGATATAGTTTCTAGCTGCAAAGGCAAACAGGTAATTTGTTGGA
Organism: Psophia crepitans; assembly: GCA_013399095.1. Classification (NCBI taxonomy): domain Eukaryota; kingdom Metazoa; phylum Chordata; class Aves; order Gruiformes; family Psophiidae; genus Psophia; species Psophia crepitans. The sequence goes on from VWZZ01004402.1 coordinate 27,243, forward strand.
TAGAATATATTTCATTCAATGTATAGTATTTTAAAATATATCCATATACCTCAGGGATTAGTTTACTTTTGTCAAAGCAAAAAATAGTGTTATGCATTTAATTAGATTCAAATGGATTCCTCATTTTCTCAACCCTTGAATAATCTGAACAAATTATCCTCTGAAAATCGGCCACTGTGTTTCTCAAAGAAGTACTATTACAGTTCTTTATGTGTTTTCTGGTAAGATGGGTGAATCATGTAGAACTCTACTAAGCATTTTTAATGTTTCTTATATTCTGAAGTTCTCACTAGGAAACCGAATGTTGGAAAACATCATTTACTTTGGTCATCATTCTTCCAGAGGAACACTTGGTTAAAAAAATGCTCACATATAGGTCCATAGATTTCAAATTCAGTCCTGGTATTATGTGACTAATTATATATAATCAAGAAAATACATCTTAGAAATTCTACTCAGCTCCCATTCTGGATGATTTGGTGTTATGTTCTGCTAACTCATTACTGAATCCTTTATGCAAATTTTTTGCTATGAGAATCATAGCTAACAACCTTTCTGTCTTCCCACCACAACTTTAGCAACTAACGACTGTAAAGCGTGAGGTGCCCCTGTGTCACTATCTAGCTAATAAGCAAACTATCAAGCAGACCAAATCTCTTGCCAGATCTTTAATCACAGAAGAATCATAATATTGTTGGTACTTGACTGTGCCACACCATATGCCCAAAAGGCTGGAAAACACAGCACTTAATGCATAATGAATCATCATAAATTATGATATGCCAATAAAACGCTGGGAAGGATTTTTTGCTTTAGTATTTTTGCTCTCTACAAGAAAGTCATCTGTGTCAGCAGGGGATTTAAAAAGTGTAAATCTACACAAATGAATAGTACAGCCACTTGTTAGTGTCTAGAAGCATGCCGCAGAGTCAAACAGTTGAACAGGAAGCATATTTGATAAAGTTTTATTACTGAATAAAAATGGCATAATCCAGGTTTAAAATGTCTTCTGGTTTAAAAAACTCTCTTAAATGTAGTTGAGGGAACTGTTGATTATTACTTCATATAGTACTGTGCAATTTTTATTCCTGTTTGCCTGTGTATTGTGATTCTACTGTCTCATTTGAAAAGTTACGTCACTTGTCAGCAAGCAGACATGATTTCTAAACTACTGTCTCCAGTTCCTATGCAACAAACCTCACACGGTGAGCCTTACTGAAAAGTCTTTAATCACTGCAGTAAGATTACATATATGAGCAAGCAAAATTAGTCTGCCAATAGCCACCACTTGCTTCATTATATTTAATTTCTCATTTGAATCACAACAACTTTATATATAATCTACTAACAGGTTTGGAGATGGTATAATAGGAGGGGGAAAAAAAAGAAGGCATAGTGCTAAAATAAAGCCCGGCCCTCTGAACCAAGTCTTAGTGTCATGATTGCAGCCGAGTCTTGAAGAGTCCAGGATATGAAGAGGAGAAGAGCTGAATTTCCTTAAAAGGCTGAGCTCTTCATCCTCTAATACATGGGAGGTATACAACAACTTCTCTAAGTTCTGTGAGGATCTGCACAGAAAAGGATACAGGCTAAGTGAGCCTTTATTAAAACGGGTTGTCCTGGTTCCAGCTGAGAGAGAGTTAATTTTCTTCACAGCAGCCAGTATGGGGCTGTGTTTTGGGTTTGTGCTGGAAGCAGTGCTGATAGCGGAGAGATGTTTTTGCTGTTGCTGAGCAGTGCTCGGACAGAGCCAAGGCCTTTGCTGTTTCTCGCACCGCCCCGCCGGCGGGATGGCTGGGGGTGCACAAGGAGTTGGGAGGGGACAGACAGGACAGCTGACCCCAACTGACCAAAGGGACATTCCATACCGTATGGCATCACGCTCGGTTTATAAGGGGCTTGGGGGAAGAGGAAGGGGGGGCAGCGGCGTTCAGAGTGATGGCGTTTGTCTTCCCAAGTACCCATTACGCGTGATGGAGCCCTGCTGCCCTGGGGATGGCTGAACCCCTGCCTGCCATGGGGAGTGGGGAATGAATTCCTTGTTTTGCTTTGCTTGTGCACGCAGCTTTTGCTTCACTTATTGAACTCTTGTATCTGAACCCACAAGTTTTCTCCCTTTCACTTTTCTGATTCTCTCCCCCTTTCGGATGAGGGGGACTGAGCGAGCGTCTGCGTGGTGCTCAGCTGCCAGCTGGGGTAAATCCACGACATTGGTGAACTCCAGCCTTGAGTGTGCCTCCACCAAGCACCTGACATGGTTGCTTTTGTCCTCATTAGGTTATGTCCCCTTTCAGGATGTCATTCTTTCTAATGTTTGAAACCAAAGGGCCTGATGCTTTAAATTTATGAGCAATAAAATACAATTCCTGTTCGGTACTTTGCACCAAGTCTTTTAGAAAACAAGAAACTGATAGCAAGAATATGTCTGAGGTAATATTTTGACTCTCAATCACATTAAGTTTATACAAAGTTCTTAGATGTTTCTGTACTTTGTTTTTTGGTAAAGACTTTAAAATTTCCTATGTAGACTGCTGCTGGTATGCAGAGAGAACTGTAAAGAGTGTGCTGAAAACTCACCATCTCTGTGTACAGCACCGTCACAGCTGTGTGAAACATCCTGCCAAGATACCGAGTCTTTCAAACTATGGCATATTCTTGAATACAGTTGGGCTCCTGGATCAAAATTTTGCATTACAAACCTCACTCAAAATAAATAAAATAACAACAAACAATAAACAAATGGTGTCAATATTTATTCCGTAACAGAAGTCTTTTTCACAGGCAGCAATTTTCAACATGGCAAGTATTGTCTACGTGTTAGTTACATTTGGCCAAAGCATGTAAACAAACAAAGAAAATGTAACTATTTCTGTTGGGCAACAGAAAGCAGTCAATTTGCTAACAGATGTGCTACAGTATCTGTCATCTGAAGATCACAATGTAATCTGGAATAATTAAACAAGCCTTGTGTTAGAGCCTCCTGGTTATTATTTCCTTCCAGCTCAGTATGAGTTAAGCACCTAACTGCTTTGCATCTTTGGAGTCTTCCTCAGAAGACTTAAATGATGAAATTAACTCTTCTGGGAATTAATGATGAACCTCGAGTGCATAGGTTGCTATTAGAAAATGAAATCTGACAAACTGTCAGATTGATTTCTTGTTTTCCTCTGACAAGAAGGCCAGAATTAAAAAGAAAATACTCTATAGACAGCTTTCCATGCATCCCAAGTCTCTTTTAGGAACACAAACGAAAGTTTTTAGATGGGTTCAGCACCCTACAGCTCACACTGAAAATGTGAGTGGCTGCGGATTCTTGCCTAATCGAGTGCTGTGAAAATTCAGCCATGTAATTTAGATGCCTAAAAGGAAGCAGTTAGGTAGCAAATTCTGTAAAACTTCATCTGTCCTGTAAATCTGAAAGCCTGAAAAATATGCCTATGATATGTAGAGCAATCAGTACTGAGGAAACTTATAATGTCTTCTATCCTCTAAATCAGTTCCTGTAGGCAATTAAATATTAATGAGCGATTAATTTTTTTTTGGTGTTGAGTTCATAAAGTATTCTCCTTCCCCAACTCCACCTAACCTCATTTGACAAGTCAAGCAAGTAGACAGCTTTTCCATGTTAGCAAGGACTGAAATGTTTTCTATACCAATACAGACTGTCCCAGGTAAAGAGGCTATTGCCCATGTCCAGGAGTGAAGGATATTGTCACTCATAAACTCTTCCAAACTTTATTTGCCAGTCGTATAGTGAAGAAAGGACAGTCAGTTCCTGCTGTGTGCTCTTTGTTACACATGAAACAATTTTTGTTCCATTTCTGGATGAATCACTTTTAGGAAAGTCAGCAGGAAACCAGTTTCAACATCGTGTATGATGTCTTTGAAGTCTGCCTTCTGCTCTGTATCACAGCAGTGAACCAAACGTTTACATGCCTTCTTGGCTTGCACTTCATGATGCTGAGTGCATGCATCTATGCCTGTCTATGAATCTACACTGGCCACTAGATTTGGAATTTATCTTTGTTATTGTACTGTAAAACTGTAGTTCATTACAACTAGCTTTGTAGTAAACTCTGTGTCAGTGTGAAAACAGATTTTACTTGTGGCACTTATTTTCCTACATCCACTAAATACTATTTCTTGGTATAAACAACATACTTCCCTACAGTTTAGGTTATGCCAGAAAATCCTTTACAAACAAAAAATTACGTTTGTAGAGATTAGAAAATGCAGTTTGTATACAAGAGAATATTGGAATGAAATAGAATGGAGAAAGAAAAGAAACAGGGAAGTCCAGCTGATATTCTAGCCCAAGCATCCTGTCTTAATGTGACAGTCTGAAAAGCAATGCAAGAAACAATACAGAGAACATGGCTAAAAGCATATGGGGTCCATGCTACACACAAAACGTGACAGATTTCTATATTCTGTGAATGCTGCTTGTGGTACCACAGCAGGTGTTGCAAAGACTAAAAGGGAAAAATACTTCCTTTCGTACTCATATCAAAAGCTGAACAATCAGTTTCTGCATAGAGATTCCTTCCCTCAGAACCGAAGAAGTCGTCTATCAATTTAGTTTAAAAAAAAACACAAAAAACAAAAAACAGGGAGGCTCAAAAAAATACTATTGCTTGTTTCCTCAGATGCAGTCATAAGATCTAAGAAAGATATCATGTCTCCTTAGAAAACCTGTCTTTCTCATATCCTGAGACTGAGCCACTTACACCATTATTCTAAAAGGTAAAGTGTTGTAGTGTCAAGAGTTTGAGAACTGTGGAATCCACAGCTCAGGTGAAAAGGCACAGTCCAGGTAGCTGCTGTCTGGAAGGTTATTTGTGTCATGGAGAGAAATGAGAGTCTTCTCCTTTAAAAGCAGGTTTTGATACTGCAGTTCTCATTAACTGCAAATTCTAGTTGATGGAAGTGGAAGTGTTAGTAAAACTTCAATTTTCTATTACAAATGTTATAGTTATAATTTTATAGCAATTATTGTAGCTTTTTGATGAAATAAGCCTTGCATTTCACCAAATAGTTAATAAAAATCTGACGATAACTGAATCACGTGAATTTCACTGACTGCCAAAACACCAAATTCTGATCACACAAATACTGGCTTCTGCCCACACCCATAAGTGCCCATATTCTGTTTACACTGGGGTAAAGTGAACCAAGGCTCTGTTTTTTTCCAGCAGCAAGCAGCCACTCAGACACAGGGAACAGGTTTTAAGCCCTCACATTCTGATCAGTCTGGGGTTCTAGAGTTCTCCAATTTCCCCCTCAGCTCCTAATTGCCCAGGCCAAATTGCCAGTACTCCTTTTCCTAGAAAATGGAAGCATGTTGAACAAGAAGAAAGTTGTGACCTTGAACACAGAGAAACAAAGTCAAGAAAAAGAAATTTCTTGGTCCCGTCATATAATTTTCAGTCACATGTAGTAGTATTCTTAATGAGCGCAGACGACCATCTGCAAATACCAGTGCCACTTTAAAAGCAGTGCAGCATGAAGAAGTCATGCTCTGAATTCAATTGCAATTTATATATAATTTAAAGATATTTTACACAGGTACATTAGTTTAAGGAGATCTTACAATGAATCAGAATCACACTGTAACTATTTATAAATACATTTGGGTAATGTGTAAGCAAAAGGGATGCACTCACACAGCAATGAGAAGAAAAAGTCCCAAATGGAACCAACCAGTTCTGAATGTTCATTGGGAAGATCTCAGTTCAGGTAAGGTTTCTGATTTCTCTGAGATGATTTATTAAGGTCAGAGTGATCAAAATCACCAGCGTGATTAACCAACACACTTAAATTTTGTGTATAAAACCACTAGTACAATCAGCAAGTTTTAAGTAAGTTATGTTCATCTTACATACTCAGGACTCACAAATACATGCTTCATTGCTCCTATCCTATGATCTGTTTACTTCAATTTTTCCTTTCACTGAAAGATAACTATAAAATATTTAATCGAGATGAATTTTATAGGCTCAGATGTAACTTGATAATCTTCCTCACCCTTTTCTACACCAGTAAAACTGGTTAGTGGCAATTTTCTACGTTGACCCATCAGCCTGAATATAACCTAAGAGGGTGGAATAGTTGTGCAAACTCTACACATCCCAGCTCATTAAAGAATAAAACCCAACACATTTTAATGTTGTAATTGTCTTGATGTGAAAGTGTAGGGTCTCAATACCTTCTGAGACAATGGAGCTAGCAGAAGCCACCCAGTATCTCAGACCAAGTTAAGACTATTGTTTTTCATAGCATGTGAAAGGTTTTTGGATGACCTTTGGGTTTCATGTTGTAAAAAAAAAAAATCCCTCACACAACTGCTCATTCAACACATCTATTTTTTTCAGCACAAATAGAGATATTTTTGTTACAGTTGGTTATTGCATGCAATTATGTGAAGCTAGATGTTGAAACTCCTCTTTACATGCCTCCCTGGCACCTGAATCAGTTCCAAATTTTTGGCTGATTAGAGCCCACAAACTGTTCCTGCCAGCTTTACTGTGCGCTCATCCCTCATGCCCATTCAACTGAAACAACCAATGAAGCAGTATAGATTTGTTTTCTGAGGGTTTTCTACGTTATTTTGCTGAAGTGATTGGATCCTCTAAAATTGTACCAGTTACAGCCCGCTGACTATGAGAATGACATTGTTGTGGTCTTTAACTGGGTTCTGATATTTTGGATAGTTTTGAAAGAGGTCTTTTTTCTAGTCACACATTGAGAGTTGTGCTGCATAACAGTAAATGAGAGATATGGGATGATTCTAGTCTGTGATTCCCTCCTTTACAAATGCATTTTAGATGTTTAAACTCCAATTCTTATCTGGTGAATGGATCCACCTCTTTCTAGTAAGTTACTCAATGCAGCCACAACTCTGATACTTGTAGTCTTGCCTTTTATTGAGGATGACAAGCTGCAAGAAATGTAACACCCGCAGAACACCGCATTGCTCTTATTAATGGACTGTACACACACATATATTTAATTATATCAATATAACTATATATGAGGCCTTTGGTTTGTTTGTTTTTTTTTTTTTGTTAAGGCTCCTTCAGGGGATCAAAGACTCTTCTCTATCATTCTGCAGGGCTTTGAAGTGGGTGAGGTGAGTGTTGGCCCATATCCTCGATGTCCATTCCACTGTAGAGGTGACACAGGCTGGATGACGAACTAGGCTGCACCTTTCCTCCAAGGGTGGTGAGGTTACTCTTCTGGAGTACTCACTCACGCCTAACATATACAATCTGACTCATCCCACACTACTCCAGTAGGACTTCAGGCATTAAAATCCCTTCCACACCTCTTGCAAAATTTCTGAAGGCTTTACTAAGGTAACGTTTCCCACACTAACCAGTATGTGTGCATTTATGGTGTTCTCAGTTGGAAGTGAGAGTTGGTTAACTGATTGACTTGGGATTTCTGTGTATCTTGGAGGTGGCTTTAAATTGCCAGAGTTGTCAAAGGGGAAAAGGAGAAGACCTGACAATTAAACAATGGTGTATTTATTCTTTTGCATTTCTAATGTAAAAGGGAGAGCAGTTCAAAGAGTTAAAGAATGCACATCCATATGCAAAAAGCTAACGCCATATCGGATAAAATTCACGTATTCCTAATACATGAGTAAATTTACAATAGCATTACAGTCATGAAAAATGTAAATGCAGCAAGATAAATGAAGAGGAAAGGGAGGCAAAGCCAGAGTAAATAAAACATAAACCCTGCAGCTAATATTTGTTAAGACAAAATCAAAACACCTAGGCTAAATAATCTATAATTGCACATGCTTAATACTAACGCACATGCTTAATTTATACTGGTAAATTGGCTGAGAATGCTTGCCATTTTACAGGCTTGAACACTTAATGCATAGTGATAAACACAAATACACATCTATTTCAGAGTCTTGTCAGTCATTCATTCTGACAGTTATGCCAGTGTTTTAATCTTCCATTTCTCCCACAGCCTCTCCATGTCTCTGTTGGCATTCTGGTGCATCAGCTCACTTCAACTTCTGGCTTGCAAAATCTCTCATTTTTTTCATTCGAGTATCTCCTAGCACTCCCTTCTTACACTAATGTGCAAGATGACTCAACAATAAACACCCCACCAATCTGAAACTGAGTCACTGTTTCTCTAAATGCCAAAACCAAATCATTGCCCGAACATATTGCTGCAAGCCTTGTTCTCTTCACCTTCATCAGCTTATACAGTTTATTATCCTCATTCATTGTGTCATATCTAAAATTAGAAGGTAAGCTCTTTGAGGCATTTCCCCCCATTACATGAAGAGCCCACAACAGTTTTAATAAGTGTTAAAAATTTAATTAATACAACAAATACCACAAAATAGTGAACAACAAACAGCTCTTAGGAAATTTTTTTTCTTAGGAAAAATTCTTTTCCTAATTAAGTTTTGTGTTAGTTCTTCCTACTCAATTCTGTGCACCTTCCCAATAAAAAATCCCACTTCTCTGTCCACAAACTAATGTTTTAAGTTTAATCTGTTCATGTTATTGTTACCATCCCATCTGAGCTAGTTTCTTCCAGTTGTTTGTCTGACACACATAGAAGACATTGCTTCATTTATTATTAAAAAAAAATAAATGTATCAAGATAAGAAACTGTTAGTACTAAAAGACACTGAATATACGTGATTATTACTGCAGGTGTTACAGTCAAAAAATATTCGCTCTACCAAGCAAAACACAGTACTCTCAGATTTTTGGTCCGATGATACTTTAAAAGAGTATGATATGCACACAAATCAAACAAACACCAACTTTCAGAACATTTTTTTCATCCTGAGAAAGATTTCAAATACTCCAGCCTCCCTTATCACTGCTTTAAAATTAGTACATACATAAATAAAGACATAATTTATGGAGGCAACTTTAGCATGGAATAATTTAGCTAAAATCAAGGCAGTCACTTCGTCCTGAAACATTCTGCTGTGTTAGGAACATATTTCCAAACTACATCACCCATAGCATATTAATTACTGTAATCTAGTTAAGAGTAGAAGTTACCGGAATGTTATTAGTACATCAAAGGTAATGCAACACAGACAGGTGAGCTGGAACTAATCAGCATAACTTACATTATACGATATCACTAGAACACATTTATTTTGAATACTTTAATATTTTTGCACAGATTTTCTCGTGCAACAATGTTTTTGCATTTGAGCCCAAACATTTCACATCAGTCAGCTAAGGAATCTTTCCAGTTTCTAAAAGATTAGAGTGTGTTGGTTGCATGTATATTTCTTTTCATTGCTACAACTGGAATTTACCTATAACTTATTTAAAAAAAAATTGTCCTTAGGATGTGACCACATAGTTTCTGAATGAGTGAGTAGAAACCCCAGAAAATAATGGTTTATATAGGAAACACTGACTCAGGCTTTAACTATAGAGGCGTGAACGGTTACCTCTGTAATTACCGGTCAGCCTCAATCTTTCCTAATTAAAGTTTTCCTCTGGTGGCATATACTTAAGGCTAACCCTTACTGTTTATTCTACAATATATGGTTACAATAAACCCAGTGTAAGTTAAATGATGTAGTTGTGTCCGGCTACGTACAGCAATTTGATAGAACTTGGTAAATAATCAAACCACCTCTCCCCAAAAGTTATGATGTATAGCAACTTAATACTTCCTCACTGACAACACAATATCATAACATAAAAATGCCTTAAACATTCATCAAAGTATGAACATCAAAGTAACAATGAAAATCTATAGCTTACCTGAACAAGAGTCTCCTGCATCCTAGGTCAATTCCAAAGTATGTTCCTTTCTTCTATGAGAAATTTCTATTATACAAAATAGAAATTTCTAAAATTCTATTATACAAAAGAATTATGTCAAAATCAGTTAATAATGTAAAAAGTATGAAACAAAAAAAATAAACACTTCACACTTAATGATTAAATTCTTTGCTTGTGAGAATTTTTTAAATAAAATTCTTCATATTAGCATTGCAATAAAGCCTAGTATTTTCAGGTAGTTAGAGGTAGCAACATCTATTATGATTGCCCTCAAATTTCCATCATTAATCACTGTTTTTCAGTTATTTATAACTATGCCAAATATTTATCACCTGGAATGAAATTTCCCTGCCCCAGGACAAACTTTTCAACTAGATTGGCTCAGTCATTTCCAGGAACAAAAGGCTACATAGTGTAATTTGCCCTTGGTTGTGTATATACAGGAAGATATAATCATTGCTCATACAATCACATACAATTTACCACTAAAGACCCCTGAGTCACTCAGGGTAGGAGGATGGCCAGTACTTCTTAGGGGAGCAGTTACTTCTTTTTACCCTCTTCGCTATTTGGTGTACACCCCCAGACATTATTTATTGAACACTGGAACTGGATGAGAACATTTGATTTTAGAACTCCTCTTAAGAGATTTTATGCAGTGCCTTGATACAACAGCTGAGTGCTTCTCCAACATCAATCTTCTGAACTTCTGCAGTGAATGAAAGCACTGTTATACTCATTTTACTGATGCACGGGGATTAAGATTAAAACATCTATATATAATCCAGTAATTATATGTCCAAATCAAGATGTCTGCAGCACGTTTCTTCAAAGCATTAGCACTATGTACTACTGCATGTTCAAAATTCAGTTCCCATTGGCTTTTTCTGCAGCTCACTTTTCGTTATCAGTTGCATCTACATATCTTGCTGGCACTGTGATGCAGAGTGAAATACATGCAGAAGCCAGATTTGAAGTGCACAGCTAAAAATTAGGACAAACCAGCTAACCAGTGGTAACTCTCTGAATCCAGGCTTGTATCCTGAAGCTCACAGAAGAACCTGCCACAATAGAGTCACCACCAAGAAGTATGTTCCACATATATATACATATATATTTTTTTTTTTCCATTGCACTGGAGCTATGCAAATTAATATCAGTTGTAGAAGTATATTACACATAAATGTATTAATTGTAGCATCTTTAGGTAAAGGTTTAGTCACTCCAATTAAAAAAAGTTTTACTTCCCATCCAGCTGCTCAATAAGGTCAGTAATTAGTTTAAATGCTACAACTGGGGTGCATTAAGCACATTATGGCTAGCCATCTGAGGGAAGCGATAGGTCCACTCTACATTGCACTGGTGCAGCCTCACCTTGAGTACTGTTGTAGTTTTGGACACCTCAAAATAGGAACATCAGACTATCAGAGTGTGTCCACAGGAGGGTGACCAAGATGGTGAAGGGTCTCCAGGGCAAGACTTATAAGGAGTGACTGAGGTCACTTGGATTGTTCAGCTTGGAGAACAGAAGGCTGAGGCGTGACCTCATTGAAGTCCACAACTTCCTCAAGGGGGACAGCAGAGAGGGAGGTACTGATCTCCTCTCTCTGGTGACCAGGGACAGGACATAAGGAAATGGAATGAAGCTGTGTCAGGGGCAGTTCAGAATGGACAACAGGAAAAGGTTCTTCACTGACAGGGTGGCTGGTCAGTGGAACAGGTATTCAGGGAAGTAAGTGGTCACGTTATCAAGCCTGTCAGACTTCAAGAAGTATCTGGATGACACTTTTAGTCATATTGCTTAGTTTTAGGTAGTACTCAGAGGAGCAGGGAGTTGGACTTAATTATCCTTATGGGTCCCTTCCAACTTTAGATATTCTATGATTCTATGATTTGTTACAGAATCTACCACAGACAAAATCTGACACAGGGAGAAAAGATGTCGTAATTTGCACATTATATGTTCTTTTCCTCTTGCTTTGTGGCACAGAACTGTTTCTATTGTTTTATTTGAGGGAATGACACATCTTTTTTATGTCAGTTACCTGCCTACCTCCCCCACCCTGAAAAAATAACATTATTTAAAAAACAAACATTCATATGCAAAATAGCATGCCACTATAAACCCCTTATCAGACAAAAAAGATCATGCTTAATAGAAAACTGAAAGGCAAGTTGCTGAGAGAAATTTCTTCTGAGATGAAAGTTGTTGGCAGTTTGCTTTGAGGGATTAAAATGAGGTAATACAGTTTTAAAACTCATGTATCTAAGATTTGTTGCAACAAGTTAGTTCAGTGTCAAGATGGGACTGGGAAAAGAGTCTGAAAAAAATCAGACAGAGTGTAAGTGGGAAATCTAAATTTTCAATTTCGTTAAACTTCCCACTCTGAGAGTTTATGTTCTTTTTCTGCCTGATAAAATATGTCCAGCTCTGCATTGGAGTGGAACAATACTGTCACCTGGTGGTTAAATTTACTAGTAGTGTTCAATCAACTCCAGGTAGAAAAAGGCCTATATTAAACACTCAGCAAAATCTATGACCTAAACAGCTGAATGAATTTTTCAGATACATGAACAATTTAATGCTAAGAATCCAATCATGATGTCATTAATTACAGTGAGTGGCACTAGTATCATGGCAGTGGGTAAAGAAAACAGTAACTTTCTTATGGAATGAGTAAAAAGTTGGCACTAAATGATTCTACCAGAGATTGATTCTGCTGCTTTTTCTTTGAAGTAATTGTCCATTTGAACTTGTTGTGGTTTTACCACAGCCAGCAGCTGAACACCACGCAGACGCTCGCTCAGTCCCCCTCATCGGGAAGGGGAGGGAATCAGAAGAGTGAAAGTGAGAAAACTCGTGGGTTCAGGTACAAGAGTTTAATAAGCGACGCAAAAGCCGCGTGCACAAGCAAAGCAAAACAAGGAATTAATTCCCCACTGCCCAGGGCAGGCAGGGGTTCAGCCCATCCCCAGGGCAGTAGGGTTCCGTCACGCGTAATGGTTACTTGGGAAGACAAACGCCATCACTCCAAACGCTGCTGCCCCCCCTTCTTCTTCCCCCAAGCCCCTTATAAACCGAGCATGACGCCATACGGTATGGAATGTCCCTTTGGTTAGTTGGGGTCAGCTGCCCTGTCTGTCCCCTCCCAACTCCCCGCACACCCCCAGCCATCCCGCCGGCGGGGCGGTGCGAGAAGCAGCAAAGGCCTTGGCTCTGTGTGAGCATCGCTCAGCAACAGCAAAAACATCTCTGCACTATCAGTGCTGCTTCCAGCACAAACCCAAAACACAGCCCCATGCTGGCTGCTGTGAAGAAAACTAACTCTCTCTCAGCTGAAACCAGGACAGAACTAGATAAGGCATTCTGGAGGTAAGAAAAAACAAACACAGATATACACACCATTTTTCAGTGTAAATACAGCAGACTTTGGCTATCCATGTCTAAATAAACTGAGAATAAGGAAAAATAGAAATTAAACATCACTGGTGTGTTAACTGGTACCAAACCAGATTATATATACATGTTGCTGTTTCAGTTTTAGAAGGCAAGCCCAAAGAAAGATACCTTCAGTTTGGAACATACATAGATATGATAGCCCTTAAACCCGTAGAAGTACCTTCCATAACACTTCGTTGATCTCTAGTTTCTGCATTCAACACTGATGAATTTTTTCAAGGTAGCAGAAGTACAGTATGTATACCATAGCTTTCAATTGCTTCATTTTACAAAACCCAGTTTCTAGATATTTAAAAATGTGGAATCTTCAATTTGATTTTATAACCCCTGGGAGACCTGATAACATTTACAGTTATTTCTATGACAAGGAAAAGACCCTCTTTCAGTTCTTTAGCTATTATTATATTTTCTCTTTTGCTTCTTATTCTTCCTTTGGGCATAATATGAAGTAATTGGTGATTATACTGTTTATGACACTAGCCTGTTCACCTTTTTGGAGGAAATTCATGTGCGTCCAAAGGAGATATCTACTAATGTAAAATCCTGAAGTACTGATGGCATAAAATTATCTATTTATTAAATACAAGAACTAAGAAGGCTGTGAGTAATTAATTCCAGGACATTGCCTCCCTTGCAATGGCATTTCTACTAATGTTAGAAAACTATCCCTTGATTCTGCCATACAGGAACTTCACATACGTGAGCGCTTTCATGGTGAGCTGATCAACTATTAGCATGGGCTTCTTGTTACAGAAGCCATACCAGATCTTTAAAATGCTTTCCTTTACTAAACAGTTGCAGTTTTCTCTTGCTAGAAGTCTTTTTAGGCAGTGGCTCTGTGAACTCAGAGTGGACTCTGATGTCTTACTAGTTCAAAGTTACTGCAAGTAGGTGAGAAAACACAGCAGCAGGAGAACTGATGCTTGGAGGTCTCCATGCTCAAAGGATAGACCAGATGCAGTGGACACATGGGTTCCTGTTACCCCTTGAATTTCTCACTCCAAGATAGATTCAGCCATTTTTATTTTCCACTCAGACTCCTGTCAATTCTCAAAAATAAGATGACTTTCCACATGCTGCAAAGAGACAACCTTGAGCTCTTTGAGGCAATGTTTCAATATTTCAGTCCTGTTCCTCTGTCCTGTAACAGTTACAGAATAGACAAGGAGAAGTTTGTTACACTTCATCTTGGATCTGCAGTGGGTTAAGAACTTAAATATTTGGAGTGAAGTCCAATGAATTGTGCAGAAGATAAACTCCCACACATTACTTAGCCATAACTGTAGCCAATGAAGAAATTTAAATTGCATGTTACCCATTTGCTTGTGTTCTCTACCATGTCTGCAACTGACTGCGTAAAAGTTCTCTTAATGGAAATAACTCCTCTGCAGACTGTGATTTTTACCCAAGTGGATGGTTGACCAAACAGCTTTATTCTATTAGAGCTCCTTACAGTATCACAGCATAGGTGGTAAATCTTTATTAATGAAAAAAAATACCTGTGAGTCATTTCCTACAGTCTCATCACTTTAATTCTTTTTCCTCACCACCTGTGGGCCTATAATGTGGGTTCTGACTCTGGCTTCCCACTACTGTCCCTCTGTTCTTTCTGTGCCTTCTTTTCTCTTTGATCTTACCCATGCTGGAACACAGGAGAAGAAGACAAAATAGAAGAAAAGATCACTCCACTTCTCAGTTCTTTTCAGCCACTGAAATCAGATGGGTTTTGGAGACACAAGGGTCAGCAAAAGACATGCTTTTTCAGAATGGAAATTTAAACACCATTTTGAAGGTAGATTATGAAACATATTTATACCGCATTTTTTTAACTTTTTCAAAAGTCAAGCAAGAACAGGGCAAGGAAATACATTTTTAAAGATAGCATGAAAATGAAAGGAACCATAAAGCCTTTATTTAGTTGTTCAGTTAGCCTAACTGGGAACACTCTCAGCCTAGAGGGATTCGCCTGTGGAACAGAACAGCAGACCACAAAAAAATTCCCTCTACTTGTTTTGGATTAGCAGAAGTTGTGACTTCAGGATACACAACCCAGCACAGCTAATTGGGTTCTCTTCTTCCTATTATCTGGAAGTATCAGGGCTTCATCTAGTGTTCACAAAGAAAATTACAGTTAAGAAGAATAAAACCTAAGCCAAACCATGATACACATAACAAGAATAATAGTCCAGACAATTTTCTTTTAGTTGTTATCAGGAACAACGTCCCATATTTTGTGTGAAGTTCAGAATGCCGATTACATACGTGATTCCCAATATTACCCATCCTACAAAATATACTGACAGAATGCCTTAGATTATAAGGATCTACTCCAAGCTCTTCTGAGTGTTGTTAAAGTTTCCTTGATTTTAAGTTGTTTTTAAATCAGTGCTATCATTTATAATGTATAGGTCTATTAAAATCTATGGAACACTTTAATTTGTATTTAATTCTCTAGTTCAGCACAGCTATGGCTAGTAATTCAAGTGACTTCAGCTGTCACTTCACCCATGATCTCAGGATACATCATATCCCATGCGTGATGAGTAGTAGGAAAATTGTTTGCTTCCTAATTGTTTCAAAAGAGCTGAGCCAGTTTAAGAATAGGGTACCAATCTGCTCCTGATTATGATAACATCCAGCTCAAAAGCCAATGAAGAAACCAAGGAGTACCTTTTCATGACCTGGGTTAAACTGCTCCTAAGATCGTTCAAAATGTATTCAGTGCTGTTTAGAAACGCAAAATCCAAACTTTGGCAAAGAAACTTGTTTGGGGATGACTAACAATGTACAGCAGACAGTATAAGATTCTTATCTCTTCCTACAAGTTGTTGATTATAAAAAGCTCTGAAGATGCTTGGTGGCTTTTCAAAGCAGGCTTAAAAGATTATTTTCTAAGTAGGAGCAGGTTAAGATTTAAAGAAAGGTAACTAAACTCTTATTGATGTCATGATATGAATCAGAGGCCTCAGAATGCCTAAAATGAGTACTGCATGGAAATATGAAGCCATGTTTGATGATAAGAATGTTAAAGAAGTTACAATTTCAGGTATCCCCAGTTCTAGAATAATGTCTTCCTTGCAAATGTGAAGTGATGCTAGAGTTACCAGTATACCTAGAAACAACTTTTCAACTTGCTCTTATTATAATTGCGTGCTTCTATTCCATTAGTACTCAGACTTTCTTATTTTCTATCCTTTTTTTAACTTTTAATACTAGCAAGGACTCTTTATCACTTCAGCAGCATCCACAGAAAGGTAAATTTACTTTTAACTACAATTGAGTGGCTTACATTAGTCTTGTAACTCTTTTTAGGAGCAAGCTTATTGCTGATATAGATGATTATTTATATTATGGCAATCTCCCTGGAAAATGTGGAAGAGACATTGTGCTCAGAGATGTCCTGGTCCCTAGAATGAGTATAAAATCTGTATCTGCTATGCTCTTTTCTCTCAAAATAACTGTGCTGTAGTTAAAGAGCTACCCACCTGCACTCTTTACATCCCTACCACCCAAATGCAAATATGATCACGGACACTGATTTCACACATTAGAAGCAGTCAATACTCCCTTGAGCAAGTGCATTGTAAGCCAGCATGTTCAAGGTTTTCCGTATTTTGCACTGAGAGCCAGCATGCATCTGCACAAGCAAAAGCTAGACTAAGTTTTAAATACCAACAGTGGTTATTTTACTGCTGTTTTCAACAGTGATATTTCATACAGTTGTGTATAAAGTATTTCTAACCTCAGTGTCTTCCTGCCCCTGCCTTCCTCTCCCACAGCCTTCTGCAACCAAAACCCAGACACAAAGCAGTTGGGAATCAAGTGCTGCTTTCCTTGGTGCTTAAGAGGGTTTATGTAAGACACAATGAACCACACTTGGCATCATGAAGGTCATTAGCACACTTGTATGGTATACTAAGTGATACACAGCCCACCAAGTCGGTGTGAAGGGGTAAGGTTTCATCCTTCTCCCTCTGTCATGTTTAGTGTCTCCGCAGAAAAGGAGCACTGAGGCTGGGTAATTTACCACAGAGATTAGGCTGAATGGTTGCCTTCAGTAAATCACACGATCTATTGACAGTTTATTTACTGAGGCTTGCTGCTGACTCATGTTTAGACAGACAGCTAGGGAAAAGATGCTTTCTGGTTTCTTCAGGCCAGCCTCTCCTAAAAATAATACTTTACAGTACATGAAACTTTAACAGTAAAACAAAATTAATGTAAATAATTCCAGTAAAATTCTCCAAAACCCAACATTTCAGGCATAAACCTGACAAGGAATCCAGGCCTATTATCATAGTTCAATGAATCTTATTTCAACACATCGCTCAGTAGTACAGCAATAATAACCATTGAGACTACTTGTAAAGCACTGAACTGCATACCCTTTTCCTCTTTGGCAAGCAGTCAGTTCCATGAGTTATCCGACCAGCTATCTTGGAGCATTTATTCATTAGCAGCAGAAACAAGAACAGTTTGACTTATTAGAAGCTATGCCGGCAATTTTCAAAAGGCAGAGCCTAGAGTTGGTTCTAAAGATCTTCTCTAGACCTTCTGGGTTTTAATGGAAAAATAAATAAGCACAACCAAGCTGCAAAATCATTTAGAATCCAGTATGAGTTCTTGAACACGTTTGCTTGCTATTTACTGTGCCATATTTCTGAAGCAGTAACAGGGTTAATGAAAACATAAAACATATGCAAATGAAAAAGGAATGGTAGAAATGCAAGGAAGTGTTTCATTGTAATTAAACTCATTTAATGTTTACACAGCATTTCACAGTTGGATATCACAAAAAAATGATAGTAGAATCAATCTGAGCTTAATGGTTCTTTCCCCGACACTTCAGAACGAGCAACAAACCCAAAAGTCATCTGTCACGTGGCAGAAAGCAACTGTTTCTTTCTCTACACTTGCGAAAAAGCAATGAAGATTATGGTTCCAGTTTAGAACAAGACACTTGTCACCCTGCTTGGTGTGTACATATACCTGTGTGTCGCGGTCTACTTTACAACCAAAGGTGCAATCATTTGCTACACTTCTCAAGTACAGTTCAGACTAGATAGACATACCAGGGAAGGCCTTCCAGCAGCACTGGAATCTGTTCAAGGGCCACATTTCTGCCTTGTAGCTAAGTATGAAGGCTGTGTCATATTATGCATTCAGTTCACCTAACTAGTTCCAGACTTGGTCACATCTACCTGTTCACCTGTCAGCCATTTACTTGCACTAGAGTACATATGCTCTAAAAACACCCAAAACTGAAATCTTAGTTGCTACACTTTTTAGCACCATTTTGTGTTAAGTTTATAATGGAGTATCATGTTTGTTTATGTTATATTCTTCTCCATGCTATCCTCAGTCTTTCCTCCTCAAGCATGAACATGCTGTATGTGCTGCGTATCCGAGTTGTCTACTCGCTCCACTGCTACTCCACACGTCATTCTTTCTTAACTCCAGAAATCCATCAGAGTATCGTAAGAAATTCCTCATGAAACTTTTGACAATATTTTCCTTTCTTCTCATTAATACAGAAACTTCTCTCTCTGGAGCTTGGTTTCATAATTCCCTTTGTTCAACAAGCAAATAATTTGTATCGGGATTTTCAAACTTGATTAGTGGCATGTATGTCTTCACATCCTGGTGCTCAGCTTGGAACACTTACAAAGGAAATTTCATTAGTAGGAGATGATCAATTACCTCTTTCTAAACAAACTAGCCTATTTAAGAAAGCTGAAGTTAGGTATCTGGAAGTGGAGATATTCACAGTCCTCTTTTTTATTCTGGTTCATGGTGATATATTAAAAAAAGCTTCCTTCTCTGAAAATAATACAGTAAACTGTTCAAGGTATAAATTATGCAAATTTTAAGTTACAAATTCAGATACCGTAGGGGTATCCAAACAGAATCCTAGAAGAGATACGCACAAACTATTTTCCATTGTTTACTTTAGACTGCCAGAGTTGAGCATATCTTCACAAGACAGCTGTACTAAATACAAAAAATGAATGCATACACAGACGTGTTAGTCCACTAAATATAGTTTCTCGTGTGATGACTGGATGAAAAGTCTGCACACTGGAAAAGAAATCCAGAGACTGAAAGAATTAATTGCTAAAGAACTGATTGATACTTTGTTTCAAATGTTACTTATTTCTCAGTAATATATCATAGGTGGTTCTACTTTAGGCAGTAGTTTCTCATTCTGTTTGTGTTTCAGCTGTCATATTTCACAAATATAAGGTGGAAATATTTTTTCTAATGTTTTTCTAAAAACCAGGATACACAGCAACAGACATCACAAAATTGATGTACAGTATTTATTACCATAATGATTATACTTTGTTACCATTTATGCCATGAAAGTGCAGGACTAAAACCAGATATTTAAAATTACCTATGTTGTTCAGCAGTATAGGATGCAACAAAGAGAAAAGCAAAAATTAAGATTTATGTACAGAATGTTGCAACATCTAGATAAATTCCTTGAACATTTACTGTTAAATGTACCTGTTAGTTAACTGATTTTATTGCAGAATTCATAAAGGGCTATGGACACTAATTACAAACTTAATTAAAGTGGTCCAGTTCCTGAAATAAATATTTTAAACTGCTGAATCTTAAATATCAAATGACGTTAAAGCTGTGTGGTCTTTAATCTTCCCCCCTTCTGCTTTAGAGAAGCAAAGGGCATTTTTTTCCAGTTTAAAATACATCTTCAGATTCTTGCATTAACAATGCCCTCTCCTTGACCGCTGATCTACACATCTATAGATCTAAGTACAATAAATCTGAAAAAAAAAATCATTAATGAATCACATAAAAGAACCTGACGACTGTAATCCAAAACACCAATAAGATAACTGCTCTGAAAGTTATGGAAATAGCATCAAAACCATTAAAATTAATATTTTTTAAAATAACAGACATGCTTACATATACACACATCTCAAGCAGTCTTAAAACAAGGATCTTTTTTTTCCTTCAAAATTTGTGGTTGACAAACCTTAAAAAGATTGGAGTAGTAGTTCAACTTAGTAATCAGAATTTGTCCCAACCCATTTTCTACAGAAACTAGAACAAACTAATACAAAAATAAACTCTTGGAAAATGTACAAATAAAACACATGTATTTTTGCTTTCTTGCTGCATTTTTTCTACCAGCTTCATATGTCAACAAGGTGCAATGGTATTGAAAAAATTACAAACATGAACGTTTTTGGCTCTAAGAAGAGAACTTTGTTTAATTTTCATGGAAATTTTGGTCTGTGCCTCCTGTTATTTGAAACAAGACATACATCTTCAGTCACATTTCTACAACATTCTGTGCATGTCATAATAGCAGTTGGATATCTGTCATCTAGATACATATTTCAGACAGAGCTACACACCCCTTTTTTTCTAAGGCCAATAGGATACTTCTGAAATAAATATTTGTTCTGATAACTCCACTGATACAAAAAGTACAGCCATAGCTTGAGGGTAAATTTGTAAAATTATCTATTTATTCTCAAAGAAAATTCAAAATAGTTTATTTAATGTAAACTATTGTCTTTAGCTATGCAAATATTAAGTTATCAGTTTTTCTTTGAAGTCTTAACAGCGTCATAGTCAATAAAGTCAAAGGCTGCAGAGTGGTTACAGCTGGACATAGCAGTATTAATCTCACAATTTGAATTCTCTCAGCAGCTCATCAGTACAATGGCTGCTGCCTCCCACGCTACAAACAAGTCTGAAACAATGAAAAAGCATTAGAGTTGTTGTAGGAAGTCAAATGTTTTTCAAGCTGGCTTCTTGACAACCTTACATAGAAAGCAAGATTGGAAATTGCTTTTCAACAGGTTCTAAGTTTCTTTAAGGCACAGCTTGTAATATGCTGTGGATGGTTTCCTTATTGATGGTAAACAATTCTCCCTAAGTTAAACGTTTCAACCTTTGTTGAACAACGTTCCCAAGTATTTTGCCTTTTAACCAAAGATATTTGGGTTGTTTAGCATATCTGCTCTGATTTCCTCCAGTCCTTTCACAACCTGTACTTGCAGTGCTCCCCAAAGTTCAGACTCAAATTCTACACCTACACCTTTTTTTTTTTCTTTTACGATGCTGGAGAGAACGCCTAATATTTTCTCGTGCAAATAGTCTGAAAGATATTTACAGTATTCATATGTGGTGCAACTTAGGCTTGATTAAAATGAGGTACATAATAGTAGCACAATATGAATATTTCTTGGTGCAAATCCCCTTCAGTTTATACCTGTATATAATCTTTCACATGGGAAAAGCAGACGCTGCTGCAAGATTATTTTTTCAGAATGAAAAGAATAGAAAATCATGAAATACACATAGCTATTTCAGAATGTCTAGAATCAGAATTAAAAATTAACTCTGTAATTAAAATAGATTATTTACTAATTAGAAAAGCAAAGCATTGTCATAGTTATTTGCATTTCCATATATATAAGAATCTGTTAGTACAAAATTATGAGGCAAGAGGAAACCTACTCGTCAGTTCTGTTGACAAAATTTGCTGCATTTGGGAAGATATCTTAAGAAATGGGGTTTTTTAGGAGCAGAGTTTGCTAGGTTTTAAAAAGTAACAAAATAATGAAAATAGAAAATAACACAATGGAGATAGTATGTTAAATCATGGTGACTATAATACAGAGACTGTATTCTGCAAAGTGAGCAGTTTAATTTGGCTCTTCATGAATTCTTGGAGGTCTACAGAAAGACATATTCTCAGATAGTATAGATATGCAACATTTCACTTAATTCACCAGTTCAATGCTAATTTACTTCACTTAGGGTTTTGACTCCCACAGTGACTAAATTATACATAATTCTTTAGAGTTGCTAACTGCAGCCTTTTCATTTAAAAATCACTGTTAAATCATTCCCATACATTCCTTTCCAATGGTAATGGAAAAGAACTAAACAATCTTTAAATATATCTCTAGTTAAAATATTAAAGTTGAAACTTCTATCCAGATACAGGAAAATAATAATCACAATATTTTATTTTAAAGTTCATAATAAAGCACACAGAATTTTAAGTGCTTAGTTTTGGTTAACAAAATGGTCAGCAAACACATTTTTGTGGGTTTGCCTAGGAACTGCTCAAGACAGTTAACAATTTAACATAAAAGCTAAAGTAGATACCCACAAACCAAGGTAATTTATATGGCTATAGGATATTTTTCCTTTCCTCATTAATAATTGCTTTGAGTTGGTGAGACCACCTACAGTGAAATCACTTTGGGAAGTCAAATATGGGGAGGGAAAGGCAGGCAAATGAAAACTAGAAACGTATCTGGGAATATCTGGTTTTAAGGCTAGGATAAGTGGAAGACAGACCCCTTATTGTATAAGACAGCTCTCCCTAATAGTACAAAGAATACTTAATCTTGGAGTAAACCACTTTTATCCCAGCGGGACTTATTTTGGGTTTACTTCTTAGACACTTTGTGTGACCATAGTCCCATTTTTCTCCTCTAAACTTGATCTACAACAATGATATTTCTTAGAAAAATACACACCCAAGATTTCTTTCTCTAATCCTTTCCACCCATCTTTTCCATATCAACCAAGTTTAACACCAGGCATTCATTTCAAATTATCTTTGCAGTCTACTCTCAAGTCAAGATCCTTTAACTGTTACACATAAACTATGAAGCCGTATCTTCTGACAAAACTTCCACTGTTGAATTACTAATGAAGTTTAAATGGAGCTAGTGCAAAGAAAAAGGTTTTAAGATTGCCAGGGTATGCACACAGCAATGTTGAGCAGCAGGTTGGTGAAATTCATAGATCATAGAATCATAGAATGGTTTGGATTGGAAGGGATCTCAAAGATCATCTAGTTCCAATCCCCACTGCCATGGGCAGGGACACCCTACTCTAGACCAGGTTGCCCAAAGCCTCATGCAACCTGGCCTTGAACGCTTCCAGGGATGGGGCCTCCACAGCCTCTCTGGGCAACCTGTTCCAGCGTCTCATCTCCCCTCTTTTAGTTTAAACCCATTCCCCCTTGTCCTATCGCTCCCTGTCCTTGTAAACTGTCCCTCTCCAGCTTTCCTGTAGGTCCCCTTTAGGTACTGGATTAGTTCTTCTGGAGCCTTCTCTTCTCCAGGCTGAACAAGCCCAACTCCCTCAGCCTGTCCTCAGAAGAGAGGTGCTCCATCCCTCTGATCATCTTTGTGGCCCTCCTCTGGACTTGCTCCAGCAGCTCCATGTCTTTCCTGTACTGGGGACCCCAGAGCTGGACGCAGTACTCCAGGTAGGGTCTCACAAGAGCAGAGTAGAGAGGCAGATTCACTTCCTTTGACCTTCTGGCCACACTGCTTTTGATGCAGCCCAGGACACAGGACGCAGGCTTTCTGGGCTGCTAGCGAACACTGCCGGCTCATGTTGAACTTTTCATCAACCAGCACCCCCAAGTCCTTCTCCTCAGGGCTGCTCTCAATCCATTCTCCGCCCAGCCTGTAGCTGTGCTTGGGATTGCACTGACCCGCGTGTAGGACCTTGCACTTGGCCTTGTTGAACTTCCTGCGGTTCGCATGGGCCCACCTCTCACACCTGCCAAGGTCCTTCTGGATGGCATCCTTTCCCTACAGCATATCGACCACACCACACAGCTTCGTGTTGTTGGCAAACTTGCTGAGGGTGCACTCGATCCCATTGTCCATGTCGCTGACAAAGATGTTAAACAGTGCCAGTCCCAGTACTGACCCCTGAGGAATGCCACTTGTTACTAATGTTCAACCTGTTTTGGGGATTCTGAGCAGTATGTAGCAAAATTGCTAGCACTCCTAAAAATACTTTTTAAAATGTTAAATCCGTAGGGCCAAGTATTTTACCGATTATTAAAGATATCCAGAGATGCAAATGACAAAATAGTAAACTTTACATATTGATTATTTTTCCATGATGGAACTTACAAATTGGAGGAAGAGTGAGTATTTTCCTACCCACAGATTCTTGGTGTGTTTCCTTTTTATTTCTGAATTACATCGCTGATGCACTGACTACTGTATGACATCTTTCTTTATCTCTACCCAGAGTCAGTTATATACCTTAGAGCTTTAACTAGTACTTTGAGCTATTTCGTATATCACCTGTCATACATTGTTCCAAGGATGTTTTGTGCTTTTTTTTTTAACATTGCAGTTTTACTTTCTTCTTACTAGCATTTCTAAGATGATATAGAAACAAGACTTTCTGGTTTCTTGTCTGGGAGAAACACATCATTGGAGTCTCCGTGTGGCACTGTACAGAAGATGCAATGTGACCAAAGAACTAAGCCTTACAAGAAAATTTGCAGCACAAAGTCTACAAGGCACTATATCGTGATTTTGGAATAAAATATTTTAACCAAAATATTTAGCTTAAAACACTAATACTTTCTGCAGGAAACCAAGATCTTTTTCGTTTCCATTTCATGCAGCGTTGCAAACTATTGCAGGAAAGGTGGGAAATTGCAAATAAACAAAATCCCATCAACAATTTCACTTAGGTTTTTATCGTGGTTTTACCCCAGCCAGCAGCTGAGCACCACAAAACCACTTGCTTAGTCTTCCCCATCGGGAAGGGGGAGAGAATCAGAAGAGTGAAAGTGAGAAAGCTCATGGTTTCAGATACAGACAGTTTAATGAGTAAAGCAAAAGCCGTGTGCACAAGCAAGGCACAACAAGGAATTCATTCCCCACTCCCCATGGCAGGCAGGGGTTCAGCTATCCCTAGGACAGCAGGGCTCCGTCACGCGTAATGGTTACTTTTGAAGACAAACGCCATCACTCCGAATGCTCCCCTTCAATCCCCCCTCCCCCACTTCCTCTTGATGCCAAGCATGATGCCATATGGTATGGAATGTCCCTTTGGTCAGTTGGGGTCAGCTGTCCTGCCTCCCAACTCCCATCCCGCCGGCGGGGCCGTGCGAGAAGCAGAAAAGGTCTTGGCTCTGTGCAAGCACCCCTCAACAACAAAAACATCTCTCCACTATCAACACTGCTTCCAGCACAAATCCAAAACACAGCCACATGCCAGCTACTGTGGAGAAAATTAAATCTCTCTCAGCTGAAATCAGGACAGTTTTCCATCACAAAAGCAATGTCTTAAAGATATGTGTAACTTTAGTTAATAAAGTGTCCACACTGAGAAAAATATTAATGAGAGTTTATCTGAATTTAGCTTTTGAAGAAGCTTTGTTCAGGGGGACCAAAAGATAACACAACGATTTCTACTTCTGCTGTAGCCAATTTTTGATCAGTCTTCACTCATCTTGCAGAAAGCTGCGTTTGTTTGGTTTTTGGCATTAGTCATGGCACTGAAAGTACTACGAAGTACCTCATTAATACTATTGGTGCTGACGAATACAGTATCTCTCCAGGAGTTACACTTCACACATAAATACTGACTACTATATCTTCCATACTAACTACTACATCTCTAAAGAGCATTTTGGATCACCTACACATTAGCACTAATTAAAAATTGACTGAAATCAACAAGAATATCTCCACTAAATTTCTCCCAGGCTGACCGAATTTAAGACCAAGAAGCAGCACAGTTATGATGACGTGCTCTGATGTCTGGTTTACAAAGCATTTTAATTAGTAATTCTTGCATCAACCACATAGTTTCTTGTGGATACACAGGTAATGAATTGAGGAAAACAATATTGAGGATTTACCAAGAACACATTGTTCCTGTCAAAGCTAAGTACTTTCTGTAATGAAATTATTTGATCCATGGATGAGGGGAGGGAATAAAATGTCATTTACTGGGAACTTGGCCTTAGATTTTTACAGTCTCCCTACAAGTATCCTTCTACCCAAACTGAGATATAGACTATGCTGATAGACTGTAAGACAAGTGAAAAACTGACTAGATTGTTCATCTGAAAAGGTAGTAGTTAGTGTTCAAAGTTGAGCTGGCAGCCATCACAAGTGGCATTTCTCAAGGGCTCATATTTGGGCTGATAATGTTTAACGTCTTTATCAGCAACCTGGGAAATGAGACAGAATGCATCCTCAGAAATTTTGTAGAGGCTACCAAATTTGAAGAGATGCATCCTCTTCATTATTCTGGAGTGCAAGGGTGTCATCCAGGAGGCATACTTTAACTACTGACCAAAAAGCAAATTAATGAAGTTCAGTAAAGACGTATGCAAAGACTTGCACCTACAACAGAAAAACCCCATGCAACAGCATCATCAGAGAACTGAGCGGCTAGAAAGGCACTTTGCAGAAAAGGACTTGGTTGTCCTGATACATACTCCTCATGGATATAAATAAGCAATGTGCCATTGCTGCAATTAAGGTTATGTACATCAACAAGCATGTAACCGTCAGATGAAGGGAAATGATAAATCTCCTTTATTCAGCACCAAGTCTCATCAGAATGCAATGTCCAGTTTGAGGCCCTCAAGCACAAGAAAGCCCCTGAAAAACTGGAGCACGTTCAACAAGATGGTACATGACATATGGGCAGAAACTGAAAGAACTAGATGTGCTCAGTCTGAAGAAGAGAGGGCAAAAGAGGTATCTAATTTCTGTTTTCAATAACCTAAGCTGAAGTTGGAAGAAGACAGCTAGACTGTACTCAGAGATGCTCAGAAAAAATACGAGGCAACAGATGTAAGTTGCAGGAAGAAATTCTGACCTGGTATAAGGAAAAATATTTTCACTGTGACGGTGATGAAGCTCAAAGATGTGAAACGTCCACCCTTGCATATTTTCAAAACTCAACAAGCCAAGACCCTGACCAAGCTGAAACAACTTTACATGGGTCTTTCTTTGAGCAGAAGGTTGGACTAGATGACCTCCAGCAGTCTCTTCTAACCTAAGTTATCCCCATGTACAGAAAATGATCAAATCCCTTCCTGAATTTCTTTAGCAAAAGCAAAATATGAAGAGCTTGATAAGTCTCAACCTGCAGGCAGCCATATTTGATCTGGATCAAAGTCTTTATGGCCTTATGGCTAATTTACTGTCTGCTAAATTGTCAACAACTTTGCTTTCCCCATTTTAGCATGCATTTAGTATTTGTGAAGTAAGCTTATGACTCAAAGAGAAGAAGGATCAGATCATGAACTGCTTTAACCTTAATACTTGCCATGTCTCATGTTGTGACTTGCAGGAGTAAGCAATCTTTTCCTTCATTTTTAGAACTTATTTCAACATATTTGCATCCATAAGTCTGTAGAGGAAGGCCATATAATGAATCATCACTAGATGAATCACATTTCTTGATAATTTGTCCATTTCTATTCTTACAGTAAATACTATTTATGAGCATGTTGCTACTTCAGTCAAAATATGAGTCATATCTGTACTACTGTTCTTACTGGAAAAGAAAATCTCTAACTGATAAGCAGTATCATTTAATGTCTCCCCATATGCTCCAGTCTTGCAAAGGTCATTGCACGGAGGTTTCAAAGATATTTAAGCATGCTGAGTCCTGTTACAGAACTGGTACATTAATCTGTCAGACCTTGATTCTATTCCTGTTAACTTCAAATGGAGCAGAACTGATTTGCTGCAACCAAAATCCTGGAGAAGAACTTCTTTACATAGGTTCAAGTCGTCAGCAAAGACACTAAATTGAAACATAGTACATTCTATAATCAGCATGTACAACTCTCTTACCCTAATTTATAAGTTACTTCTGATTCTCTGAATTTATATTGTTGCACTTGCAAACATGTGCGTAAAGTTTTAGTTTTGATCAGGAGTGCTTTTGCTGCACTTTGTTGCCACCATGGAGCAGTCTCACAGCATGCAATCTGAATTCCTTCAGATGAAGCTAAACCAGCAGGAATAAGAGAGCCCAACCACGTGCTCCAGCTACTAAGAGAAGGTCAGTCCCTGGGACCAAACTAGAGCTGGTCTGAAGCTAGTCAAAATTCTCAAAACTTGTATAAACAATCCATACTTGACCCTCAGCACCGTTTCACACTACATATCTGCTCCTCTTTCCCCTTACTATTTGACAGTAAAGATATAACCTTAATTGTTCTGATTAGTAGGTAATTCCAGATGCGTCTCGTCTGAGTTTGTTTTACCCTTAAGGGTCCTTGTAAGAGATACATCTACACTTCTTTGCAACAACAGAGGGAGGGAGGGAGGGAGGAGAGAGAGAGAGAGTGGGGAGGGAGGTGAGAAAGAGCAATTATGGTGGAAGAGAGTGAAGGGAAGAGGGGAAAGAGAACAGGGAGAGAGGGAGATGGACTAGGAGAGGGGAAAGAGGAGGAAGAGATGAGGGGAAGATGGGAGAAAAGAGAGAAGAAAGGAGAGGAAGGCAGAGGATGGGAGTGAGGAAGAGGTAGGAAAGGACAGGAAAGGAGATGGGAGAGGGAGACTGTGAGGGACAGAGACTGAAAGGGAGGGAAAGAGCAAAAATATCTTCTGAAAGAATTAATTAACATCTACAGATGAAATAGTGTCTATAGTTAGCTTTTTCCACTACACCATGAAAAAGTCTAGATAATAACCTTGGGCAAGATGCCTAACTTTGAGGCATTTATATCTAAATAAATATAAACCTATTTATGTTGGAATGGCAGAAAATCTATAATGGCAGAAAAATTTATAGATTTTCTGTGTGTAACAATACTGTGTGTAACACCTAGTACTGTTTTCTCTTAAAGCTTTAACTTGCATTAATAATCCTTTGAATTGTTTGTTGTTTTTTTTTTTCAAATTCATATTTGCAGCTACACTAACACTAAACAAAAATGCTAGAAGAAACCATTACTTTTAATACAAAAATAGTTTAGGACTTCTAACTTTATATACATGTCAAGCTCCCAGACCACTCCTCCCTTCTTTCAAATCCCATCAGGTCATTGGACAGAGCAATTGCCTGACCTCAGCAAGAGGATACATTTCTTGTCTTCCTCAGAACTATGTCAGCACAGAAATAAACAGGGCAAGAGAATATTTTGATCATGCCGTCACACCTGGACTTTTCAAATAAAAAAACCTACAAACTCATGCAATTTAAACCCATAAATTTCTACTACAACATTGCATTTTTTCACACTGCAAAATCAGTAGTCTGCATGCCAGGGGACCCGCTTTCCTCTATGTGTGACAGCCACAGGTTGGAACATGTTTGTTTTCCAGGAGGCACAAAAAATTCTTTCACTGCTGCATTGTGGGTTACTTTTCTCTTTTTGTGCACAAAACAACACGGGGCAGCCAGATCTGCATAATTATCAACCCATAGTGGAAGGGATCAAATAGTCCTAACAAAAGACCTTAAACAGAAGCTGCAGAGAGATAGCTGCTGAAAGAGACCTTAAAGGAAGACACTTCTGGATAGAGAAAACATGTTTCCTAATGGAAAACCATCTGCAATAATATTTTCCATCAGTCCTAAAGTCAACTAAATATATATTCAAAATTACACATCAACATTTAAATAGTGCATATTCTGCACCATTAGATATTAAAAATATTCAAGCAAATTTTGAGGTATTCAGAACAAACTGATAAAATGACAGAAGCAAAAAGAACAACTGGAAAAATTGCATAAGGTCTGAAATGGCGTTAAATCAATGTCATCAACTTGTTTTATCTAGAATAAGCATGTGTGACAAAGCACACAACCGCACAGTACTCCACAGAAGATAGCAGTAACAACCTTCAGAAGCCTCAGGGCACAAGCTTTATTTTCAAAAATAATTGCTCTCCTTGTCAAAGTCTGGCTCACATTGGCTGCACACTCCTACAATGAGATCAAGATTAACCATCATGAGCCAACACTTTCAGTGCTGTGAGTCACAGATCACATTACAGACAAGGACAACAGTAACCACGTTACTGAAACCAGTATATCAGATCTGGTC
Source organism: Psophia crepitans (assembly GCA_013399095.1). Classification (NCBI taxonomy): domain Eukaryota; kingdom Metazoa; phylum Chordata; class Aves; order Gruiformes; family Psophiidae; genus Psophia; species Psophia crepitans. The sequence continues at coordinate 57,346 of VWZZ01004402.1, forward strand.
CACGGGTGGTATCTAGGCCAACACTCCTAAAGAAATATATACCGAATATTACTGTATGTAGACAAAGCTTCTAGGTAGAAAGAAGAATGTAGAATAGAAAAGAATTATTAAAAAAAGAAAAAAAAAGAAAAAAAAAGGCTAATTTGAGTTCTTACTGGTGAAAACACATTAAATGAAAATCCAATAATGTTAGCTCCAAGTAACAACCAGGACATACAACTAGGCAGCTAGAGAGAACTAAGTGTTAAATATAAGGCTATCTGAGCCCACTGAAGAAAGCAGCATAGCTGACTTAGTATGATATTCTGCTGTGTTACTGTGTTTCTCAAATGAAAGCCGTTAACCAGCACAGCACACCTAAGGCTAGTCTTTTCCAGTACTTTAATAGGTCTGTTCAAAGCTAGTGGAAACATCTACACTCTGCAATGTTAACTTATACCATGTGTAAGACAGTGCTCTTAAATTGTAGTGCCCATGATGAACATCAAACTGATCAGGTTTTGTGGTATAGATCTTCACAGCCAGATTTACTGTAAGAGCACATACTGGCAAATGGCTCATTTTAATGAGACAAGAAACATGACAGAAAAATGAACAAAACCTCTTATTGCATTCCTGCTCTCTCTTAAAAAAAACCCAAAGCCTCAATATTTTTGCTTAGATGCTGGGCAGTTTTTCAGTTACTTCTTTTATGAACACTTGTTCAGCCACTAAATTCCCTGCCTGGCTCAAACATTTAATCTTGTTGTTGAAGCCTTATGATGACTTTTATTATGTTTTGATTTTGTTACACTTCTGCAGTGTCCCAGAGCTTGCATAGTGAAAACACACTGATGCAGTTAGATTTATGTTAGAAGGTAACATGAAATGATAGTTATTAGGCTATATTAGGTTGGTAATACTGGGATGGTGGATTAGATTAATACACGATTAAAACAACAGGAAAGAAAAAAACCCCACCCTTGTCATTGCTTTTACTAATATTCCTTCTTGAGATTAATGTCAAAGATGCTCAGAAATCTGAATGGGCATGAATCTAAATTTTAAAATGCTACTATTGTTTATAACAACATATTTAGAACAGTTTACTATCAGCTACCATTTATTCACACTCTGGAAAGTGGGAGAGATCTAAAAAAGGTCAGAGAGCATCTGAGATGGAGGATCATTCACAAGTATTCATGTCCAAAAGAGCATCTGTGATGGCTAAATGAGAAAACTACTTTATGATCTTTGGGACAAACCAGAATTTTCTATTCTCTGTGGTACAAGTTTATGACAGGAGCTTCAAAAACACTGAGAAACCATTTGTGGATCTTTAATCCCTGTATGGTTTTACCACTTGATCTAGCAGGTGCTGTCTGAGAAAAACCTTTACTAAGTTGCAGTGACCTCCAGAGCTACTGAACAGCCTACAGACAAGACAAAAATAGTATCTGCTGTGGTCTTTGAAAACTGATAATCAAAAATTACACTACAGGAGGCAGATATGAAATAGGTCAATATTCTAAGTAGAGGAAAAAAGTGATCAGTTAAATATACATTTTGATCAATGAATAAACACTTTTGAGTCTACAACTTTCTACGAAAACCTGTTCTATGTGAAAACTCAAAAATACATGTTTTTCGAGCTATATGTCAGAGGATTAGTAAAGCTGCTGTCATGCTAAATTATGTCTGTTTCCAAAGCCTTCTGAGAAAAAATATAATCCTTGTCCCCAAGTCCAATAAATTGTACACAGATAGAATTTGTGTACGTGCATTTCCAACACAGCTCAGCATACTCTGCCATACATTTACCATAGTGGTATTCAAATCATTTAAAATTAAGCCTTGTGTTAAATTCATATGCTATCAATATGGCTTTCTCAGAATGAACATACATACGTCTACTATTTTTATCTTGTTTACTGCAGTTGTAATACATTTACATGTCCCCATGTGTGCAATGATTACAAGGACAACTTATGAGACTGAAAATTGTCACTTCACAGAAAAGTGCAATAAATAGAACTCTATCATCAGTAGCTGTGATGATCTGCTTCCCCTTAACTTTTCTGTAAGCACCCAAAGCTAGGGTGGTCATTATCTAAGTGCTAAGGTTATGTTCTTAGAATAATTCTACCATCTGCTTTCTTTACATTTTGTATTAATAAAATCATGGATATTCTAGTACCTAAAAGAAGCTAGCAATCCATTTTACAACAATGGGTCTCACAGACATATAAAATGAAGGTATCAATAAAATGGCTGTGTCGTGTTCTTGCAAAGTTAGTATTAAGGGATATTTTTAAATATTTCTACAGCTTTGGTTACAGTATACTCATGTTAACTTCTAGTGTAGTTCAGCATGAAAGCACTTCAGGATTAGAAACTGCTAAATAGTAAATAAGTCTATTAATAAAGTTCAAGGTGATTACAATAACAACATGTAAATATAACAAAAGTAATGTGCAAATATTAATGATTTACACTAAGTTGCACTTGTAAATATTTTAAAACATTGTTTTCACTGATCTGCGATTAAATGAATCAAATAGGAATTATGTTTAGGATTGTGATGCCTAACTTGTAACTGAAAATAAAACTCAAATCCAGGTGCCTAGATTCTCTACAAAATGTTTAAGAACAACAGGAGTCAGAGAATGGGATTCACAAAGCCCAGTACGCTGAGTGCAAACCCACCTGAACTAACCTGCAACCTCTGCCAACCACTCTGCCTTCATACAGGAGCAATCCACAATCTTAAACATCTGTTTGAGACGTGTTAAAATTGTATCTACCTTAGTTCAAGAAAACAAACAGAGAGCAACTGTGGTACTCTTTCTTCAGCCCAATTTAATACCTGCAGTATCCCAGTGCTTCGCATATCCAAATGAAATGTGACACATGCTCTATGAATCCTTCTCCAGTCTTCTTGATTCTTCATTGGTCACAAATATGTGAGAGCTGCAGGGCTTTTATAAACTCTTTTGTTACTCAAGCCATTCAATTTTGTATGAAATAATCACATATTTCTTAATCTATAGAGGCTATTAAAATGAATGCATGACCTAGCTGCTATTGGTATTCCCCACGAGTCTCAAGGTCCAGACTTTCTTACAGCAAGAATGGTACAAAGTATCAAAACAAGAATTTTGGTGTTTTGGTTTTTTATGTGGAGCAATTTGGTACCGTCACTGACTGTTTAGGCTGTTTTCCAACTCAGAGCTGGAATTGGGGTACCCAGGTCACTTGCGTGGTTACAAACTGGGCATTTCCATTGTAAAATTGTAACCAAGTCGAGCAGGTGAGGAATTATACTTAAAAGTGCTATCTAGGAACACAGTCCCTTTGAAGACGAAAGCCCTTGGCTTTGTCTCATGTAAAATACACATTTCTTATTACGTAAGTTTCTAAAGTCTACTAATTCAAACATCATTTAAACTTACTAAATCTCTACAAATAAAATAATCCAGGCAGGCTGCTAATTATGCATTAATATCTTCTTGCTTATACTTATCGTGAGAATAACCTCTTGCATGATTTTGTGCCAACTAGCACTCTCCCAAACAAATCCAAGACATCATTTGGCAGACAGGAAGTATTCCCGATGGATAGTTTGCATACAGCCAGCCTGTTTTGGAAGCTCAGAGTTATAATATGGGCATGGGCGTTAATGTCAGAAAACAGTCCACACATCTTTATTTTGCTAGTATAAACGTAGCCAGTGAATGCAAATGGATTAACTGCAGACTGAGTTACAGGATTAGTTTCATGGCATTGTGGCCATGCCTTTAACATATGCAGACCACAATGCTGCAATGGGCCTTTGTTGTATAGCAGCTGTTGTAAGTTCTGGCAGCCCTCCCAGATCCCTGGTCCACATTCCCTTCTCTTCTTTGCACCACACCCTTTGCTCTTAATTCTTCTTGCAGTATGTACTATCTGCAAAGATTTATCCTACAAGGAGTGGATAGCAGTTGAATTTTCCAGACCAGAATTAGGTTTACAAGGATTATTACATCTCAGTGGTGCAGTGGAGTTGGTGAAAGGTAAAAATAAGTAAGCTGATTAACTAGTCTAAAATACTGGAAGAAATCAATAACCATAATAAGGCACAAAAATACAATCTCCCAAAACGAAACTGGGAGCTGATATGCCCTCCCACTTCTAAAAATTAACCCAACACCAATTCTTGGCCCATTTGAAATGCACAGTGGTCTTGCGACCTCAGTTTTATCATGGCTAGGTGGGGAAAAAAAGTGACAAATTTTCTAGTTTTGCTGATGTTACCAAAATTTCCTGGTAGGTCAATATGACACCGTACATAAAACCAGATTCTTACACCAAAATACGACCTTATCTTAGCAGATCCTTTACTATAGGGGTTTGGGGGTTTTTTCAGTATTTGATTTATAATGTTGCACTGCAATGTAGCAATTTGCTTTACATCCCTAACATTCAGACATCTGTTTTCCATGTGCGTTGCAGTAGTACTGCAGACAGTTGTGTATCTCTTCTCTAGAGAGAGAAATGGTCAAGGTCTGTGTCTGTATTTACGAACAGATTTCTAGACAAAAGTACTGTTCCTAAATATTTGCCAACATCTACTATAAGTGGTGCTCGGAAATGTAAAGTTTAAGATCAGAAAATTATTTTCTCTAAGAATTGGTTACTGTTAGAGTTAACACCATGTCCACCTCTCTTGAAGCATAGGTATGTTAGTGAGCTTTTCACTACAGCTTTATAGATCTCTTTTGCAAAATGTATTTCTTCTCCAGATTTTTAACATTATAATATTCTAAAATTATATCACGTTTTCTTCAAAGGAGATAAGACATTGCTAAGAAAAACGAGCAATAAAATGATGTAATTAGTAATCATGTGAAGTAATTATGCTTAAATCAGCACTTATAAACTGCGTTTCTACTTTAAATTTATCTAGTGATTTAATCAGGTGCCTCGTATTAGGTATCTAACTGAACACTGAGGGAAATGTCTTTTAAATCTTAGGAATTCTGCAAGGTAGGTGACCTATCAATTATAATACCTGAATAAAACAGAGGAGCAAATCAGCATTTTCACATTCTACGACCATGATATAACTAAATTAACCTAGCATATAAATTGTTGCTAGTATAAGCGATCCACAGATCAAAGCTGTGGCTCTGAGGAATTCTGGATAAAACATGAGTGGTTAGACTACAATCAGGGCCAATCTGCTGGTTTTGCACACAACATATAGAAGCTAAGTCAGGAAAAAACCCCGGCAGATTTCAAAGAGTTAGAGAACTTCATCTTACAAAAATTATGAGGGTTCACGGCAAAGGGTTACATGTTGGTATGTATCAAATTTATTGACCAGTTTTCTTCTATTAATAACCTTGCAGGAGGTCAGAAAGGTTGGCCTCTAAGATGCATCATTTGATTGCAGCAGGTCAGGACATCCAAGACCTTTGTGAGCCTGGAGCTGCTGTTCTGGTTTGCCAGAGACTAACAGCAAAAGGCAAATGAAACTCAGAATTTCTCTTCTAATATTTTTTTTTTAGTTCAAAGTCAACTAAGAGTCAAAAGATCTCATAAACCAGCCACTACTAATTCAGGAATGTAAAACCAAAATATTACTACAATATAGGATTTCAAATTCATATTAAATAAAATACTGTCAAACACTTCAGCAACATTTGCTGCAAAAAATGTCAGATGAGCATTTTCTGATGTTTCAGAGTGTTTCTCTGTTGAGAAATGTTTCACGAGCCCTATCAAAATTAAACACACATTTTAATTTAGCTATTTTTTCATACCTTTTATCTTTAATTTAATTAATATACTTTTGTATGTTTAAATTAACAATCATGAGAGCCTCATAAATGTGGAGCGTCCACGCTCAGGCAGCAGCAGAACAGTGTGAGGGCAGGGGCGGCAGAGAGGAGCTGGTGTGGGCCGACCGCAGCCCCCCACTCCCCTACACCGTGGCGCCACGCGGGAGGAGGCGGAGAGGAGATACAGGGCTCAGGAGTGAAAGGGAAGTTGAGGCTGGGAAAAGGTGGCTTAGCTTTTGTCTTTGTGTCTCACCATCCAGATCTATTTTAATAGGAATTAAATTAAATTACTATTCCCCAAGCTGAGTCTGTTTTACACATAATGGTGATTGATATCCCTGGTTTTACTGCAACCCACAATATTTTTCATTTTTTCTCCCCATCCTGTTGAGGAGGAGAGTGACTGGGCAGGTGTCTGGCAGCTGTCCAAGGTCAACCTCCACACTTGGAAATAAATTTTTGACAGAAATTTTGAGGCAAGAAAAAGAATATCTCAGAAACTGATCAATAGATAGTTTGAGCTCCTTTGTTGCTTTCCGTGTTCTTGGAGCTGCAGCGGGGGACTTCAGCTACTGGTCCTGGAGTCCGAGGAAACACCTCACCCCTGAGGACTCTCACCTCGGGGCCAAGTGATCACGACATCAATATGATGGATGAGCAAAATGGCGTTTATTAAACTGCGTCACAGGTTTATATACTCCCTTTACAGGGCGTGGCCACTGTGGGGCTCTGTGCAGGTCATAGGGGTGTGTCTAAGCTCACCGTACAACGCGAGATCGTCCGAATGGGATTCCCTACACTCCTTGTTCAAACCACTTTCCCTTAAAACTTTCTATCATTAATGTCTCTGTTCTGTTACAATTTGCACCACAGACAGTGGCATTGTTTGTTGGTTTAATCCATCTATTTGTTTTGTGGAGGTTTACATGAAACATGTGTGTTCAATAATATCATTGTGGATGCTTGTTTGGGTGGAACCACAGATCAGTTGGTGGTAATCATGTGGCTCAGTAGATGGACCACTGACTGCATGACAGCTCTGTGTTTATATGATTCGTTCTTTACATCTAGAGGAATGAACACCACAGTCAAAACTAAAAGTAGACCTTTTCTGCTCTAAGAACTGAACTCCCAGATTCACATTATTTCAATATCTTCTCAGTTAAAATATAGCACATTCTTCAATACATCACGGCGAGATCACTTTCATATAAAAGTCCTGTTGTAAATACTCCTACTAACAAATGGTCTACAACAGAAACAGTTCAAATCTGAATTGCATTGACTCATTTACATGCACTTTAGAACAAAACAGTAACAGTTTCTACTGACCTAGCTTCAACTGCTCCAACATATCTGCTGTTACAGTCTAGAGAGGGCAAAGAAAAGATGATGATATCAGAGCAATTAATTTAGGTCATGTAGAAATGCTCTGAGGAGAGATGAAAAAAAAGAAGTCTTGTTAGTATAACTAAGGTTATGAGAAAAAGTATTTTTCAACATCTGTGTGGGTTTTGTATTACCTGTAATCTATAGTATGTCTAACACTGATTAGTCCCGATATATTTCTAGAATTAAGTTTTCTTGTTATCATGTAAAGCAAAATAAGTTACATAAAAAGCAAGTGGAAATCTGAGTAACTAGTGTAGGTGAAGGAGTATAGAGAAGATACTGCCAAATATAGACACAAACCAAGCTGGGGGGTAGCGGTGAAGTTTTTTTTTTCTTAATGTTGCAGCAACAAAGAGAATGTAAGAGCAGAAAATTATTAAAAATCATTTAAAAATCAATGAAGGATGTTCTGTTAGAAACCTGTTCGTCAAACTGTAATTTCATACAGGCTTATATGTATGTCATACAGTGAGGACACAAGAGGAGGAGGGTAGTTACAGAGCCTAAAAATCCTGAAAGGCAAACAAACATTGCCCTGCTTGTATCACTTGGATAGTCATGTCGTGAAAAACATGCCACCTGCCCCAGTTATTTTTGGAAGACTCCTGTAGTTCATGCATTGAAGGTGCCTTGAAGGAGCAAGAAAATATGACACTGACATAAGAACAGATTCTCCAAGTCTGATGGATCACAATACTATGGGCAAGATTCCTGTGTGCTTGTCAGTTCGTGTCTGCTAGGGCTGTGAGTCTGGGCATTCCTAGACCATGTTAGGACATTTTCAACTAGTTGAGACAATTCAGTACACACCTTGATCTAGTCTTAACACTGATGAGTAAGCATATTTATGTTTTCTTTGATTAACTCACATATAAAGTACATAAGGTGAGATTTTCAGTCCAGGTGAGGCATAAGGGAACTTACCTTTATGATCTTGATTAATTTAGTTATGGGACTGAACCAGCAAAAGACAGTAGAAGAAAAGTCTGAAGCCAGGGCTCATCAGCAAGCTGACATGGCAGCTACCTAGAAACATACTGCATCAAATAAGAAAGACCGTAAACTTTCCAAAGGAGCCAGGACAATATTGTTCTACTGTTCTTGTATTGATAAAGCTATGGCACTGTGTAAATGTTGGAGTACTTATAGAAATGTTAAGTTAATTTTTTATTTTGTCCAGTCTGTCCACGCAATGTACAAAATATCATGTAAGTAGAGGTTATCAAGTATGGAAGTTATACTTCCCAGCTCCTGCACTCCACCTAAACTGCCAGCCTAAGGAAAAGGGGAAGAAGATGCTCACAATCATGAGCCATGATAGTCACTCATTTTTTTAGAATCTTAAAAAAAATGGACAGAGGAAAAATGATACAGCTCAGATGCTGATGCACAGGCTTACAGAATTTACTGCTGTTCGCTTTAGAAAGTTCCACTTTACATTTTGAGAGAGTGATCATCATACATTCCATTCCCAGATGACCCTTCCTCAAACCAGACAACATCTCTTTATCTTCCTCACTGCTCCCAGCTAAAAAAAAAAAAAAAAAAAAAAAAAAAGAAAAAAAAAAAAAGCCCTAAAAAAAAAAAAAAAAAAAAAAAAAAAAAAGTGAAAGAACTACAGTCCTGAAAGATCAAAAGGCAATCATCACAAGCTCAAACCAATGGGAGAAGGACACAGTACTAAAAAACATTGCCAAAATGGTGAAAGCCTGGTTCTTATTTGCAAGTCAACGTAAGTGCTACCATTCATCCTTCATTTGGAAGCACAGTTCCCCAAGGCAAATAGCAAAAAGAATTTATTTATGGCTTAAAAAGTTTGAGGTTGAAAGGCGCTGGTTACAAACTCTGATCCAAGTTCACCTGTCAGAGTTCATGTAGAGACAATAAAATCAGTATTTGTGAGGGGTGCTAAACTATTGAAGTAATAATCCACTCCCCTCTTCTGTTTTCTCCGATGATATAATCTGTTTAAGAAAAATTATACTTTAAGAAGAAAATTACTGTGTTTATTCCAGGGATTTGATCTCAGGTCTATACCAATCAGAAGTCACACTTCTATACTAGAGAATGCTATACTGCATATATGACCTATGTGAGACTGAATCTATAATTTGGTCCTTAGGAACCTCATCTAAAAAATCAGGGTTTGGTCTGATTAGAAAAGTGATCTGGGTTTTATAAGATGTTCCAACCACAGCCTGGTTATTTGCTGCTCTCTGTTCCACCACTGTCTCTTCCACATCAAAAGAAACAAAGATATATCCTTTATCAAATATGACCCTTTCTTGAAAAACATTTCAACTGACAAATCAGAATTCTTGGGTGGGAAAGAAGTTTTGGTCAAAAAATACCAGCTTTCAATGAAGGATGCCTTCAGACAAGCTGAACTCATAATTTGTTAAATATGCAAAAATGTCAAGTAATTATCTCTAAGATGCCAGAAATTCTTCATAAGTTCAAGTACATATTTTCAAAATACCAGAAGTTCTTCACAATAAAAATATTTGGAACGGAGAAGCTTTATAATTCATATACAGACAATATTACAGTCTGAAAAGCTTTGCCAGAAAGCAGCGGATTTCCTCATCATATTCCTACCTCTTTTAGAAACAAAATAAGCAAGAACATATGTAATATGTTCTGCTGTCCATAAGGTTATATAATCAGAATTCCAAATAGTTTTCTTCTGGGGCTGAGATATAACAGGAACAATTGACTATATTTGTCTGTTAAGAGAATAATATCACTGGAAGGTTGAAGCAAGAGGGAAACCACTGAAATACTATAACTACTGGGCTTGTGTGACTTAATGTGAAAACAGAAACAGATCAACAGAAGTGATGAAAGGCTAAGTTCAGTTTGGCAAGTGGTAGTTTTTAAACACATAATTAGGTATTAGCTTTGCAACCTAAATGATCTGCTCTGCATTTTTGTCCTTAACTGCACTTTCCCATCAGTCCCTTTTTTAATCTCCTGTTCTGCCAGGATCAGTGTATCGATTACTTGGTTTTCAGAAAAAGAAGAAAACAAAATGTACATCTAGGAGATTTGCTTTTTTTGTTGTTTAAGAAACAATTTTATATGTAGGTTTAATATAAACCAAATTATTCTGGGAGAGTTTCTTTCATACCTTGTAAGGAAGCATCATTCAAGAGAGGGATAAATTAAGAACTGTTTAATTTTATTCTTCAAACAGCTTCCAGGGAGTCACTTCATTATAGTTTACCCATATGCTGCTGTAATCAGTGGCCCCAAGGTAGCTGATTTCACACCTGTTTTGCCCAGTCCCGATACGTTTCCCAGGGCAATCGTCATTATACTGTATATCAGAAGTCAATGTAATCTTTTAACACAGAGGTGCAGGTCCAACAAAAATAAATTTTAGACTCCAACATTACTACTTCATTAATACTAGCACGACAATAGCAATTTTGAAAGGGGAAAAAAAAATCTCAAAACCCTATTTTTGCTTTACGGCACCTGGAAAAATAGTGAGGGTGGAAACATCTTAAAAGACATTTTCCATTTATGCCAAGTAAAGTATCAGCATAATGGAAAAGTTCCAGTAATGACCTTAGGGTATAGACAAAGTTTATTCTCACAGTGTACATCATCCCACTCTCTATTTAGCAAGATGATGAAGAGCAAAAAGGTAAACGTATTTTCTCATGAACAAGTTCATGTTTGTGGACCGCAGATTAGGAAGAACTTCCAGTGACATTGCATACTCATCTATAGACCTTGGGTTATCTGCAGCAACTTTGAGGTCTGAAAAGTGCTAATGATAATTAAAGAATTTGCTTTTTCTTCAATGTTTGGCTGAGTTTGCACTGAAAACAGATCAGTGAATACCTCATTTCAGTTTTGTCACCTTTTGCACACTGTCTTTCCTGAGCACTTCTTGCCTGTCAAACATGAACGTATTTCAGCATCCCACCTGAGGAAGGCATTTAAGAAAACGCAATGTAACAAACACTGAACTACCAAACTACAGGGCTGGGATTTGTTTCTACGATCATTACATAGCCGTGAAAGTTCTCTATTCCCTACGTGCTGTCTCTAAGCATTGGAAATAGGAATAGGATCCTAATCTAAATATAACTTTGGTTCAGTGTGGAACAGTTGTTGATACGTATGTATTTATAAACACACACACGTATACATGTACAAGAAAGATATTTAAGAAAATATAGATAATATATCAGAATCTATGTGTTATGTTAGGCAAACATATTATTTTTGGCTGTTAAATATAACAACACCAAATGTGATTGTAAGCTCAAAATCCATAAAAATATGGAGCTAGCTTTTTGGGGAATAAGCGTTAAAATTTAGATTTTTTGAAGACTAGATTTAAAGTTCAAAAATGAACCTCTAAAAATCCCAAACAGAGACTCAGAAACACAAGTAGCCAATTGCCCTAGAATTTCAGCTATTTCCTGCTTAACTTATTATGGACTAGCACATTCTTTAACAAAGAGGGAGTTTCCCTCATATTCATCAAAATCATTCCTGGAAGTTGTTCCACTTCCACAAAACCTCCAATAAACCCAGGCAGAGCTCCATCAGAAACTTTGTCTGCCAGGCATGACTTAGTATTTTCTCAACAACTGACCTACACAACAGGTAAGTTGAGCTAGATACTTGAGTTTGAGAATGAGTGCTACCAGGCTTTCCTGAAAAAATTTCCTGGCATCAAAAATGTTTTAAACTCTTCAAGTGCAATTTTCAGCTGGATTTGATCCAAACCTGCTCCCTGTCCATTGGTCCACTGTGCCCTGGGACATTCTGGTCTCAGTTACTAAGGGTGATAATTGTCACTAACATCTAAATTGAGCAGTGTCTGCACAAGTGCCCTGGAGTGTGCACCTCACTCTGACCTCTCTCACTCAGGGCCTTGCTGCCTGTGACTCTTTTGCCCATACACAGGAGTTTCCCACCTGCCCTCCACGCTTGCTGTTTTTCTCTCTCAGCATGCCCAGCCTGCCCTCCCATTTTCCCAGCACAGCATGCTCATTTTCCCCACTGCAAGGGTACAATTCCCCTGTCTTTCTCTGGTGCAGAGAGCACCATTTGATCTGTAATGCGGCAGTCAATATGATCATAACCTCTCTCTGTTTAAAGGCTTATTTTTAAGTGAATACTGGATTTTTTTTTTTCCATTTGTTAAGATTATTTTTTTGTTTTTAAAATAAATAGGGATACAGCTTATTCTCTGTTATACAGCACACATTTTAAACAAATGATACCACAGGTGAAAAGTAAAGATTTATGACTATTTTCAAATATCCTTCATTATCTTTGCCTCTACTAACTTGTGGTTTGACCCAACAGGCAGTTAAAACAAGTACACAGTCTTCTTGCAGGTGAGCATCACATTGACAAGTTTTCAGTTGTCTGGGACCTCCCCTGTTAACCATGACTGTTGACAAATAATGGAGAGTGGCTTGGCAAGCTCCTCTGCCAGCTCTCTCAGCCCTCTCGGCTCCATATACTTGTGAGTGTCCAGGTGGCGTAGTAGGTCATGGACTGCCTCCTCCTGGATTGTGGGGTGTTTATTCTGCCCTCCGTCCCTGCCTTCCAGCTCAGGGGACTGAATGCCCCAGGGGCACCTGGTCTGACTATTAAAGACTGAGGCAAAGAAGGCATCAAGTACCTCAGTGTTTTCTTCATCCTTGGTGGCCATGTTCCCCTCTGCATCCAATAAAGGATGGAGATTCCCCTTGGCCCTTTTTGTTGTTAATGTATTCGTAAAACATTTTTTGTTATTCTTTACAACAGTGACTAGACTGAGCTCTAGCTGAGTTTTTGCCTTTCTANTCTAGCTGGGCTTTTGCCTTTCTAATTTCCCCTCTCCATGACTTAGCGAGATCCCTGTATTCTTCTTGAGTTGCCTGCCCCTTCTTCCAAGAGTGGCAAACTCTCTTTTTCTCCTTGAGTCCCAGCAGAAGCTCCCTGTTCATCCAGGCCAGTTGTCTTCCCCGATGGTTCGTCTTACAGTACATGGGCCTTTAAAATTTTCTTCTTGAAGTGTGTCCAGCCTTCCTGGACCCCTTTGCCCTTCAGCACTTTCTCCCAAGGGACTCTCTCAACCAGTGTCCTGAGCAGGCCAAAGTCTGCCCTCCAGAAGTCCATGGTAGCGGTTTTGCTGACCCCCTTCCTTATTTCACCAAGAATTGAAAACTCTATCCATGGTCACTAAGTCCAAGGTGGCCTTCAACCACCACATCTCCCACCAGTCCTTCTCTGTTAGTAAACAGCAGGTCAAGCAAGGCACTTGCCCTGGTAGGCTCACTTACCAGCTGTGTCCAGCTGTGACCACACACTCGAGGAACTTCCTAGAGTGTTTCCTCTCTGCTATGTTGTATTTCCAGCAGACGTCCAGCAAGTTGAATTCCCCCACGAGAACAAGGGCTAGCGATTGTAAGGTTTCTGCCAGCTGCTTGTAGAATACATCATCTACCTCTTCATCCTGGTTGGGAGGTCTATAACAGACTCCCAGCAGGATATCTACCTTTGTTGGCCTTCCCACTCTTCCTTACACATAAGCACTCGACCTTATCATCACAATCGCAGCGCTCTATGCAATCGAAACACTCTCTAACATACAGAGCCACCCGACCACCTCTCCTTCCATGTCTATCCTTTTTGAAGAGCTTGTAGCCACCCATTGCAGCACTCCAGTCATAAGAGTCATCCCACAACATTTCTGTGATGGCAACTAAGTCATAGCTATCCTGCCACTCAATAGTTTCCAGCTCCTCTGTTGCCCAAGCTGCATGCATTGATGTAGACACACTTGAACCGGGCTTTTCATTTCACCCCTAACATTGGTGTGCCACCCCTAGACTCCTCTCTGATGAGCCTTTCCCCTTCAATCCTAGTTTAAAGCCCTCTCCATGAGCCCTGCCAACTCATGCGCGAGAATCCTTTTTCCCCTTTGAGATAGCTGAACTCTATCAGTCCCCAGCAGGCCTGGTGATGTGTAAAACTCCCCATGATAAAAAAAAAAATCAAAATTCTGCCACTGGCACCAGCCTTTGAGCCACATGTTGATCTGGTGGGGTTTCCTGTTCCTTTCTGTATTCTTCTCTGCCACTGACAGGATTGAGGAAAACACTACCTGTGCTCCTGATTCTTCAACCAATCGTCCCAGTGCCCTCAAGTCCCTTTTGATCCCTTTTGGCCTTAATGACAGTCTTGCATCCAAATCTTGCAATGCTAAGGGTGTACTTGACCTGACCCACTGAGCCAACAGTGTGCCCAGGCTGCCAGGAGGGCGAACCATGTCCTGGGGTGCATCAAGCACAGCGTTGCTAGCTAGTCTAGGGATGTGATTGTCCCACTCTACACTGCACTGGTGTGGCCTCACCCCAAGTACTGTGTGCAGTTTTGGGCACCACAGTACAAAAAGGATATAAAACTATGAGAAAGTGTCCAAAGGAGGGCAACAAAGATGGTGAAGGGTCTAGAGGGGAAGATGTATGAGGAGAGGCTGAAGTCCCTTGGTTTGTTCAGCCTGGAGAAGAGGAGAGTGAGGGGAGACCTGATGGCAGCCTACAGCTTCCTCACGATGGGGAGAGAAGGGGCAGGCGCTGATCTCCTCCCTCTGGTGACCAGCGATAGAACTTGCAGGAATGGCATGAAGCTGTGATAGGGGAGATGTCGTGGTTTTACCCCAGCCCACACAGCCACTCGTTTTCAGTCCCAGTGGGAAGAGGAAAAAAAAAATCATCAGACTCCCCTGAGCTGTGATAACGACAGATGACAGCTTTATTGGGACATCAGGAAAAGGTTCTTCACTGAGAGGCTGGTCGGGCACTGGAACAGGCTCCCCAGGGAGGTGGTCGCAGCACCGAGCTTGGCTGAGTTCAAGCAGCATCTGGACAATGCTCTCAGTCATCTGCTCTGATTGGGCTGGTCCTGTGTGGAGCCAGGAGTTGGACTCGATGATCCCTATGGGTCCCTTCCAACTCAGGATATTCTATGATTCTATGATTGTATTTCTCAGTCAAATAAATGTTTGCAATAGCCTTCCTTACTCTAAATAACCCAGGCCTCTTTTAGACTTTATTGGAAACAGTGGTCACCTGGTCATTAGTTCCACTGCTTCAGATGGAAAAGAGCTGAGGATTAGTTACCTCTGGATCTGACTCCACCTCTATTAAAGAAGTCAGTCACCTGCCAACCTTTTTAACAAGCAGTTAAAGGACAAAACAGCTAAAGAAGTTTATTGCATCAAGTTGTTTGTCAGTAGCAAATGGGGAGGAAGAAAGAGGGAAACCAGTTCCGATGATTATTTTCCAAAGTCAAAAGAATCTTAAAGAGTTACAGGCGGAAGACAGGATAAGTTCGCAGAGTTGCATTGAGCAGAAAAATGTTTTAGTCATCAACTCATATTCCTGTGGACTAGAAGGGAGTAATTACTCTAGGAATGAAAAGTATTTAAGCAATACCTTTTTGTTAAAAGTGATCTGTTTGTTTACACTACCCTATGGAGCCATACTAAACCAAAATGTCTTAAATTACCAAACACTCCTGCAATCTTATCACATAAATAAACACACACCCTCACTCCCTCTGTTTGTGTGTAACTGTATATGTGCGTAATAGTATTACATTCCCTATAACATCTATGCTTTTATTTATATAAATAAATTTTTATATGCAGCTTGAGGACTTTTGTGGTTTTTTCTATGGGTTTTGCAAAAATACCAAGAAGATGAAGATGTGCCTATTCTTTTTATTAATTTTGTGCTCAAAAGTGACTGAGACATTTTAGAAAATTGCCTAATGAAGTATTATTTTTCACTTTATTTAGTTTTGCTGTCAGTTACCCCTTGAACATAATTCTGATCCTAATGAATACCCTGAGCAAGCCAGCTTTCCTCCTGAGGCTTTCTAGCCATAAAGTAGAAAATTATTTTGATTTTTTTAAAAGCATTTTTAAATACAAAGTGTTGTTAGTAAGGTACTACTACAAAATTTACTGTCTTGTGTCCTTTAAATCTGTGGCTGGGATAACTCCAGTTAAAGCTTTAATATATAATGGTGATCTGTATATTTATACATGCACACACAGAAACACCAAAGTTTCTGAAAACAATCTCCTAATTACAACTGTCAACAGATTCCTTACTTACTGGAAGAAAATATACTGAATCCATTTACTCATATTTCTCAATCTGTATGCCATGTAAATGAAATGTGTACATTCCTTAATATATTAGGACTATGCTTTCCAATAAATTAGGCTTTTCAATAAATTAATTAGGTGTGTTAAATGCATTTATTTTTGAAAGACTTTTTTTTCATAAAACATATATCCCATCATGTAGCCTACTTTAAGTGCCCTGACAATAACTCTGTGCCCCTCAGAGTGTACCTGTGCAAAACCAGTCATTGGATTTCTAAAGGTATCAATTTCGCATTATGAATAAAGATCTGAAAAATATACTGCAATTTTGATATTTGAATGAATGATGGAGGATAATGAACAAGTAACTAAAATTTTAAAATAAACTAAACTTTCTGCTTTCCATATGATATTCTAAAAATATCTGCAGAAGAGTTTAAAAAAAAGCAATATTCCATGAGTTAAAAAATTCAGGTAATGTTATCCCCAGTAACTGATATACTTTAAGCAAAATAATAGTTTTTATGTAATCAAATATTATTTGCAGCTTAAATAAAGAATATTCAGAATTAAAGATGTTCTTGCCATTCATCTAACAAGCTTCAACAAAAGTGCATTATGTTTCTGAAACAAATGCACAGATTTCTTTGCATCTTAATGTGAATGTAATTGCAGCATCTGTACTAGATACGATGTTCAGTTTAAAACCAAAACATACGAAGTTTAAAAAACTATCAGCATTCAAAGACAGTTTAAAAAAGATCCATTGACCTTCAAACGTTTATGTGAACATGTCTGTGTGTATGCGTGAGAATATCTGGATTGATTTAAGCCTCCTATTACCTTGTTTATGCAACAAAACTTCCACTGCCATAGCCACACTGGTATCGCTGTGTCAATGAAGATCTCCAGTGTACACACAGGACATGCCATGGGAGGTAAAATGCCATCGTAGTTACGTGGCTTTATGAACAACAAACAAGCACCAGCTTCTGTCAACAAAGATGCAGGCACAGGTTTTGCTCATAGAGCTGAGACATCAATATGGCACAGCTAAGTGTTGTAATGTGCTTCTTCACAGAGTGTTCTCTTTGCGTTTAATGAAACTTAGTAGTGAAGACTACTCTTTCTTATAATTCTCATTAAAAATAAAATTCTAGCCCAAGGATCTCCAGTGGTAATCACACGGTTTCACTACAAACAACAGCCTTTTTCGATCAGAAAATAAGCTTTATTCTTCCTTGGGAAAAAAAAAATGTTGAAAAACAATCTGTCTAAAGAAATTGCATCTTTTTTGTTCAGTTCTAATGCAAATTTGATGAAAACTGCTAATTGTCAGAAGCTTTTATAATATCCTGACTCAAATTTTCCTAATAAACTGCTTGCCACTGTCATTTCAAGCACTTGTTCTAATAAATGCTTAAAGGTCACTCGAAGTTTGTGCTGTACTGCACTGTAGAACATCAAAATGTCACAATAGCACCAGTTTTTGGAGTTGCATGATGATATATTGGCACAGATCCACAAAAGTCAGTGGAACTATTCTAATTTATACCAGTTGAAGACCTAGCTCGCGGGGCTTAAATTGAAATCAGATTTCACTTATGACTCTAATTAAAGAAAAGGAGTCATAAACCCTGACAATTACAGTGAATTATTTTTCAGGCCAAAAATGACACTGCCAGTTTGGCACATAAGTAATCCATTTCAATGTCAAAAACCATGGGCCAGTGATTCCAACAATCTGGAACCGAGATTGTATTTTTCTAATGATAATTTTAATTCTTTTAAGAATACTTCAGTTTTCAAGTCCCAGTGGAACAGAATGAAAAAAGAATTAAACCATCTATACTTATTTTTTTCCACGTAGATTCACACTTCTTTTTTTGTTTGGATTTCCACTGCTAACTGGAGTCACCACAGACAATTTTGAGGGATAGATTTGAACAAATCAGGGTATGCCATAAACCAACAACCTATGAAACTGGAAGTACAGTGTAAAGATTTGTTGGCAACTTGAGCTCTCATTCCTCAAATTCCCCAAGTTCAATATCATGCTTTGGTTGTTGTTTTTTTTCCTCCAGAAGATCCTCTGAACAAAGCATTTCTTTGGGTTAGTAAAAAATCTCCCTAACTTGATTTTTGAAATGTATTTAGTTACACAAAACTTCTCCCATGCAAGTGAGCATCCACTGAGAATTAGTGGATCTTATGCACATTATCATAGAATCATAGAATCATAGAATATCCCAAATTGGAAGGAACCCATAAGGATCGAGTCCAACTCCTGGCTCCACGCAGGAGTAGGACAA
>VWZZ01004402.1:76635-109393 GCA_013399095.1 Psophia crepitans
CCAGCATAATTTTCTCCATAATTTTACCAGGCAC
Source organism: Psophia crepitans (assembly GCA_013399095.1). Lineage (NCBI taxonomy): Eukaryota > Metazoa > Chordata > Aves > Gruiformes > Psophiidae > Psophia > Psophia crepitans. The sequence continues at coordinate 76,670 of VWZZ01004402.1, forward strand.
TGAACTGAGACTGACAGGCCTGTAATTTCCAGGGTGTTGTTTCTTGCCCTTCTTGAAAACTGGAACCAACATTTGCCAACTTCCAGTCAACAGGGACCTCTCCAGATTCCCAAGACCACTGAAAAATAATTGAGAGAGATCTCGCAATGTCATCAGCCAGCTCTCTGAGCACCCTGGGATGAATCCCATCAGTCCCCATAGACTTATATGCATCCAGGTGGAGCAGCAAATCCTGCACAAGTTCGAGGTCAGGTGGGAGTTTATCGTTACTGCAGTCACAGTTCTCCAGCTCTGGTAAAGAAGGCGTCAAACATCTCTGCTTTGTCTATATCCCTGTTTGTAAGGTGACCATTCTCATCAAGTAGTGAGGCAATGTCCTTCTTTGTTGTTAACATATTTAAAATAAACCCTTTCTATTGCCCCCCCACATTACAGGCCAGCTTCAACTCTAACCGAGCTTTGGCCGCATGGATTTTCTCCCTATGAAGGCGAGCAGCATTCCTGTAGTCGTCCCACATTGCCTGACCCAGCTTCCATTGTCCATACACTTCCGTGTTCCACCTAAGCTCTAGAAGAAGATCTCTGTTCAGCCGAGCCAGCCTTCTGCCCCACCTCCTTGACTTGGCGACATTTTGGAACTGCCTGTTCCTGAGCTCTTAGGAGGTAGTACTTAAAAAGGGACCAGCACTGATGGACCCCAATGCCTTCAAGAGCAGTTTCCCAGGGGACCTGACTGACTAGTGCTCTGAGCAGCCTGAAGTCTGCTCTCCCCATGTCCAAGGTTGAAGTTTTGGTGACGGTTTTCTTCCTATTGCCAAAGATTTTAAATTCTGACACTTCATGGTCACTATGGCCAAGACAGCCACCAATGGCCACTTCCAACGCGAGACCATCTCTGTTCACAAGTAACAAATGTAGGAGGTCACCTTTCCTTGTCAGCTGCCTATTATCAAGTAAATGATAGCTAAGGTAAGATAAAAAAATAAAAATAAAGTAGAAAAGGTTTGGCTACTTTGTCTGGAAAAAATATTAAGCACTTTCAGCTTTTGTATTGTATCAGATGCTCAGGATTTTTCTCATTTTCTCACAAAATGCTTTGCTTCAGCCAGTATAATTTATCCAAACTCTGGCATGAAGGGTAAGATCAGAAGTAATTCTAACATGCAAATTTGAGAGGTTTGGCAAGTATTCTTGAAAATGGCTAATAATTCTATAGCTGATAAAGTGTTTTCATAACCAGTACATTTCGTATAACCGTGCTTTATCTCTGAATATGTGTTTGAGCATATATTATACTCTTCACAAATACATAACCACAGTCATTATCTTGAAGCACGTGGTTATTTGTGTGACACACCTTTTTAAATTGCAGGACAAACTGTGTTTGGCCTTGCTGAGGATTTAGTAGCTTGTTACCACACTGACTGATAACGTTCTCTTTGTATATACTTTGCAACAGTTATGTCCAAAATGAGAATATTGCCATAAAAAATAAGATTAATATTTAAATAATGTAAAGTTGAATGCAAAAAGGAGTTCTATAAAAAGTGTTTAATTTACATGTTTTTTCAGGATATTTTTAGTTGCCTCAATTTTTCAAACTAATACAAACAGCTACCATCCAAACAGAAAAATGAAACAGTTTCAAAACTCTCATTTAGCTTCCAAGGAGCCAGGAACAAAAAAATGAATAAATAAATAGGTAAAGACACTGGGGGTTAGATTTGTTATTTCTTTAAGAGATTTTCCTTTTTCAAATAGCTTTATCATTAAAAATAGTGAACTGTGTCAGCATGATTCTCCACACAGTTCTGTGATTCACATTCTTAAGAACTGCTCATTGTCCATTTTATTAATAACTCTGCATACAACTATGAGCAACCTCACCTGTTAAGAGCTATTTGCTGGTAGAGGATAGAATACTTAAATTCATCAAAGAAACACAATGTGGAAAACTGAAAGGTCAATAAACTTAAATATGGGTATGTTAATTTATTAAAATTAATGAAATGTTCAATGCTTCTTCCTTACAAATAATTACCTTTTCATTCTAGTTCAAACATTTGTAGTTCTTTTTTATTGGGACTGTATATTTGCTTCGCTGTCTCCATTGTTATGAAGGAGTGATAGAATAATATTGGAGAAAACTTTTCTTAATGATGTATATGAGGATATGGGAAAAGAGACAGACTTCAGAGTTCATGTATGTCTTTGGAGGGTTCTTTTCTTCCTGTCTTAAGGACTACATATTCTGTTGTTCAGTATATAGACTTTTTAATAATTTTTTTTTCTAGTAAATGTCCTTCTCTTTAGTTTGTCTCCTCAGCAGTGTAAGGCAGGACTGGCTTGCTTACAGACTGGATGCAGTAGGTTCAAATATTTCACATAATCACATAATCACAGAATTGTAGAGGTTGGAAGGCACCTCGAAAGATCATCTAGTCCAACCCCCCCTGCCAAGGCAGGGCCACCTAGAGCACATCACTCAGGAACGTGTCCAGTCGTGTTTTGAATGTCTCCAGAGAAGGAGACTCCACAACCTCTCTGGGCAGCCTGTTCCAGTGCTCTGTCACCCTCACAGTGAAAAGGTTTTTCCTTACATTAACCCAGAACCTCCTATGCTCCAGCTTGAACCCATTGCCCCTTGTCCTATCACTTAATGAGACCGAGAAGAGCCTGGCTCCATCTTCCTGACACTCACCCTTAACATATTTATAAACATTGATGAGGTCACCCCTCAGCCTCCTCTTCTCCAAGCTAAAGAGACCCAGCTCCCTCAGCCTTTCCTCATAAGGGAGATGTTCCACTCCCTTGATCATCTTTGTGGCTCTGTGCTGGACTCTCTCTAGCAGTTCCCTGTCCTTCTTGAACTGAGGGGCCCGGAACTGGACGCAATACTCCAGATGCGGCCTCACCAAGGCAGAATAGAGGGGGAGGAGCCCTTCACTCGACCTACTGACCACGCCCCTTCTAATGCATCCCAGGATGCCATTGGCCTTCCTGGAGAAGTAATAATTCAAGCTAAACCTGTTTTCCTTTCCTAAATTTAAGTTTATTTTAAAGCAATGTAAACAGAATCATATTTGCATAGTTCTCTTTTAGCTCCTGAGACAAATACTAAGATGTCTGCAAACACCCTCTGCCATTTCTTGGAGAAAGATTTTGCCGGTTATCTTTGTGATACAGCATTCGTGTAGCAAAATAACAAGCAATATGGCTTGCCCAATAATAGAAGGTTAGTTATTTTTTCTTTTAAAGATTACTAAAAGTAAGATATTTATGTAAATAATTCACTAGATATTTAGGACTCAACTTAACATAAATGAGGCTGGTAGCTGTATAAATATTTCATTATTAGAGACAGAGGATTTGGATCAAGACCAAGTGTTTTCATATTGGCTGTATTTTAATGGATAAAATTTTACGTTAATAAATCTAGTTTCAGCAATGATATCAGCAGGCCATGTGTCATAAGTTTTGGTATTGTTTATTTTTATATTTGCTGCTACATTCTTGCATCAAAATAATTCAAAGTGATTAAATTCTAGTCTACACTACCATAACTTGTGTGCTCATACACTTTGTTTTCATATTCTTTGTGAGAATATACTATTTTCTTTCAAAATTCAATTTTCCGTGAATTAATTCAAACTTAAAAAACAATGCATAAAGTGTTAGATTCCTATAGAAAAAACTGTCTTTGTATGACAGTGTTATACATGTGTGCGAATCTGGAAGCCTAAAAAAGAGCAATGCTAAATTGCAGTGAGTTTTACAGGGTATCATATCAGTGTTAAAACCGTACAAGCTTGTAAATTTTTTTATCTGCACATTCTAAACCTTTCGTTGAAACGGCTGGAGCTTTTTAGAACCCTGTAGTTTGAGAAACTTGTCAATAATGTTCTAATTGACACAAATCTGCCAAACTTTGGTTCATTTTCTCTCATATTTAGTTCCCAAAAATAGAATCATATGTGCCTGTAACATTTACTTTCATAAGTTTTTTGTCATGCTTCAAAATGTACACACAGCAAATGTTTTAAAGAAGTACCAATTTAGGATTAGAAAGGAACAGAAAGTGGGCTGCAGATCTAAAATATTCATAAAGCTATGTGGAAGTATTGCCAAAAATATGAAAAACAGTAATTAAAAAACCCTCTAGTTTCTTGCTCAGTGAGATTTTTCAGTACTTACACTATCTTTGGCATGTTTTCCACCACTGAAAACATTCAGACTGGGATTCAAGGTGGAACTACAACCACCATTCCACTTCTGCATCCAGAAATGAAAGAAACCTCTCTTTACTGGCCTTCCTGCTCATATAAGATACAAGTGCTGAATTGGGTCCACTGAAATGAAAAACAGAAAGTACATACAAAGGCTGATACACATGCATCCATCCATTTGTACTATCAATCACAGAACACTATCTCAAATAGCAAGATGAAGTCTTTAATCAGTCTGTGTGGTATCAACAAAGCAAAGTCTTTATCCAAATAATAAACTTAGTAGCTAAAACAGGAATTTTGCCTCGAGCTTTGCAAAAAATAGCACGATGGCAAATAAATAAAAAATTATGTTTTTCAGGCAATCCAAGGAACATTCTGTTTTGATTCAATTTGCTTTTGTCCTGTTTTCTCTTGTCAGGAAGACAGTTATGTGGACATGTGTTTTAAGACGTTCTCAGACTTCATTTGCTAGTAGGAGTGGCATGTGGTTTACAGAAAAAGGAAGATCAAATGTTTTTCAGATGTTGCTCTTACAATGCTAAAAGTAAAGGTCATTTATTTTGTCCTTGGTCCCCATGTCCTCTCTTTGTAAAACATCAGAGTGTACACCAAAGCCAGATATTTGTCCCCAGATTTATTTTTTCCTCAGGTTTAGTCAAAGACAAAGCAGAAAGCCATGTATCCTATGCGTGGAACAGCTAATAACTTCTGTAGAATGAACCTGAGCTTAAATAAAAGGTTTTACCTTGTTTTTTTCCATATACATGAAATCAGAACTAATCCTCTAACTATCTCCAGAAATTATTAAAGAACTAATATACCTAACTTATCTTTTTTCTATGCATAAAAAGGTAAGAGAAGCCTATCTCAAAATATTTATGGCATTTTTGCCAGGTCAGTGAACACAGCAGAGCAAAAGGATACCACCACAGCTAATTCACTGGATTTTGTCGGTGTTTATAACTACACAAGAAACATTTACATTTAAGCTAAGAAAATAATAGGCAACATTCATATAATCTACAAATAACTAAACTGCACTGTGACCAAACAAACCCCAAACCCACTAAAAATTGATAGTCTGCAGACTCATTCCCTATGAGATGCTCTCTAAAACACTCCCTTAAATCAGATGGCCTCACTAAAAGAAAAAAAAAAAAAAAAAAAAAAAAAAAAAAAAAAAAAAAAAAAAAAACCCAAAAAAAAAAAAAAAAAAAAAAAAAAAAGTTTAAAAAAAAAAAAAAAAAAAAAAAAAGAAGAAAGCAAAAAAAGTAGAAAGTAAAGACAGTAAAAAGGAGAGAAAAAAGGAAAAAAATTTAAAAATAAATAAAAGGAAAGAGGAAAAAATAAAGAAGTCACGTACAGTTCAGTAAATATGATTTGTAGGAGTGGTGGGAATAGGGGGAAAGGAAATTTGCTAAATGTGAATTCTGAAGTTCACAAAGATCGGGTCTTTGGTACAAGACTGAAAGCAGACTTTCTTATTAAGAGCGACATACTTGAAGCATCCTAGTAGTTTTGCCTTCTTAAATACTTACCATGTTAGCTTTTCTTTCCCTTTTAGCTAATTCAGAATTTCATTAATTCTAGGTAGAACAATATCAGTCAATATGACAAAAAAAGTATTTCTTTTAATCTCTGAAGTGTTACCTTCTTTCGTATATCATCTGATAACAACAACGAATCTACAATAGTGTTTTAAAAATTATTGAGACTTGTCAGTACATTTTTTTGCAGACAGCTCCTCATTAAGTAGCTACACAAGGTTACAAAGCAGTGTTCACATTGTTTTGAATGTCTTCCAAGGAACATTTGTATTATATCAGCACAGTGTCTGGAAAAGATAAAACCTAAATGTAATAAATACTTTCTCATGTTTATATATTTCTCAACTATAATTACAATAATGACTCCTGACTGATTAAAGTATCAACAAGGACAACCAGATGAAACTCAGCTGCAGTTTCAGCTGGTAAATTTGTCTGGCTTATACTGAAGTCCATGGAAGCTTTACAATAATCTGCATGACAGTAACACATTAAAATTAAAAATAATTTAAAGTCTACAACTAGGTTCTGTTTCAGAACTGTAAACCCGTAGTCTGATAAAGCATAAAAGTTAATTAAGCTTATTCTATCCTTCATCTGTCCTTATCTTTTATCTATCTTATAGAGAAAGATCATATAGATCATGTAGAGAAAATGTCAGATGAGGCTGCAGAGCAAGAAAATGGACATGATGTTTAAAAGGACCATCTGGTTCCTATAGTTCATGATACTAATGTTCTTTCTGCTGTCCTGTGATTACATCAGCTTTCATATGAGGAAAAGACAAAGTGTTTCTGCTTTATAGTTAGAAGAGGAAAAAATTAGCTTAAAGCAATATTGAACAACACAGCAGAGGAATCCAAAGTATTTTACAAAAAAGTTTGGAATTACTAAAATGAAGAATACTGCTAATATAATGGGAAAATTTAAACTAAATTCTTAGATCTTATAAATACATTTTAAAGATTCTATATTACGTGTAGTGCTGTCACTGTAAATGAGTTGCTCGTGTTCATTATGTAATTATGAATGGTATCTAAACACAGTAAGTAATATTTAACTTCCAGTCTGTACGTAGAAGACCACTTCTGAACCCCACCAAATTGAGTATTTCTAAACAATCTAAAAGAGCTATGTATCTAGATCCTTTTCTCAGGGCTAGTGCTTCCAACAACCTCTATGTAAATCTTTCTCACTGAAGTATGGTCTTAGCCTGTTTCTTTTACTCACCAGCATAGTGCCTTGCTGCAAAATAGCTTAGGAGTTCTTACCTACTGGGACTCATTTTGTGCTTAAGATGCAACACATATGCCTTTGACCTTTTCTGCTTCACTCTCTGCTACTAAAGGAAGGTCAAAACCTCCAAGGGTCTTGACAATTTCTGTTCCTCCAAGGAAAAGTCCATCTTGGCCCCTAAGAGTATTGATGACCAGGCAACTCTCACAGCAAGAAAGGATTTTCTGTGGGTAATGATCTCAGAAGTTCTAAATTAATTAAAATGCATGGCCCACTTAGGTAAACATTCCTTTTACATTCAGTGGAGATAAACTTTTTCTTTGCTGTCAGCAAATAAAGAGTCACAATAGCATGAATTCAACATTTGGAACAAGTAGTCATAGCATTTGAAATAATTTAACAAACCTGTGATTTTCAATTAAACATTAATATTTATAGCTGAACACAAACCAAATATTTCTAAAATTTTTCATTAACATACAGATACTTCTGTTGGGCAGAATTAGCTCAAACTTCTTAGGACTACTGTAGGTCTACAGCAGACTTAGAAGGTAGGTGACCCCTAGTCACCATTTTAGCAGAGGTACACAAAAAGTTTTGATTAGACTTTTTAAAAAATACCAACTACTTAAAGGTATTTTTTTTTTCTGTTAGGTAAAGCAAGGCTGTATTTAAAATTATATGAAATCTTAACAGAAATGCCATGTTTTTAACTCTTATTTGGCTTCCTACTACTACTCCTCTTCCCTTCTCTGTGTCCACTAATGCTCTACTATCTCCTCTGCCTCCTCCCAGTCATTTCTATCTCCTTTTAGCTAACTATCTAGTCCTCGTTATACAACATGAGTCTGGATCTGGTTTGTCTCTAGTTCTGGTTTCTCTAACCTAATAACCTCTCTTTCTTTCACTCTCATTACCTCTGTCATGCACCAGTTCATTATTCACTCACTCTGTTTAAAATTACCATTACAATTTCTACTGATATTGTCACTTTATTGGATCTTTCCCATATTATCTTACACAGATGTATATCACCAACCCATCATGTACAAACTCACCCCCCTTATCTATCCTGTAATAATACCTTATACCTCATGCTCTTCCCAGTCCACTTCTTTTTATCGTTTTCTATCTCTTTGCACATTATGAGTCCTATGTCCACAATAGATTCTCCCTTTTCATTTCCTAAATACGTGACTTGCCTCCACATTCAGAAGACATGTTTCTCACCATAACTCCACTTAAAACCTTTTCTTATCTGTGTCCGCCGAACCACAGCTCATAATCAGAAAATGAGATGTGGTATGCTGTAAAGAAATAGATTAGTATATCTTACTTTGATATGCTTGCCTACACTATGCCGCATAGTACCAATTATTAAACTATACAGTCCTTTAGCCCATCTGTTTCTTAGCTCAGCTTTTTCTTTTTCCCCTGCCAACAGCCAAATCATAATGTAATGGTCATGCTAAGAACAACCCACAGGCACTGCTGCTGGCCTCTGTTCTGTGTTTGTTTATAATTAAAACTACATGAAACAAACTGAACCTTGCACATGCAAAAGCTAAGCAAATGCACTTCTTAGTATGCAGATGTTTATTATTTTTTTTCTGCCCTTCACAGTCAACTTTTTTACAAAGTTATGTTACATAGTTCACATTTTTATTTTTTATAGTTCACAAAAAGTCACAGACAGTACTGCTTTATGTAAATAAGGACTTTGGAACACTCAAAGAGGAATTTGGTGCCAAACTCATAAATCACGTTGAAGAGAGAACTTCATTTAAGTTTAAATTCATTATTTATTTTTTTTCTTTTAAATATACAAATCAAACAATGTCATGACAGCTACTGGATGACTCTCCAGATAGAAGAGATTTTTCACCATCATAGCATAAAGAATTCCTTGTATTTACCAGAAGTAATAGAATTTTTATCTTTTCAGAATTAGGACAGAAGTGCTGGAAAGCCAGGAAGCCTTGTCATATTCTTGGTACTTTTTGTTTCCATCCAGGCTGTAAATAACACAAGAACAGCATTTTAACTGTTGGATTTTGGCAAATTCTGTTCTACATATGGAAAACAAAAAAACAACAAAACAACCTAGAAAATGTAAAGATTTTCCAGTTCTAAGGAAAAAGGTAATACAGGTTTCTGTAAGAAAAATCATAAAATCATGGAATGGTTTGGGTTGGAAGGGACCTCAAAAATCATCTAGTTCCAACCCCCCTGCCATGGGCAGGGACACCCTCCAACTAGACCAGAATTCTATGATTCTGTGAAGGTGATTAGATGAAGAAGCACTTCATTAGAGTTTGAAACAGGTGGAAGGAAACATTCTGTCCAGAGGGTACAGGAAGCACATTGGACTTTCTGTTTTAGGTTTGTGCTCGTTCATTGAACTCCTGCTCAGATTTTTCCATAGCCAGCTGGTTGCTAGGGCCTGATGTATGCTGCAAGTAGCACCACTAAGTCAAAGCCAGAGCACCACATAGCCAGGACAGGTGGCCAGACAAAGCTAAAGAGCCCTTATGCAGCCATTGTCTCCTGCCAAATTGCTGTCTCCTGCAGCCATCATCTTTGCATATTGGTTGTCTGGCAGTTTAGTCAGAATCCACTAACTTGTAGAAACAGTACAGACAAAACCTCCAAACAGGAAGGTATAATTTAGCTTACTCACAGCTTTCGAAGTGGATCCAACAGCAGCTGGACTGCTGAAGCTTTCGTGCTTCCTAGCGTGATACAGGGGGTGCCTGCAGTGTGAAGAAGAAAAAAGTGTAAGCACTCTCACCTTCACCTAGATAACTGTTTTGCTCATAGGTGCATGAGTTATAAGGTGCAAGTTGTAAGTTGTCAGTTGCGGGTTGTCAATTAGAGAACTTGTGAGTAAGAAACATCATGACTTAAGTAATGAATAAATTAATTCATCTGACATGCTAGTCATGAAAAGGGGATTGAGCCCTTGTTGTGCTGTTTCCTTTCTTAATGAGCTCATAAAGTAAAGTTTAATTTACAGAGTATGTTGTCCTGTAAATTTCAGCTACCCAAATGGTCTATGGCAAGCTTATAATTAGTTTGCACCTGTGTAATTGAGAAAAGCAAACTAGTCTGAAATGTATAATTTGTAAAGAAAAAAAATTATCAGCAAGTGATCTGGGTTGTGTTAACATTTGCCCTGGTTTTAATAGCGATAGAGTAAATTTTGTTCCTTGCACCTGGTAGAGTGCTGTGTTTTGGATTTAGGGTGAGAATAATGTTCATAACACAGTGATGGTTTTAGTTGTTTTAGTCAAGGACTTTTCAGCTTCTCATACTGGCCTGCCAACAAGAAGGCGGGGGGTGCCCAAGAACCTGGGAGGGGACACAGCAAAGACAGCTGACCCAAACTAGCAAAAGGCATATTCCATACCCTATGACATCATGCTCAGCATATAACCGGGCGGTTGGCTGGGAGGTGGCACGGTAAGGAACCTGAAGGTTCAGAAGTCTGTGGAACCTGATGAGATAAGTATCTGCGGGTCCCGAGCAAACTGGCAGATGAAGTGGCCAAGCCACACTCCATCATATTTGAGAGGTCGTGGCAGTCTGATGAAGTTCTCACTGTCTGGAAAAGGGGAAACATAATGCCCATTTTTAAAAGGGGAAAAAAGAAAGACTTAGGGAACTACAGGCTGGTCAGTCTCACCTCTGTGCAGGGCAAGATTGTGGAGCAGATCCTCCTCGAAACTATGTGCAGGCACACGGACAATAAGGAGGTGATTGGTGCCAGCCAACATGGCTTCACTAAAGGCAAATCATACCTGACAAATTTGGTGGCCTTCTGTGACAGAGTTACAGCATTGCTGGACAAGGATGGAGCAAGTGATGTCGTCTACCTGGACTTGTGCAAAGCATTTGACACTGTCCCACATGACATCCTTGTCTCTAAATTGGAGAGACATGGTTATGACAGATGGACCATTTGATGGAGAAGGAACTGGCTGGATGGTCCAACTCAAAGGAGGTCCAAATCACCTCCTTATTTTGAACATGAGGCTGCTCCTATCTGTCTATGGAGGGCCTCATCTGCTCAGTTTACTAAATTGCCGTTAATCATTTCCCAATGCTCTAATCTATCCAGATCGCTTTGCAAGGCCTCTTGAGAGAGTCGACAGCAACTCCTAGCTTTGTATCATCAGCAGACTTGCTAATGGTGCATTCAACTACTACGTCCAGATCATTGATATAAAAGTTGAACAGAACTGGCCCTAAAATTGAGCCCTGAGGAACAGCAATGGTGACTGGTCACCAGCTAGATGTGGCCCCATTCACTGCGAGCCTTTGAGTGCTGCTGTTCAGACAGTTCTTCACCCAGCACACCGTCTAGCTGTTTATCTCACAGTTGGACAACTTGTCCAGAAGGGTGCTGTGAGGATTCTTGTTGAATCCAGGCTAGAAACAATCTAACTCCAGATTATTTACATTACTTCACATTGTTAAAGGAGTAGTTTGTATGTATCTTTGAAACACAAGATGCCTAAGTAAGTACTGAAGACAATTTACAATTTCATGAGGACATCTTAATGATTTCTCTCATGTATATCTCCTAGAGTAAACATAGATCTTTGTAGAATTTCAAAAATATTAGCATAATATCTCAGAATACTAAGTTAGAAAATCTAAAGAAAAATTAACTCTTGACATTAATTTATTTGGCGCTCTTACTCTTTATGAGTACTGTTGTAAAAGAAAACTTATCAAATACTTAAGTAATATCTGACATGAATTGTTTCATGCAATTTTTTTCAGAAGATTAAGTTTTACCTCACAGAATACAAATTAGTTCAAGTAGCAGATCCGACACATGTTTCATATATGTGACTCTATCCTTGCCAGTATTTAGCACCTCCTCCAAACAGAAGACACATATATTTCAATAACTTATTCTGGTATCCTTTTAAAATACCATGTTTAGGGATTCAAGAAGCATTCATGCAGTGGTCATTCATGTGTGTAATGTTAGTGACTCCCAGCTTGTAGGAGTTAAGCAAATAAGAACTGATGACATTAAAGATTAGCCAGACTCCATCTATTTTCACATGAGGGAAAATAAGATATAGGAAATAGTTCTTACTGGCAGCTTAAATACTATTCAGACAAAGAATGCACACTGTTACTACAAGGATTTTCCCTAGACACTATTAAAATGGTGGAGATGATAAGAAGAATAAGAAGGTAGAGCAGAAAGAGCCCCAGGAGGTTCAGAAAGTCTTACTAGGCAATTCCATTTATCCAGCTTCTTCAAATTTTACCCATGAACTTCAATATACCTACCTCCAAGTATCACATCTTCCCCAGATTTCCTCTTTCTTTATAAGGTGACTTTGGCTTTCCAACTCCTTACTATGATCAATATGTTACTAGGAAAATAGCTTAACTACTCATTTGTCTAGTTCTGGCTTACCAGTGACATACGGATTTGCCTAGAACTTGGCAGCAATGGGCAGTTCCTGAGTCCTCTTAACTGCTTCACAAAAGCAGATTAATCCAATAAATACTTGTTTTTAAAGTCACTCTTTGATTTCACTCTTTGATTCCAGTATGCTACATTCTCCTCCCTCTTGGCAAATATAAGACTTGTAATAAGTGATTTGATCATGTGTGAGCCTTGTAAAACTGTCAGACAAAATTTGCAAATCATTAATTAGATCCAAGAAAGGAACACCAAGGTGCACCTGGTGTCTTGATAAATGTCTTCCATTCAACAGGATTATAAATTCTTCTTAGAAGGCAGAAAGATCTCACTTTCTTCTCCTTGATCTTTCAGTATCAGGACTTGTGTTCATAGTAATGAAAACTAACTTAAAAGATCATTCAATCCAGCGGTTTAAAACTGCATACTTCTAAGAATTTTCCAGTATTGGTATGGACCTTGATATAGTGAACTTAAACCTGCTGACATTAAGGTTACTACTGGCATGCTCAGTTCTTCCTGTGGAAGAAGGCCCACAGATGAAAACCATTATCTAGTGCAGCTCCTGCACCTAAGTCAAAAGGTACAATTATGATGTTTTGTGCAAACAATCTTAGTGTTCATTTTGTATATGACATGGAAACTTCACACCTCCCACTACCTCAAACGTGATATGGCATAGTAACTTCTTTTTTAAAATAGTGCAACACAACATCAGAAATTCTTTGACAAAATCGAGGATTCCTGCTTCATACAGAGATTCTCTTCAAACAAAATCTATTTCCACCTGTGACTGGAAGTCAGTAATTAAGATATCATGCAAGGAACACACAGCCTTGGAAACAAAATTAACTGCCTTACCAGCAGATGCAGTTTTTCCAGTAAACTAAAACTCTCTTAACTGCATTCACACTTTTAACATGAAACAATGCACAAAGTTTCTGCTATAAAACTGATGATTGAAACATGCAGTACTATAAAAAGTGCAAATGTTATGTACAAACTACAATGCACTGTGCTAACATGATTTTTATTTTAAACACAAAGAATAAAGTTCAAAGTGGGAACGGCTTTCAAAATGTGACATGCCATGAACTCAGTTAAACCAATTACTTGTCCACTTTACAGTGTGTGCAATGTGTTAGACTGCAACTGGAAAGGATTACCCAGAAAAACACAGTCAAATAATAAAATGCATTAACCTAATTCTTGTGGGAAAGACATAGTGTTTAAATATTAACTTGAGTCAACAGGAAAGCTGAGACTTGCAAAATTCTGCAAAGAGCCAGACAACAGATATCAACAACTCCCACAGTCCACCTGCTTCTCCACTTCAAGCATTGAAAAATAGATTGCATAAATCTGAAAGGATAATTAAAAAATCCAGTTGCATCAGGTTTGGGCACAGCAAGACAACTAATTATCATGACTTCCCCATCTGCTGATCTAGCCCACAACTCTTCTCAACTTTTAATTGCCTCCAATCAGTAAGAAGGAAAAACAAGCTATCATGTGCAAGTTCATTTTTTGCTAAGTCGGGAAGAAGGAATAAAGCCCATTATGCATTTACTAAAATCTTATATATACCACTATCCAACAGAAGGCAGAAAATGATTCTTCTGACTAAGTAACACCAATAGATACTGTGCTAATCAAGTCAACATAGGAGATTTTTTTCTACCTTAGTGGCCCAGAACCTGGTTGGAGGCCTGTAGTTAGCGGTGTTCCAGGGGTCAGTACTGGTCTTTCTCAACATAGTCATAAATGACCTAGACAAGGGTACAGAGTGAACCCTCAGCAAGTTTGCTGATGATACAAAACCGGGAGGTGTGGTCAATACACCAGAAGGCTGCGCTGCCATTCAGTGAGACCTGGACAGGCTACAGAGTCGGGCAGAGAGCAACCAAATGAAATTTAACAAGGGCAAGTGTAGGGTCCTGCAGCTAGAGAGGAATAACCCCAGGCACCACTATGGGTTAGGGGTTGACCTGCTGGGAAGCAGCTCTGCACAGAAGGGCCTGGGAGTTCTGGTGGACAAGAAGTTATTTGCGAGCCAGCAATGTGCACTTGTGGCCAAAAAGGCCAATGGTATCCTGGGCTGCATCAAGAAGAGTGTGGCCAGCAGGTCAAGGGAGTTTATACTCTTCCTCTGCTCTGTCCTGGTGAGGCCTCATCTGGAGTACTGTGTCCAGATCTGGGCTTCCCAATTCAAGAATGACATATGATTCTGTGATTCTGTACTTGCAGTTACCCAAAAGCAGTTATTCTTCCAGTCACTTTTCAATAATCTATTTCAATTCAATTTCTGTAGGAAAAACATTGCCATCACTTACATACAGTTCCTTATCCCCATTTTGGCAACTGCTATATGGTATTTCATTACAGAGCCACTATTTATGATCTGCAACGTGTGTTTCAGAAATGATGAAGTTCTGGTTGCACTGAAGCGTTTCCATGTGCTTTGTGGGAAGCAGTAGCAGGATAGGAAGGTATCATTCAACTAATAAGCTCAGGTCTCCAATCACTAGGAGTTTCACTTTCATTGACCAGCAAACCTACAAAAAGCATAGGAGACTGCTGTTAGAAATTGTTATATACATGTTTGTCTGAAAGTAGGTCTGAGTTTTGTTCATGTTTTCAACTTACGTGCAAGAGCCGAGCTAAGAGGAATCAAGAATAAGGGAAAAGGCCGTCCCCAATGTTTTTTTAAAGAAAATGATACATACAACTATTTATATACCAGGTTCTACTACACACATAAATGCATTTATTTTACTCCTGTATACCACGAGGTAGGGAAAAGTATGTTCATGTCAATATTATTTAGTTCCTTTCATTACCAACCACTCAGTAAAAGTCTTCACAGACTTTAAAATTAGATGTTTCTCATTGAATGGATCTTGATGATGTAAAGGTCAAATACGAAACTCCTAGCTTCAAGAAAATTATTTACTCTTACTCCAACACAAACTACTTAGTATCCAAAAATTCATCTTAAAATCTTTTCTGTCCTCTGTAGACTCTGCACTATATATTAGACTTTGGTTTAGGAAAGTAGTCTTTGACTTAGAATTGAGATAAATTTCATCTCTCATTCTAATCTAAGTTAAAAAAACTAACCTAGTTATGGAGTTAGATTTGGTCAGAAAAAGTTATCATTGGTATTTTACATGAGATTTTAGTCCAGACTGGCGATCTGAAAAGTGTGGAGAAGACCTAATCCTAGCTTGATTATACTGAAACTAACCCACAAAATCTGTTCTTCTGTTTGAGAATTAAAGTAAAATCAAAATCACATGATATTAAACAAAAGTTACTCTATCGTGTATATCCACTAATTCTTTCATTTCATAATAAAGGAATGTGACTTTTTGATACCTGACATTTAAAAAAAAAATCCGACATGTATTTGCACTATAAACCCTTCCGCATTTCAGGAATGTCATTAAAACTGTATTACTGAGATCTGTTACACACATCAAAACCAAAAATGGCCAAAGTTGCACTGGAAATTATACCAGTATAGACTTATTGGAACATAGTTTTCTGACATGGAACAATGTCACCCAGCATACCCTTCTTGAATATCATGTCATATCCTGATACCTTATATGAAGCAACTTTGTCAAGAGAATGAGCCTCCTATGTCCATCAACCTGATTTTAGATACATGCAATACGGACATCTGCAGCTAAACTAGTTACTGTGTGTCCTTTTCATATTCACTGGAGAAGAAAGGTGTTTTTAAAGTTTGGTGAATCCAGCACCTCTTAGACAATGTGTTTATGATGCAAAATATTTCCTAGATTCAACTAAGTAGACTGACTTTATCTCTACTGAATGTAACAACAGGTAACAGGCTCAGGTGTGAATGCCTACTCTGAAAAGATGAATGCCATTCTCAGTGTATCGCTGCACTCCTCAAAGGCATCTCTATTCTACTGTGCCATCCGAAGCAGTTAGAAGTCATCAACCTGAGATTACAGCAGTCAAAAACATTATCTCATTAACTAATGCTAATTAACCAGTTAACTAGTATTAACTAAGTAGTACTTTACTTGAAAGAAACAGCAGAGGACTAGTAAAGTGACTCATACCATTGTTCTCAGGCACAAAAGTGAATTGCAGTGCTCCAGCCAGTATATAGCACTCTCTTTCATTTATATTTGATGCTGGTAACTAGTGGGTTCCTAGACACAAATATAAACCCTTTGTTGCATTCTTTTCAAGCTCATGTAGCACAGAAGCTCATATGAACCATTATTAAAGCTGTATTTTTAAAATGTAATACTTCTAATAGCAAAAGCTATTAGAATTAATTATTTTCAAGGCACAACTTCAAAAAGGAAATTCACAAACTATTGCAAATATTTACACAAGCACTGAAATAAGACATGAAAACAAAACCTAATGTTCTCATATCCTGGAGAATAAGTGTCTTTCCAAGAAAATGTGTGCACACATGAAAAGCAGTATGAAGAGTAATATGAAGCGCATCAGAAAAATCACACCTATATATATATATATTTCAAACATGTTTCAAAAGTAACCTGTGTCCTCTTTACCACTCCAGATATTCTCATCACAGTTAATATTCAGAATCCAAACCTAACTAGTAGGCATGAAACTCTCATTTGTCTCTAGCGGCCTACACTGCTAGATCCATCCTTAGGCAGAAGAATTAATTTCATAAAGATCTCTTAAAATTCCACATGCCATCTCAGGTGTATGGATCTCAGCAGAAGAACATTTGAAGAGGAAAAAGGGGTTGAAAAATATGGAACTAAATACTTTACAGATTCACAGTGCCTTGGATGCCAAATATTTCATATTAAATCAGTAGCATTATAGAAGGGCTCTTAGTGCTATTGTCACTAAAATAAAAAGACAGCAATGTAGAGAATTAGATTCTAGATTACAATTTGCTTCACTTGACCCAGGAAGACAGATTCAACTTTATGCATCTAACCGCAACTCTGGGTTAGAGGCAGGGTTGTCTACATTTCCTGCTATTTTACAATGGTGAGCAGAACTGCTGTTGGATATTGAGATATCGTCTGGTGACATTACACCTAGTGACATAAATACCGTTGGAATAAATCCAGTTCTTGATTATTTCCAATTCCTACAGAATATGTAAGTTACAGTCCTGTAGCAGAAGTTCATAAGGAACAGCAACAGTCTCCCAACTGACTTTGACGTGTTAATAACAAGTCCAAACTACTGTGTTTGGCAGTGTGACTTCTTTTTAATACTGTCTAATCTCCTTAGAAAATTCAGCTCTAAGAATACATCTGTAATGAAACTTCTATTTTACTATATTCTTTATGACTGAAGACAGTCAATTTGGGATCTTAGAAAATTAATAAATATTGTAATAATCCAATGCATTCTGCTTTCCTTCCATTCATATCGCTTTCCTCACAGATGATTTCTTCACAGGGATCATTAATATCCTTTATTTAAAGGTTACATTTAGGTTGTATTTGCATAACATAGGTTATGGTTCTATGTCATTTGCATGACACAGAACAGCAATAAAACAAGAGTACAAACGGGCTTGGCTCTGGGCAGACCAGCTATGCTTTCATCTAAAAGAGGTTTCTCTAACACTGCATTTGTCTGTAGTTGCATTTATGATCCTGGAAAGTGTCTTAGAGGATGAGCAAAAACATCCCTGTTGATTGTAACACAGAAAAGATACCAGTATTAACTGCACGCAATAGTTGAAAAATGAGTAGCATTACAATAAAACAAATCATGATGACCTAAGGGACACCATACCTACTGTATCAATAAGTGAAAAGTAACTTAAAATTTATAAAGTTCTAGTCTAAACTTTTAGTAAAGTTCTTTTCATTAGACACTGATATGAATTTACCAATTGTCACCTACAAAGGTTGCTGTTAATTTTGATTTTCATTTAATCTCAGCATTCAAAATTAATCCAAATGGCTCATGTACAAATTCTTATTCTTTCTCCAACCTAAGTCATTATAGCTTCTGAAATTTGGTGAATGTCTTCAATAGTTCAAATTAAAACAAATCTATTACAGCTAAAATAACTTAGTACTTTTTCACTCAGACATATGTACAGGAAATACAAATCCAGAACAAATACAATGGCAGAGCTTGCTTGTCCTGGCTTTGGCCAGGATAGGGTTAATTTTCAGAAGGCGCCAGGTGAGCCAAGCAGAGCTGGCCGCAATTCCATACCATGTGCCACCATACCCCTATAAAAGGGGCTGGCTGGGAGGGGAGGCCCAGTGCTGCCCCGGGACGGGCTGGCTGGGGATTGCGCGGCTGGTCCATCGGGTCGGTTGTCAATCGGTAAAGTGCTCCGTTTGTTACCGCGATTGTTTACATCCCAGTGTAACTACTACTGCATTGTTGTTGTTTCCCTCTCCCTTTGCTGGCCCATTGAACAGTCGTTATCTCAACTCAAGGGGACTTCCCCTGTGTTTTTCTCATTCTCTTCCCCATCCCCACAACAGGGGAGTGAATGAGTGAGCAGCTGTGTGGTGCTCATACTTACAGTATGTTTTTAAGCTTAAAATAAAAAAAGCAAAACCAAGAACAAACCACAGCAAAATCTAACTTTTCCTTGAAGACAAGATATGGCAGTGAGCAGTACTTGGCACAAGAGAGTGACAGTTGTATACAAACTTAGTGTACCTTTATTCCTCTATTTCATGCCCTAAGAGCCTCATCATCTCTAGAATGTTTTGTAAAAAAAGTAAATCTGCCTCTGCTGTCAAAAGTCAAAGGGTGGGTGAAATGAATCAGAAGATAACTGTCTTTTCAATGTTTTTCTCAAATATATGAGATAAACTCTGTTTTGTAGTATCTTTGCAAGGGTGCTGACCCTTTTCCCCAGTAGGCAGTACTGGGACGAGCACTGTTTAACATCTTTGTCAGTGACATAAACAGTGAGATTGAGTGCACCCTCAGCAAGTTTGCTGACCACACCAAGCTGTGTGCACACACACGAGCGGTCGACATGCTGGAGGGAAGGGATGCCATCCAGAGGGACCTTGACAGGCTTGAGAGGTGGGCCTGTGCAAACTGCGTGAAGTTCAACAAGCCATGTGCAAGGTTCTACAACTGTGTCGATGCAATACCAAGCACAACTACAGGCTGGGCGAAGAATGAATTGAGAGAAGCCGCGAGGAGAAGGACTTGGGGGTGCTGGTTGATGAAAAGCTCAACCTGACCCAGCAGTGTGCTCTGGCAGCCCAGAAAGCCAACTGTGTCCTGGGCTGCATCAAAACCAGTGTGGCCAGAAGGTCGAGGGAGGTGATTCTGCCCCTCTACTCTACTCTTGTGAGACCCCACCTGCAAGACTGCGTCCAGCTCTGCGGTTCTCAGTACAGGAAAAACATAGAGCTGCTGAAGCAAGTCCAGAGGAGGGCCACAAAGCTGATTAGCAGGATAGAGCACCTCTCCTATGAGGACAGGCTGAGGGAGTTGGGCTTGTTTAGTCTGGAGAAGAGAAGACAGGAGAGACTGAATTGTGGCTTTTTAGTACCAAACAGGGGCCTACAGGAAAGCTGGAGAGGGGCTGTTTATCAGGAAGTGTAGTGATAGGACAAGGGGGAATGGTTTTAAACTAAAAGAGGGGAGATTTAGATTAGATATTAGGAAGAAACTCTTTACTGTGGGGGTAGTGAGTCACTGGAACAGTGAACCTAGGGAGGTTGTGGAGGCCCCATCCCTGGAAGTGTTCAAGGCCAGGTTGGATGAGGCTTTGGGCAACCTGTTTTAGTGGAAGGTGTCCCTGCCCATGGCAGGGGGTTTAGAACTAGATGATCTTTGAGGTCCCTTCCAATCCAAACCTTTCTGATTCTATGATCACAGCACAGCCATTCTCACAATAGTTTCAGTATTCCTGTCCTACCCTACAAAATTTAGATATTATTGAAGTGGTATAAAGGAGAAACAGCTAATTGCTTTTGTGTTTTGAACGTGCTGTCTAGATTTGATAGCTTTGTTTCAAAAATTGGTTAAAACACCTGAACATTTACAAGTTGAATTTAGACCATCTGAAACATGAAATAGCACACATCTTACTAGCTGTAACGAAGAAATACTGTAGAATATATGTACTAGAGTAGAAAGTACAAACTGTAACTCTGAGTCCTTAGAACAAAGTTAGGTACTATTTTCAAGACCGATTGTATGGTTTAGAAGTGAAGGCAGCTTTCGGAAATTGATGTGACCTCTTATTTTGTCTTTGGAATCTGCAGTTCTGTCTACACAGAGAATCCAAAGGCGCAGAGGACACTTCACCCATCATCCTGATGCTCTGGCATTTTTACTACCTATTGACTACAGATAGTGAGAAAAGCCTTGCTTTCCTGCAAAAAGCACTAATCTGTGCTGAGAGGGACTTGCGCTCTGCTCTAGTAGGCTGGTCTACTTGGTCTATCAGACCCATGCATGTGAATCATGGACTACATAAGCCTGAAAGACCACCACAACATTGAGGACTGTACTATTTATTCCTTCTGTGGGTCTTAGCTTGTTAAGTTGTTTATAGTACTTCTGAGCATTCTCAATGCCTCAAATGTGATCATAACACTTAAAAACTCTGCCTTAGGATACTGACTCTAATTAAATCCATTTCCCAAATGCCCAACTGGCTAAAATTTGGTCTCTGTTTAACATGCTACCTCGCTTGCTGCATTCTAAATAGGTGTTTTGATTGGGGTTTTGGGTAAAAACTAAAACTCAATGATTTACTCAGTGATTTACAGTGATGAGGTTAGAAGAGATAGTGCTATCATCTGACTTAAACCTCTACAAAAATATGAACAATTTAAGTTACTTGTTACCTGAAGGGAACACCTTCCTTCCCCATACAGAAAAGCAATTGAGTTAGAGCAGCTTAAAGAATGAAACAAGAACCATTTAAAAATTCCTCAGAGCCATTCTAGGAGAAAATACCTATCATATAATTTCTAGAAAGATTTGGGGGGTAAAGTTAATATTACTTTCTACAGTGCGTAAAGTAGAATCCCAATAACATTGGAGTTTATGTTTATTTGTTCTGTATGGTCATTGTTTTGTATTTTGTACATCTTTTCATATGATGCTTTCTTCAAAATATCTGCAAGGTAGTTTATCCACGTCCTATTTAAATATTTAACTGCCTTGTTACCCACATTGGAAAAGAAAAAGCCTAATAAGAACCAAAATAAACTATTAAAAAATCCTCAACAACCCAAACCACAACGTGTTTAGGAAAAATAATTCTTAGAGTCAAAATATTACTTTTCTTTTTTTTTTAAGTTGGCTATTAGTAATAGATTTAATTAGTCCCTTATTAATAGATTAATTTAAACTGCCTTAACTACTCTCAGAAAATAACTGCCAACCTGCCTTTTCATTATCTTGAAGAGTATGGTCAGAATGCTGCTGATGATATCATCATCATCATGACAGCTTCTAAACTCTAATACTATTTTTATGTACCTCTCAAATGCACCTTCATTTATGAGATGTCATTAATTCAGCTAACTGCTGCTGTACATTGATGTCAAACTTCATAACTACTTGTCTCAGAAACAGAAAAATGCAGCTGAGTTATAAACAACTTGTGCTAGAGAAGTGTTCTTTTAGCATCTTAAAAGCTATGAATTTTTTTTCTGTACGTCCCACCTCTGCTTGCCAGCAGACATGCAGAATTCAGTTTTACAGCTCTCACCCAGCACAGAGCCCATTCAATAGTGCACAAACGCACTGTAATTCCAACAATGGCATGCTTACACTTTTGATGCAATGCATGTATAAAAGTCTGGTGTTACACTGTATTTACTTGACTTTATGCTTTTGCAAAAGGATCCAAACCTCTTGCAAATATATGATGAACTTTCCTAGTAGATTAAATTTAATAATAATTTGTAAATCTAGTGTGATACAGAACATAGTCACATAGAGTAGGTAAAAGTACAAATACCAGAAATAAAAAAAAAGTTAGAATAAAAGAAAAAGATACAAATTTTTTCCATAAAAAACAAGATATATATTTTGACTGTTCAGTCATTTCTGTAGTAAAAAGCATTGTGCCTAGAGAGAAATAGCTAAAATTGCAAAAAGAGTCAATAATCATAAAATAATGTTATCTGTATTTTCAACAGTTTAGTATGACATAACACAAAATGCCCAAATTTAGAAAGTTGTTACTCAATCTTTTGTGTGCTT
Organism: Psophia crepitans; assembly: GCA_013399095.1. Lineage (NCBI taxonomy): Eukaryota > Metazoa > Chordata > Aves > Gruiformes > Psophiidae > Psophia > Psophia crepitans. Next base: position 99,337 of record VWZZ01004402.1, read on the forward strand.
CATACACTATGTCATCTCCATCCTTAGCAACTTCAAACAGCCTGCAGTATATTTACTGAGAAAAGATGTATTTAAATATTTTGAAATATTTTTTTTGTTATCAAATAAGCAGATAAAAAACATGTCATAAAAAGCCCAAAAAAAATCAAAGGACATAAGGTCTGTCTGCACAGTCTGTCCGTATGCTGACTAATACACAAAACACATGACCAAACCAAAAAATATCCATATTACTTCCCTTTTCTGCATTTATTCACAAACTCCCCTGTCCATGACCTTCTGGTAGGCTGGCACATCACCAAGAATTTTGCATGTCATTTTGTCAGTCCATCATGCTCACATATCACAATATCAGAACTGAATGTTCTTCAACATTTGCTGAATTTGTTCATTTACTATAGGCCCTTTTCTTTACCACTAGATACTGATCTTGCCTGATCATTACATCTCGCATTTCTGGCTCCTTGTTAATACAAGCCTATTTGAATCTCATTCAACTTGTATACTTTGTAGGAAAATAAAAAGGGGGTCCAAAAGCTGGATATAATATTCCAGAAGTGGTATAATGAATGATGAGTTAATGAGGAATAATAATTTTCCTTGATCTATGGAGGATGTTAATAAAATGCAGGAAGTTGTTCATCTTCATTGCTGCCAAAACGAATGGCTGACTTGGTTTGGCCTACTGTCCATCAGGTCCTTTCCAGCAGAGCTGCCACCTATCCGGTCAGCTATTATCACCACAGAGTTTAATAGTTTGCATTTTGATGCTTGCATGCACACACAGACATACATAAGGCATGCCAGAAAACTGTCCCAACAGTCTCTTGGTCAAAAAAGAACAACCATATTTTATGGCCCTGACTTAGGATATTTTTTAACTAATTACTTAAGAGGAATTTCTTTTTAATTATTACTGTAGTAGAATTCAATGACTATATCACAAATCCTGTTTCTTGTCAAACTAAGAATACAAAATAGAGAGGAAAGCAGCATTTCTGTAAGACCACTTATGGGGAGAGACCATTTCAACATTTGTAATGTCAACATTTACAAAACTTTTAAGCAAGTCACTCCTGGTTTCCCAAAATGCAATTTTTATTTTTTTTTCCAGAAATTGCATTTTTTGTTCGTGTTTTCCTTGATGTAGCAGTCTGGGGAAAGATCAGAAATACAGAAATTTCGATAGTTTATGATTCATTTTGGTCTCAGTCCTTACTAATAAAACAGCTTCCTTGAAAAAGGGCACATGGATGTTCCTCAGTACTTTTTTGTGGTTTTTTTTAAGAATTCCTGGTATTCTGGTTCTTAATACTTTGCTGCTATTTTGGTTTTGGTTTGGATTACCCTAACAGATGTGCTTCCTTAATTCTTTGCTTTCAGAAAAGGAAATGTTGTAGATAAACTGTAAATGGAGACACAATACATTAATTTATTATATCTGAAGCATCACCACTGAGTGCTGTTAAACTGCTGATGGATTGAGGGTATGTATTATTAGATCTGTTTTCTTGTCTGATTTCAGCCTTGGTCATCTTAACTGACATATTGTAAGAAAAAAGCAATTTGGTACACAATGCAATCAATAGGTAAAAGATTGATATATTCTTAAATATTGGCCAATAACATTTCTAGAAAGTAGGATTTGATAAGCAAATCTGATTTCATATTTTGATATTACAAATTCAGTGATAAAGATGAAGAAAGCCGATGTGACATACTTGGATTTTGTATAAAGTCTTTGACTTAATGTCACTTAGTATTTGCATTAAAAATTATCACCACAGAAACAATTAAGCAAATAATAATAAAAAAGACTATTTTAAATAGTTAAGTAAGTCTCCACAGAATGCAAAAATTAGGCAGCAAAGGAACATGGAGAGCAAATGTAGTATTTTTAGTGGGACTGGTGGAGTAGAGAATAGAAGTTAACATTTTTATTCAGGAGTCACAGCATGAATATAAATAGTCCTTCTGGTAAACTTTCTAGATAACATGAGGTAGTAAATCAGCAAAGAATGTGTGAAGCAGGTTAGATTTACAAATTATTTTTGTTACCGACTTGATGAATCAAACTGTCTAAAAAGTATATTTTAGAGCAGCTAAATGGGATATCTTACAAAAAGAACACACTTCCAAATCTGTCTGAAGTTTTCTTGGCTGTCAAAAGTATGAANACAGCCTGCAGTATATTTACTGAGAAAAGTTGTATTTAAATATTTTGAAATATTTTTTTTGTTATCAAATAAGCAGATAAAAAACATGTCATAAAAAGCCCAAAAAAAATCAAAGGACATAAGGTCTGTCTGCACAGTCTGTCCGTATGCTGACTAATACACAAAACACATGACCAAACCAAAAAATATCCATATTACTTCCCTTTTCTGCATTTATTCACAAACTCCCCTGTCCATGACCTTCTGGTAGGCTGGCACATCACCAAGAATTTTGCATGTCATTTTGTCAGTCCATCATGTTCACATATCACAATATCAGAACTGAATGTTCGTCAACATTTGCTGAATTTGTTCATTTACTATAGGCCCTTTTCTTTACCACTAGATACTGATCTTGCCTGATCATTACATCTCGCATTTCTGGCTCCTTGTTAATACAAGCCTATTTGAATCTCATTCAACTTGTATACTTTGTAGGAAAATAAAAAGGGGGTCCAAAAGCTGGATATAATATTCCAGAAGTGGTATAATGAATGATGAGTTAATGAGGAATAATAATTTTCCTTGATCTATGGAGGATGTTAATAAAATGCAGGAAGTTGTTCATCTTCATTGCTGCCAAAACGAATGGCTGACTTGGTTTGGCCTACTGTCCATCAGGTCCTTTCCAGCAGAGCTGCCACCTATCCGGTCAGCTATTATCACCACAGAGTTTAATAGTTTGCATTTTGATGCTTGCATGCACACACAGACATACATAAGGCATGCCAGAAAACTGTCCCAACAGTCTCTTGGTCAAAAAAGAACAACCATATTTTATGGCCCTGACTTAGGATATTTTTTAACTAATTACTTAAGAGGAATTTCTTTTTAATTATTACTGTAGTAGAATTCAATGACTATATCACAAATCCTGTTTCTTGTCAAACTAAGAATACAAAATAGAGAGGAAAGCAGCATTTCTGTAAGACCACTTATGGGGAGAGACCATTTCAACATTTGTAATGTCAACATTTACAAAACTTTTAAGCAAGTCACTCCTGGTTTCCCAAAATGCAATTTTTATTTTTTTTTCCAGAAATTGCATTTTTTGTTTGTGTTTTCCTTGATGTAGCAGTCTGGGGAAAGATCAGAAATACAGAAATTTCGATAGTTTATGATTCATTTTGGTCTCAGTCCTTACTAATAAAACAGCTTCCTTGAAAAAGGGCACATGGATGTTCCTCAGTACTTTTTTGTGGTTTTTTTTAAGAATTCCTGGTATTCTGGTTCTTAATACTTTGCTGCTATTTTGGTTTTGGTTTGGATTACCCTAACAGATGTGCTTCCTTAATTCTTTGCTTTCAGAAAAGGAAATGTTGTAGATAAACTGTAAATGGAGACACAATACATTAATTTATTATATCTGAAGCATCACCACTGAGTGCTGTTAAACTGCTGATGGATTGAGGGTATGTATTATTAGATCTGTTTTCTTGTCTGATTTCAGCCTTGGTCATCTTAACTGACATATTGTAAGAAAAAAGCAATTTGGTACACAATGCAATCAATAGGTAAAAGATTGATATATTCTTAAATATTGGCCAATAACATTTCTAGAAAGTAGGATTTGATAAGCAAATCTGATTTCATATTTTGATAAGATTACAAATTCAGTGATAAAGATGAAGAAAGCTGATGTGACATACTTGGATTTTGTATAAAGTCTTTGACTTAATGTCACTTAGTATTTGCATTAAAAATTATCACCACAGAAACAATTAAGCAAATAATAATAAAAAAGACTATTTTAAATAGTTAAGTAAGTCTCCACAGAATGCAAAAATTAGGCAGCAAAGGAACATGGAGAGCAAATGTAGTATTTTTAGTGGGACTGGTGGAGTAGAGAATAGAAGTTAACATTTTTATTCAGGAGTCACAGCATGAATATAAATAGTCCTTCTGGTAAACTTTCTAGATAACATGAGGTAGTAAATCAGCAAAGAATGTGTGAAGCAGGTTAGATTTACAAATTATTTTTGTTACCGACTTGATGAATCAAACTGTCTAAAAAGTATATTTTAGAGCAGCTAAATGGGATATCTTACAAAAAGAACACACTTCCAAATCTGTCTGAAGTTTTCTTGGCTGTCAAAAGTATGAAATTGCATATTTAATGCTCTCCTTGGGAGGGCAGGATATCTTAAAATGTCTAAAGAAGGATCTTGTCTACACCTAAAGCTGGAATGCTACATAGACCTTACAGGAAGTGCTTTCTCTCCGCCTTTAATACGGGTAGGACCAACATCAAAGTGCAAGATTCCTGCACCTGGGTCAGGTCTATCCCCAGTATCAATATGGCTGGGGATGAAGGGATTGAAAGCAGCCCTGCAGAGAAGGACTTGGGGGTACTGGTGGATGAAGAACTGGACATGACATGGCAATGTGTGCTGGCAGCCCAGAAAGCCAACTGTGTCCTGAGCTGCGTCAAAATCAACATGGCCAGCAGATCAAGGGATGTGATTCTTCCTCTCTACTCTGCTTGCTTGGGTGAAATGCCACCTGTGTCCAGCTCTGGGGTCTCCAGCAGAGGAAAGACATGGAGTTGTTGGAGCAAGACCAGAGTAGTGTTGCAAAGATGATCAGAGAGCTGGAGCACCTCTCCTATGGAGAAAGGCTGAGACAGTTGGGATTGTTTAGCTTGGAGAAGAAAAGGGAGACCTTACTGTGACCTTTTAGTACTTAAAGAGAGCTCATAAGAAAGATTGGGACAAACTTTTTAGTAGGGCCTGCCACAATAGAACAAGGGCTAATGGTTTTAAACTAAAAGAAGGTAGATTCAGACTAGATAGAAAGCAGAAATCTTTTAAAATAAGGGTGGTGAATCACAGAAACAGGCTGTCCAGATAGGTGGTAGATGGCCCCTCCTTGGAAGCATTCAAGGTCAGGTTGGAAGGGCAACCTGATTAGTTGAAGATGTCCCTGCTGGTTGCAGGGGGGATTGGACTATATGACCTTTAAAGGTCCTTTCCAACCCAACCCATTCTATGATTCTATGAATGTTGAGGACTTTGCTATGTTTTTATGTACAGAAATGAATTTTACATACAGAAGGGAATAAACAAATTGATGTTTGTTTATTTTGATTGAGGCATTTTCTTCCTCCCAGCTGCAGACACCCATACTATAAGGGAAGTTTATAAAATCAGTTTTACCAAATTCTGGCAGATGTTCTGTGTGAGTGAAAATGAAACAGGGAGTAGTCGTCATCTACTGAATGCAGATTAGAGGAAATCTTCTCCCAAGTGTGGCGTAGGACAAGAACTCTGAATGTTATAGCAAAGAGAATATTGCATTGCTGAGTCGTCCCAGAGATATCAGCAGTACTGCTGGCAAACGGGGTGATGCTGACAAAAGCCTTCCTGCAGACGGTATACATTTACAGAAGGCTGAGTTGTTTTTGGAGAGTTCCCAAACACATTTCCTAGGCATATTGTGACTTGTCAAATGCATACCTTGTTTCTCCTCTGTCTTCTCATGCTGTTCAAGGCAGCAGATGACTGCACTGGAATAAAGCAGTTTATTAAATAATGCTTGTTGGTCTGTTTGATTGAGGAAATCATATTGAGAGTTACAATCAGGACCAGTATTCTGGCCCTAAAAATGCATTACTCAAAAACTTTGTCTCTCATTAAGATAAATCGTAATACCTCTGCAATTAGCAGCAAGTTGTCCAGATTTAAGTCTTTATCTGAGTTTAGAGATTGGCCATTGCTTCTCCAATTAATCTTAACGCACACCTTTATTTCTCTATCAAGGTTTTAAATTCTGTCCTTACCTGGTTGTAAATACAGTATTTTGTACATAGCACTGTGGATTCCGAGGTCAGGTTCTGGCTTTTCTACAGTTTTATAGGAGTTTTGGAAAAAATACTCTATAGTACGTAAAATATTTGGAAGAAAAAGACCTTCATAACAAATGTAAAAAAAAAAAAAAGCGCAATAAAAATTAGTTTCCTAGGAAAATTAGGCAGTGCCTATCTTTATTTTTCAAAAGGCCAATTCTTTCTCTGGATGCAAAAGCAGACAAGCAGAAATTAAAAATTTCTGAAATATTCAGAATAGATACTTTTACCTAAACACAGATTTAAAGGTTGTAATTAAGTATGAATCCAATTTATATAAGACAGAAAGAAAAAAGCCATACTTGACATTTGTCTATTAAATGGTTAACATTTATCTGGTATGAGATAAATTTAGCATTTATCAAAATTAATCTGTACTGAATTCTATGTCAGTTAGATTTTTCAGACTTCCAATAATAAAATTATGCAAAGAAATGTGCTTGTATTCATACTGAACTACTTTGATATGCAAGCCTCAGAGTTTATTTTCTGATTTTAAAATAAAGAATGATGAAGTGTAAAAGGAAAATCAGTTCTGTCTGTATGAAACTCACTTTCTATGAGAAACGTGCAACAGTTGCTGATGCCTTGAAGCATGAGCTAAAATGCATCGGTTGTAAAATGTCATTTGCACTTTCTTCTTTCAATAAATAAATGATACATTTGTTCCATAGCTTAAATGACTATTTTTTTTAGAAGGGCGAGAAGAAAGCATGTTGAGAAAGTGGTTAAATAAGTAAGGTTGACATAAAGAGGTCTATTTTGAAAGCTTATCTAATAAAACCAGGTTTGGAATAGTAAAGTGACAAGGAATAATTCTGTGTCAACATAAAAAATGCTAACATATGAAGAATAAAAAGATGAGGTATAAAGTTAATAATGGAATCACAGAATGGTAGGGACCGGAAGGGACCTCTGGAGATCATCTAGTCCAACACCCCTGCGAAAGCAGCATCACCTAGAGCAGGTCACATAGGATCATGTCCAGGTGGGTCTCCAGAGAAGGAGACTCCACAAACTCTCTGGGCAGACTGTTCCAGTGTTCTGTCACCCTTAGAGTGAAGACATTTTTCCTTATATTGAGATGAAACTTCCTGTGTTCCAGGTTGTGCCCATTGCACCTTGTCCTTTCTCTGGGCATCGCTGGAAAGAGGCTGGCCCCTTCCTCTAGGCATCCACCCTTCAGATATTTATAAGCATTCATGAGATCCCCTCTTAGTCTTCTCTTCTCTGGGCTAAACAGACCCAGCTCGCTCAGTCTTTCCTCATATGAGAGGTGGTCCAGTCCCCTAATTGTCTTGGTAGCCCTCCTCTGGACTCTCTCCAGTAGTTTCTTGTCTTTCTTGAACTGGGGATCCCAGACCTTAACACAGTACTCCAGATGAGGCCTCACCAGGACAGAGCAGAAGGGGATAGCCTCCCTCAACCTGCTGGCCACACTCTTCTTGATGCAGCCCAGGATACCATTGGCCTTCTTGGCCACAAGTGCACATTGCTGGCTCGCAAATAACTTCTTGTCCACCAGAACTCCCAGGCCCTTCTGTGCAGANTGCTAACCCCAGGCTTCCAACTACTCTCTGCAGACTTTATTACAACCCTCTAAGATATTTTAAGAGTCATTTTTCAGAGCACAACTGCATTCAGAGGAGAAGGAATTAATCAGTTCTGTTCATGGGCTGTTCCATGTACTCATTTGTACCATGGGCAGCAGTTATTTCTGTTGATATGGCCATACCGTCCCTTGCTATTCATGCTGGTGAAATTTGTTCCAGCACACAGGCTCCCCACAAGGACACATACACCATTTGAAGCACTATGTAAGACTTCAGTTTGTGGTTTAGAAGGACAAGAGAGAGCCTTTGCAAGATGATTAATTTTGTCCTGGATAGTAAACACATTTTTGAACAGAAAGCATCTGCATTTTGTACAGAGCTAGTGGCAGAGTTTCCTCTAACTGCCCGAAATATATAACTGACGTTGGCAGGCAACATATGAAAGCCAGAATGAAAACTGGGTATATTTGTGAAAGATAGAAATAATTCCAAATGCAACTAATAGCTGTTCCACATTATAGATAGATGCAAGCATCTATCACTGCTTAATAGTTACCTCCTCCCCAACCTACAGATGTTTAAATTATCTTCAAGCTAAAAAACTCTTCTCTGTATGAATGATGTATCATAGAATCATAGAATCGTTTGGGTTGGAAGGGACCTCAAAGATCATCTAGTTCCAACCCCACCTGCTAAGGGCAGGGACACCCTCCGCTAGAACAGGTTCCCCAAAGCCCCATCCAGCCTGGCCTTGAACGTTTCCAGGGATGGGGCCTCCACAGCTTCTCTGGGCAACCTGTTCCAGTGCCTCACCACCCTCACAGGAAAGAATTTCTTCCTAACATAAATCTAAATTCCCCCCTCTTTTACTTTAAATCCATTACCCCTTGTCCTATCACTACACTTTCTGATAAACAGCCCCTGTCTGTCTTTGCTGTACGTCCCCTTTTTTGAACTAAAAAGGCCACAATTAGGTCTCTCCGTAGCCTTCTCTTCTCCAGTTTGAACAAGACCAACTCTCTCAGCCTGTCCTGAGAGGAGAGGTGCTCCACCCTTCTGATCAACTTTGTGGCCTCCTCTGGCCTTGCTCCAGCAGCTCCATGTCTTTCCTGTACTGAGGATTCTAGAGCTGGACACAAGTACTCGGGGTGGGGTCCAAAAGAGTGGAGTAGAGGGGCAGAATCACCTCGCTTGACCTGCTGGCCACACAGTTTTTGATGCAACCTAGGATGTGGTTGGCTTTCTGGGCTGCTGTATCCATCAAGGAAGAAACAGAACCTCACTAAGTCTATACAGATCATAGGATTTTTTTACTAAGCACATTTTTGTCAGATTGAGGATACCAAGTAAATGAACTAGAGCACTTGATCATGTGATTCTTACACTCTATGTTAGCTTATTAGTGCATTCACAGAAGACAGAAATACATTAGAAGATAATATGTTTTTGTAATTAATAATTGTAAGAAATATCCCTCCAACTCTATTTTTTTAATGTTTTCTGAAGCTCTGTCAACTTCTGGCATTTAAAACATTCTGGCAAAGAATTCCAAAGCTTGTATATGCATTTTGTCTGCTTAGAGACTGCCACATGCTACTTTGATTGGAGAGTCTCTAGTTCTTGTTCAAGAAGAGAAAATGAACAGCTGTCCCTACTACCTTCTCTTCATTCTACAGACCTCTAGCATAGCCTCACTCAGCTGTCTGGTTTTATAGACTGAGAAAATTGAGGCTGCTTTTTTTTTTCTCGTAAAGGACACACTCCTTGACAGCTTTCTCTGTATTTTTTCCACAGATGGAAAATGGAGACCAGAAGTGTTCCTGCAGTATTCAAAGAGCAAATGCAACATGAACTTATACAATGGCATGCTACTACATTTCTATTTTGTTCTCTATTTTTCTAGCAATTACTATCAGTTGCATTGGGGGGTGGTGGTGGTGTTAGAGTTACTGAAAAACACGACTGTCATCTAAGCTTCAGCGTCAAGGTTTCTGTCACAAATCCTAATGGGAAACTCATACTCCATCTCTGGAATTTGTTGAAAACTCAGATAATTTATACATGCTGTCCTGGCAGGACAGGATAGGGTTAATTTTCAGTGAGGCGAGCTGGCCGGGGCTATTTCATAGCATGTGTCATCATGCCCCCATTAAAGGGGGCTGGCTGGGAGAGGCGGCCGGTGCTGCTCCGGGATGGTCTGGCTGGGGGCTGAGCATCTGATCAGGGTCCATCATTGATCGGTAAAGTGCTCCGTTTTTCATCGCATTCGTTTACATCCTGTTATAACTACTGCTGCTTTGTTGCTGTTTCCCTCTCCCTTTGCTGGCCCATTAATCATCGTTATCTCAACTCAAGGACTTCACCCTTTGCTGTTCTCATTCTTCCCCTTGTTTTGTTAACGGGGAAACGAGTGAGCGGCTTCGTGAGGCTCAGCTGCTGGCTGG
>VWZZ01004403.1:0-12922 GCA_013399095.1 Psophia crepitans
CTTCCCCTGCCCTGCTACGCCAGGCGCTGACAGGGTCTCTCCTGCCCTGGGGCCTCTGCGATGCCACCTCCAGCCTCAAAATCCCGCCCTGCGAGGTCAATACACCCCCAGCCCGGGGACCCCCTTCCTCTTGGTCCCCCCTTACCAGCCCCAGCAGCACACACGCCCTCCCCCGGCCCAGGCAGCTGCCTTCCCCCCACTGTTCGCAGCTACACACACACCCTGGCTGAGGGCTACCAGGACCATGGGTATCCCCTGCCCTTACCCTCTCTTCTCCCTTGCGTTGCCTTCCATTACATGTTGGACACAGGACAGGCCATTGGCGAGCACTCTCCAAACTCCTGCCCAGTAGCACCGAGATTGGGTTCAGCTCTATATGCTCCCCCGCCTCCAGGGGCAGCTCCTTTTATACCTGCCAGGGCACCCATGTCACAAACCCACAGTGACATCACAATGATACGGTCACCTCTGCCTACTGTGACATGGCTATCACTTCCCTGGGGCGGGCGCCAAAAGCCGCAGACACTGGAGAAACAGGGCACCACTCCCAGCATCCGCACTTAAGCACAGGCCAGGAGTGTCGCTTGTGGGCGTCTCCCCGTGGGATTTTCCTTTTCCTTGACCATCTGGCTCTCATGGGAGATTTGGTCCCTAATTGTCGCGGTTTTACTCCAGCCGTTGGCTGGGCACCACATAAACACGCGCTCAGCCCCCCCCCATTGGAAAGGGGGGAGAGAATCGGAAGAGCGAAAGTGAGAAAACTCGTGGGTTCAGGTACAAGAGTTTAATCAGTGAAGCAAAAGCCGCGTGCACAAGCAAAGCAAAACAAGGAATTAATTCACCACTCCCCATGGCAGGCAGGGGTTCAGCCATCCCCAGAACAGCAGGGCTCCGTCACGCGTAATGGTTACTTGGGAAGACAAACATCATCACTCCGAATGCTGCTCCCCCCCCACCCCGCCGCTTCTTCTTCCTCCCAAGCCCCTTATAAACCGCGCATGACGTCATATGGTATGGAATGTCCCTTTGGTCAGTTTGGGTCAGGTGTCCTGTCTGTCCCCTCCCAACTCCTTGTGCAACCCCAGCCATCCCGCTGGCGGGGCAGTGCGAGAAGCCGAAAAGTCCTTGGCTCTGTGTAAGCATCGCCCAACAACAGCAAAAACATCTCTCCACTATCAGCGCTGCTTCCAGCACAAATCCAAAACACAGCCCCATATTGGCTCCTATGAAAAAAATTAACTCTCTCTCAGCTGAAACCAGGACACTAATGCAGGGCTTTGGGCAGTACAGTTGAGACTTAGAGCTGTAAAAAAGGGTTTGGATCATAGAAATGGGAGTTTATGGCCCAGAAACGGAGGGTTCTGGCCTTCAGCATAGATTTATGGGCCCTTAAAAATGGGGGTTTGGAAATGAAAATGTTGTGAAGCCTGCACTTAGGGTTTTGTGATAGTTTAACCTTGGCTGGACACCAGGTGCCCACCAAGCTCAGCAGGGCAGGGAGGGCAGAAAAAGAAGATGGAAAAAACAAGCCCAAACTTGTAGTTCAAGGTAAAGGCAGCCTAATATATCAAAACCAAAGGCCGCACCCAGAAGCAAAGGAAAAGCAAAAGATTTATTCTCTACTTCCCATCAGCAGGCAATGTCTGGCCACTTCCTGCAAAGCAGGGCTTCAGAACATGTAGCGGTTGCTCCAGAAGACAAACGCTGTAAAAAAAGCCATCACCCATTGGCCTGTCACCCCCAAGGTGCTTACCCCTGGGACCCTGTAACCCCTTGGACCCATCAGCTTTGGGGTGATTAACCGTGGGGGCCCCGTCAGCCTTTGGGCCAGACATCCTTTGGGGTGGGTAACCCCAGGTGCCCATCACTGCTTGGGCCCATCAACCTTGGGGTTCCTGTCAAACTCGGGGTAGATAACCCTGGGAGCCCATCACCTTGGGAACCCAGCACCGCTGGGGTGGTTAAAGCCCATCAAACAATAGGCCCAACACTGCTGGGGTGGGTAACACTGGGAGCCCATCACCGCAGGGGCCCATCACATTTGCAGTGGTTAGTGCACCCGTGGGGGATAAGCACTGTGGCACATCTCCTCCGGGATCAGTCTCTTTCAGAGTGGTTAATGCTGAGGACCCACCGACCTTTGGGCCTATCACCTTTGGAGTGGTTATGCCTAGGGCCCTTCATCCCTTAGGGCCGTAACCTTTGGGGAGGTTAATCGTGTAGGTCCATCACCCATTTGGGAAATCACCTTTATGGCTACCAGTGTATAGGAGGGGGACCATCACATCGGCTGTGCTTAACTCTGACAGCCCAATACCCTACAGACCAGTCACTTGTGGAGGATAAGCACCGTGGCACATCTCCTCCAGGATGAATCTCTTTCGGGGTGGTTCATGCTAGGGACCCATCACCCCTTGGGCCTGTTATCCTTGGTGACTTAAACCTGTGCGGCCATCACTTATTGGGCCTATCACCCTTAGCGTGGTTCAACACTTGGGGATGCCTACCCCTTGGAGTGGTTAACCCTGGGACCCATCATCCCTTGGGCCCATCACCCTTGGGGTGGTTAATTCTTGGAGCCCCATCAGCCACGGCACTCATCACCCTTTGGGGTGGTTTACTACTGGGCACAGCACACAGTTTTCTTAACCTTGTGGGGGCCTATTGCTCTAGGGGTGGTGAAACTTGCTTTCCAGTCACCTCTTGATACTGTCACCCTTCGGGTTGTCAACCCCTGCCAACCGCAGGGACACATTACCCTCGGAGTTGCTAACCCTGGGGGCCTATTGCACCTTTGGCCCATCAACACTGGAGTGGTTAACCTTGAGGCCCCATCACCCCTTGGGCTCATCCCGCTCAGGGTGGCTAACCCCCAGGGCCAGCCACCCTTGGAAGTGGTTAATACCGGGGCACATCACCCTTGGGGTGTTTAACTCTGGGTTCCCATCCACCCTTGGGCCCTCCACGGCTGGAGTGTTTAACCTTGGGGGCCCAGCATCCTTGGTGTGGTCAACCTTGAGACCCATCACCCTTATGGTGGTTAACCCTGAAGGCCCATCACCCTTGGGGCGGTTAAAGCCAGGGCCCAACACCCTTTGGGTGCATGACCCTCAGGGTGCTTAATCCTGGGGCCTATCACCCCTGGTGTTTTTTACCCTGGTGTTTTTTGCCCACGCAACTCTGCAACCATTGGTCACCACAACCATCATGTGGTGGCTGTGGACGCCTCTACTTTTGGCACTGATAGTGGGCATCGTGAAGGACTGCTCCATCCCATCCCAGAAGTCCATGTGCATCTGCTTCACTCTGGTGGGTTGCTCCTTAGTGGTGACAGACACATGGGAGCTCATTCCTGCTCGTCATATGGATCATATCACAGGCCGACTTACTTCATGTACAGTCAATTCCTGTGTCCAGATCCACTATAAAAACAAGAAAGAGGGCTGGCCCAAAAATTGAGCCCTCAGGAGAGTAGATGGGGTTCCACCGGGATGGAACTCCATTTACTCTAAACCTTTGAGCCCTTTATGGTCCCCAGCAGTGAAATTCTCTTTTTGATGGCCCAGACCTGGCTTTTCTTACCTGTAGCCTTTTCTTAGGGCCCAGAGTTTCACTTTTAGGGTCTAAAGCCTCATTTTGAGATCCAAGTCACCATTTTAAGGCTCAAAGACTCATTTGAAGAGTCCAAAGCCTCATCTTCACTGGACTGCCCAAAGCCCTATATTCAGGACCAAAGCTTCATCTCTTGGGGCTGTTTCCAGAAGGAAAGAGCACCCAAGAACAACACGGATCCAGATCACGTCCCTGTTCGGCCACCTCAGGTGGTGCTCCTTCTGCTTTTCTCCAGAGGAGACCACTGGGATCACTGGCCACCACCTGAAAGGACACACTGGGAGGAGTTTGCCTGAGGGCAAGATGGGTTTGGGGCCGCATCCTGCCCCTGCGAGCCATGTGCCTCTTTGCATAGCTGCTGGCAGCAGCCAGTCCTGAACCTCCAGACTAACCTGAGCAAAGACTTCTTGCTCTTCTCCTTCTCTGTCATTTCCTGGAGCTGTGGGGCTTCATGAGTGTAGTCGTTTAACCTTTGCTAAACGCCAGGTGTCCACCAAGCTGCTCTATCACTCCCCTCCTCAGCAGGGCAGAGAGGGGAGAAGGAAAAAAAAAAAGGTGGAAAAACAACTCCAAAATCGTGGGTCAAGATAAAGGCAGTTTTAATACAAGAAAAGCAAGACCACGCACGGAAGCAGAGTGAGGGAAAAAACCCAAGGTATTATCCTCTACTTGCCATCAGCAGGTGATGTCCAGCCACTTCCTGGGAAGCAGGGCTTCAAAACATATAGGGGTTGCCCCAGAAGACAAAGCACTGGAAAGAAAAATAAATGCCTGCCATCCCTCCCCCTCTCTCTCAGTTTCCCATTGCCGAGCGGACGTCACATGGTATGGAATATCCCTTTGGTCAGTCTGGGTCAGCTGTCCTGCCTGTGTCCCCTCCCAGGATCTTGCCCACCCGCAGCCTACTGCTGAGGGGGTGGAAGAAGGGTTGGAGACACAGCCTTGATGTGTGCTGGCACTGCTCGGCAGTAGCCAAAACACTGGTGTGTTATCAGCCCCTTGCTGCTACCAATGCACAGCACTGTGAGGGCTGCTAGGGGGAAATTAACTCCAGCTCAGCCAGAGCCAGTACAATGACTCAAGGTCAAACAGGCTGCTGAGGGCAGTGCAGCAAATTCCACTAGAATTGGGAAGGAGAGGCCTTGTCAGAAGAGCATCACTGGGATGCTGCCGGCCCTGGTGACATGTAGAGGTGCTCAGGCCTCTTCCCAATACATCCCACCATGGGGTTTGGTTCTGTGGAAGTCAAGGAGTTTTTAGCAGAAAAGGTGGTACCGAGCTGTCATGAAGCTCCAGCACAAGTCAGATCTTCTGACAATCCCCACTGAAGGATTTTCCCCTGCAGCTTTACCTATTGTGCCCTGGCTGAGAGCTGGCAAAACCTCTTCTTTCTTCTTCTTGCCCTCACCAGAGATGTTTCTCTTGAGAGGGTCCCTAGGTGGTGGTTTGGGCACAAAATACAGTTTGAACCTGGAGACAAAGAGATGACACCAGCATGACCCACAGCACCACCAGCCCTTGCCACTTGCCGCCATCACCTGCTCACAAGCACATTTTGACACTGTGCGAACTCCTTTTCTTTTCCTAGGTTGACTACATCCACCCTGAGGACCATCCTGGGAAATGAAGTCAGCCTGCACAGAGTTGCCTCAAGTCCTCCATCTTTCCCATCAGATCTGCCTTACAGGAAGGACTGTGAGCTGGGGACATGTTGCTGCCTGATGCCCCCATGGCAGGTCACCTGTGGTCACATGGAGCAAATGCTCCCAAACCACAGCTGAGCAACTAGAGGCTGCATCTGCAGATGTACTCACTCAGGAAAGATGATGAGACGCCCAGAAAATGTCAGGGAGGCCAGAGGTACCACTGGGGACACCACCATGTCCAACAGATGGGGGACCTGCAACACAGGAGCACAAAGATGGCAGGATGTCCTCAGCATGGCTGAGGCACTCAGTATGGGAGGAGCCTGAGGCAGTGAGAGTTGGTAGAACCGCAACTCTCACCTGGCCTGAGTGGCTGACCATGTCCTGCTGGGCCACTTGCAAGCAGTGCCGGGGCACCGCTGTGGGACCGCCTGGGCTGTGGAGAAGCCAAAACGCTCACCTTAAAAATAGCTTTTTCCTTGTTCTCCTTCCCTGACATTCTCTCCAGAAACTTGTAGTAGAACTTCATTTTCACACTGGTGCCTTCGATGAGGAGCACCCCCCACATCTCTCAGGACAAGGGCGATGTTCTCCCCCTTCCCCAGGCACTGACAGAGGAGAGATGTGGTGCTTTGGATGCTGCCCTCCAATTTCCACCACGACACGGAGGCGGCCGCGGCCACCTCAGCATATTTGAGAGGCTTCAGCTCCTTATTGTCTGTAAAACCAGAGGAGAGGGATGGAGGCGCTCACCGAGTGGCCCTTCTGCTGGCGTTGCCCAAGGGCTGCTTGGTGCAGTCATTGCATCACCCAGGACCTTCTCCGCAGAGGACAGTTTGCTTTAGAGAAGCGATGCAATGACCGTGCAGCCAACCAGGGTTTAATCTTCTGTCTTACCAGGCAGGAAATCCTTGTCATCCCTGAGGTCATGGACAGCCACGAGGTTCCTGCCCAGGCAAAACACAGGCCTCTGGATCATTGCCGCCTCACTGCTAACCTGGATCCACACGGGGACTATGTCGAAGGAGCCAAGTGTGGGAATTCTGACACCCTGCAAGTGGAAGGGAAGGGCAGAAGGATGAGGACTGGCCAGAGGAAAGAGCTGAAGGTGGCCCCACCCCGGGATGGTGCTTTGGACCAGACCCTGCCCTGTCCATGAGTTGGGGTAGTGGCGAGAGCTTTGGGGAGGAGGTGCTGAGTCACAGAATCGTAAAATCATCGAATACCGGGTTGGAAGGGACCTCAAGGAGCATCCAGTCCCACTTTTCTTGGCAAAATCCAAGTCTAGATAAGATGGCCCAGCACCCTGTCTGGCTGAATCTAAGCACTAACCCAAACACATTTCTGTCCCCGCAAAGCGGAAAATTCTACTTGGTCGATATCAGTCAAGCTCTAGGCAGTCAAAACACTCCTTAGGTCTGGCTCAGTCTCGGTCCACTGGGGTGACACGTGGGGGCAGTGCTTGGGGGAGGGGTGGATACCTAAGGGCGTAGCAGCGTGGAGAGGCTGTGAGGTCACAGAGCCCTGCCGTGACATGCCATGATGTGCTGCGGAGGTCGAGGGCATGGCTCTGGCAGTGCTGGCAGCAGCAGCAGCGGCGGCGACAGCAGCAACACCAGCATGCTGAAGGCGCAGGGGGCTTTGGCCCCTGCCCACCTCCTTATCCTCTTTTGTACTGTTGCCCTGCGAGCCCAGGATGCCCGAGCTGCCCCATGGCGAGCAGGGGAATTAGGTAGGCGGAGGGGTGAGGATGGGCACCCAGCCCTGGGCAGCGTGGTGCAGCACCCACCACACCTTGGGGTGGCAACAGGGCTGGGGTCATGATGCGGAAGGGCTGGGAGAGCCGTGGCCAGCTCCACGAGCAGGCGGGAGACAGATGTCACAGGGCGAGGCACAGGGGGCCGTGACCACTGTGGGAGAATGAAGGAGACCATCAGCCTGAAGATATTTGTGCTTTATCACAGGTGCAAGGGATTCGTTTGAGGCTGCTGTTCCCACCAGACAGAGAATTTTAACCAGCTGAAAAACAAGAACATAAATCTTGCTTGCGCTTGCTTTTGAGACAGAGGAACTATGAGCAGTTCACGGGACCTTGAGGTATGAAAGAAGTAAGCTTGTGTGGGGTGCCGTGTTCTGAATACAGAACTCCCGAACACGGCAAGACACAAAGAGTGAGTGTTTACAGCTGGCATGGGACACCAAAGCTGCGGTAATAGGGATGGCCTGCAAGTGTGTGTGAGCATAGCAAGGTAATCGTGAACTGATTAGTCTAGTTCCTGCTTGTAGCAATAAGTACAGCCCGAACATGATAATAAAGGTCTTTGCTGAACCACACAGCCGAGTTCATTTTCTTTACAACGTGTAATTGGGTCATGACTTCGTTAGCAAAACCATGTGTTGTCACAAATCTTGAGCAAGGCCAAAGTGCTCCTGCCCCCATCCTTGCTGCACCTCCAAAACCAAGGGGCTCAGCGGGGGTGTTTGCTGCTGGAGGGTTTCCCTCCAGCTGCCGAGCATCCTTGCTGCCCCAGAGCATCGCTCCACTGCTCTCAGCTTCACGTACAGCTTTTCTAAACAGCTGGGTGTCCCTGCACAAGCAGCAGACAGCTGAGCCAGGATCTGGGGGGGCTCAGCCCCAAGAGGGGGTTGCAGAGAGGAGGATGGGGGGATGCAGCAGGTTCAGGCTGCATTAAGCCCCGATTTTGCACCAGAAGCTTTGCAAGTTCAAGTCATAAACTAGGTGACTACACGCACTGAAAAAGGCACATGGGCCACCTAAAATGTCTCCCAAAGTTGTCAGCAGAGCAGCAGGGAATGGCTTTCTGGTTACTCTAAGAGCAAGTTAATGATGGAGAAAATTTTTTGAGAGCTCCTAGAGAGCCGTATGTATCTGTGCCGTCAAGCAGCACCTCCACACAAACAGCACACCCACAGTCACTCGAGTGAAGCGTGAAAATGTTTGGCTTGGTGGTGCCCTGCGCCAGCCCACTGGCAGAGGACAGCTGCTGCTCCTCCTCCTGTCCTTCTGTCTGCTCTCCACTCCTTTCTGCTAACAACTTCTGCAGCATGGGGAAAACCAGCTTTATATGGCTTTTGTCCACGTGTGAAAGGACAATTAATTTTATTTAATATTACAGCTTTTAGAGGTTTGCCTCCATTTATGCTCCTACTCAAACCCTTCCACGCTTAAAGCCTCCCTGGAGCAGCCGGCAAAGCCGGAACGCTCCGGAGAGCTGCGAGGGGGCTGGCAGAGGCACCCGCACTGGTTCCCTCCATGCTGGGGTGCCTAAGCAGCAACCCAGCCAGCACGGTGGTGTTTTCCAAGAAGGGCCGATGATTTTTAACAGGGGCAGAAGGGCCCAGCTGGGACAGGAGCTGGCCCAGCCAATGGCCAATCCCTCGGCACCGGGCTCCCCACAGCACCACAAGGGCCCTTCCAGGCAGGCTCACCCCGAAATGGCCAGCACGTCCCTGTTGCTGGCCGGTGCTCTCTGTCCATCCTTTTTTGGGGCAAGTGGTGCTTCAGGGGTGCTCTGCCGCAGCCCGCCGTCTGTGGCAAGAACAGGAGAGAACACACGCATCAATGTGATGCAAATTCAATCCGTTTATTAGTTCTCCAAACATAGTTTATATACCTTTTGCCGCTAGGTTCATGCGTACACACGCCTAAGCAAGTTCTACTATTGGCTCAAGTCCAGTGTCCATGTGCTCTCATTCTCCTGCTGATTGGGTTTCAGCATCAATGCCCTTCCTCAGGTGCTTATCTTGCTGTGATGCCTTGCTTTTGTTTTCTTAATCTTCTGACCTGGCACCTGTTGTTCACTTAAGCTCTTCACAATCACCCAATATGGCTAAGGCCCCCACAGTGCTCAGCCCCAGAAGAGACACAGGGCCCCTTTCATACTCCTCCAGTTAGGCAGGTTGTAAGCTAAAATGCCTCACTAACATTTCTATTGATAACAGAGGAGGTCATTGTAACCTTTGGGACACGCAGACAGAGCTGAAAGCACTTTTGAGAAGGAGTTAACGCATAGGATGCATATTCTGAGCTGTGTATCCATTACTGTTCATTGCCTGAGAATAAGGTAACTGGGGCTTTGAGAACAGGAGGACCGTCCCTGGAACTTTCCCATGTATTTAATGAGAATGAGGGATGCTTAGGTGAGATGTAGCAAAGGAATCTTGAATAGAGGAACACTTGTTAACAAGGAGATATACATCCTTAAGAGCCAAAAGTCAGCAGAAACCCGTCTAATTGGTGTCCTTAGAGTGAACTGTCTCATTATAGGATGAAAACCACCCCTCCAGGGCTGAAAACTGCCCCTCCCCAGAGACAGACCCTCGCTCACCGAACACGCGTAGGGAATTTAAGTGATACTGTGTTTTTAAATCAAAGTGAGCAAGAAGTTGACCAATCATAGTTTAGAAAGTACAAATATGTACAGGTTATAATGATAAACGTATGAATATGCATAACTTGGGCTAATAAATGTAAACCGACTCTGACTCTCAGTGTGCACAACAGGAGGAGTGATCCCCCGTGCATCCAGTGCTGCAATAAAGAACGCCACTTTCTGAAACTCCAAAACGAGTCTCAGAGAGTTCCTCTGCCAGATTTTACGGTAACAAGGTGATGAGCAAATGACTTTTTTCTGCTCTTCCTTGAAGCTTCAGGTGTCAGCCCTGCTAGAGCAGCCCCAGAGGGACACAGTGGGGGATCAGCTGTAGCCTCCACACCTGCCTTGTCCTCCAGCCCAAGAGGAGAGCAATACCCTCTTTCCTCCACCTTTATAACCACCTCATTTATCACTGTCATTAGAGATTAATTTTTTTCTTTCTAACCATTTCAATTCAGAAAAGTGTTCTCCTCTAACTCTTTCTTTCTCTTTGCTTTTCTCTCTCCCGTCTCCTCATTGCAGAGCCACATGCACTAATCTCTCATGCTCTTCAACTCCACCTGTAACAACAAATTCTTCACTGAACCAAGAAGATCAAACAACTGCCTCTGACCATTTGCTTCCCTGAATACGTGGGTACATGCTGGGGCTGATGCCCACCACAGCCTACCGCCACAATGATGCCAGGGCTGGGGGTGCTGCACCTCACCCCAGAGGTGGGCAGGGGACACAGGGCACACTTATAAGCGGGGGAGCAAAAGCATCATACACCTTAGAGAGCCACAGCGCAGCTCCGGCATCCCGCTCGAGGGGTGGGGTCGTGTCCTGCGTGTGGGGAATTCTTGTGGCAGAGGTGCTGATGGGACAGAGAGACACGGCCATAATGAGTTGAGACAACTAGAGGTGGGATGAGTTTTAACAAGTCTGGTCACAGAAGGCA
The DNA here is from genome assembly GCA_013399095.1 of Psophia crepitans. Classification (NCBI taxonomy): domain Eukaryota; kingdom Metazoa; phylum Chordata; class Aves; order Gruiformes; family Psophiidae; genus Psophia; species Psophia crepitans. The sequence continues at coordinate 10,596 of VWZZ01004403.1, forward strand.
GTGGAAAGGAGAAGCCTTGGTGGGCACCGACTGCCCATGGCTCAAGCCCTCCTCTGTGCCCATGATGCCCAAGAAGCTCCTGCTACAGCAGCCAAGACACACGGTCCACTGAGCAACATCTCCCGCTTGCACCCTCCCAGAAGGGCCTTTGCACAGTGGACGGCTGGGGAAGGAAAGAGCCGCCTTTACAGCAGAAATCTGTGATGCCACAGGAGAACCATACTTTTGTAAGTAAAACCTATGTGGCTTGGGGAAGAGAACAAAAGTCAAGGAAATGGGGTAGAGAATAGATATCCCTTCTGAAGTCTCTAAGGGAAAGGAAAAAAACCACCTGTTCAAATTCAGAGGCTCTGGCACCCCCTACAAATACTTCAATGTCTCTCAACTATTTCACCCACCCTGGATGCCAGGTCAAGGGGGTGCCCCAGGAAGACAGCACCCACTGCCCTATGGCATAGGCACACCTGTGCTCCCATCAGAGGTTTTTAGGCTTCTTCACCATGAAAGCAGCAAGCTGTAAGCAGCTTAACACAATAACGCACATTTTTCAGCTCAAACATCCGGCCCCTCTCCAGCACGCTTTGCAAAAACAAAAATCTCCTGGTCCAGCCAGCAAGGGAACAACAGCACATCCCCAGGGGGACTCCTGCCCCATCACTGACCCTGGGTGGGAAGACCCCCACCCAGCCCAACAGCACACACAGGGGCTCAGCCAGCACCCATGGGTGACAGTGGAGTGACCGCCATCCCTCCCCACCTGCCTAACAGCCTGGGGGGCCACCAGGCCCCCCGGCCTTTCTCCCTCCCGCTCCCTTGTGGTGCAGGGTGTGCCCCAGAGACTCACCGGTGATGGCAGGAGGAGCAGAAGCCCTCAGGCACATCCCAGCCAGGCACAGCTAGGGGCTGCTGCCCTTCCTGGGGGGGGGAAGGAGAGGATGGGAGGAGGCAGCAAAGTGGCAACAGCTGGGGAGGGAGGAGTCCCCAGTAGAGCCCAGGTGCTGTGTGATTTGGGGGAAAACAATGAGAAAATGGGACAGAGTAGGGTGGGAAAGGGTGGGTGGGGGGAAAGGAGGGAAATGGGGGAGAGAAGGTATAAATGGACCCTGCTGAGGGGTGATTTGAGGTGAGAAATGGGAAATAAATAGGTTTTTTCTAGGGTGGGGTGTTTTTTTTTGAGAAATAAACCAGTTTACAAGTAGCAGGGGCTGGGCATGTGGCAGGAGCGTGATAGCCTGTGGTTCTGACATCCCCACTGCTCTGTCCCTGCCCTCCCCGTCCCCACCTCTGCCCACAGGTCCCAGCACCTATGAGGATGTGGCCGCCTACATCCAAGCACAATTCGAAAGCAAAAACTGCTCCCCCAACAAGGACATTTACAGCCACATGACATGTGCCACAGAGATGAACAGCATCCAGGTGGTGTTTGACGCTGGCACCGACATCATCATTGCCAACAACCTGCGGGGCTGCGGCTTGTACCGATGCCCACGGCACAAAGCGACTTCTTTGGTGGTGGTCCCGGCGCCAGCAGAGAAAAGAAACAAACAACAAAAAAGAGTAAAAATATTTAAAAATAAATATCCCACTGCCACCACACACAGACACACACACATGTGTGCACAGAGAAAAAAACAAAAGAAAACAGGAAAAAAGGTACCCTAGATTGAATGAGAGAAAAAAAGAAATTGTAATCGTAATCATGCAAGTTGGTAAATAAAAAGGAATAAGGAAAAATTATATGTGTATATATATATAAAAAATAAATCCCCACCCACCTTTTCAGTTTGTCTGAAGGAGCTGTGGGCAGACCCCTTCCCCTGGCAGGCTCCAGCCCTCCATCACAATGTCCCGCAGTATCAGAGTTTGGGGCTACCCCAGGGACAGGGGACTCTGCCTGGCTCCCCCCACCCCAGCAGCCCCCCCTCGAGGGCGCCGGTACCCGGCCAGGAGCGGGGACGGTGAAGGGATCACCCTGGGTCACCCCACAGTGAAAGCGGGGCCGGATCCTGCTTGTGCTCCCGCCGTGGCCATGCTGGTGCTCGTGGTGGGGGGGCTTCTCTTCCATTGAGTTATTTGACCATGGGGGTCTACTTTTTAGTTATTATTATAAATTATTAATATTATAATTAATTATCATGGATTTTTTTTAGATTTTATTATTACTATTATTATTATTATGGCTAACTTTTTTTATTTCCAGTGTGGGGAAGGCTGGGCTGCCCCCACCTGACCCCGGCCCCATCGCCGCCCCCAGCATGGGCGAGCCACTGCCTCGAGAAACTAAAAAAAGATACCTTTTTTATTTAAAAAAAAAAATAATTAAAAAA
>VWZZ01004403.1:13647-23717 GCA_013399095.1 Psophia crepitans
CCCATCCCGGCTGGGTGGCTGCGGTGGGAGCATCCTCCTGCCGCTCCCTCTCTCAGCTTGGGGCTCATTCTGGGTTAGATTATTATGAATTCCAACCTGCTTTAGGCCAAAGCCTCCCCTAATGGGGAGCCAATGGGTTTTTCTCCCATTTTTCGCTCCCTCCAGGTTTAGGAATTCCCTGCTTCGAGTCGCCACTCACTTGCCACGTTCATACCCAAAAGCACAGCTTGGAGGTGCTAGACAGGCTGCCCCCCCGCCCCGTCACCCCTCCCGTGGGGCCGATCAGGGGAGGGCTATACAGAGATATAGATTTCATTTCTTTTTTTGTTTGTTTGTTTAGGGTATTTTTTTTGGTTGGTTTTTATTCACTTTGACCCTTTCCAGTGAATGCTTTTTTGTGCTGCTTTTTTCTCTTCCCCCTCCCACTCCTTTTGCCTTCCCTCCCAGGCCTCTCCCTTTTCGGAATGGTGTTTTTTCTCTCTCATGTGGGCATGTTTGTGCTGCAAAATGAAAAACAAAGAAAAACCAACAACAGCAAAAAAAGGGAGAAATAGAAAAAAAATTAAAAACCAAATTTTTTTAAAAAGCAAGAATGAAAATAATTTTAAAATTTAAAAAACACACACAAAACTACAAAAAAAAATTAAAACTCCAAGCAAACAAAGCCCGAATGTAGTGTTTACATTGAAGCCACCATTCGCATGACCAGTCGTTCATCATTTCTTCTTTGATTTGTAACCAGACGTCTTCAGAGTTTCACTTTTACGAGTTCCCTTTTAAAACGAAAATGAATAAACCAAGAGGAAACTTAAAAAAAAAAAGAAAGAAAAAAATTTTATATATATATATGCATAAAGCGCCAGGTCTTTCTAAGCCTTTCTATGACCAGTCAGTGAGGTTTCTGTGAGATATTGCACAGTGCCAATCTCTTTCTCTGACTAATGGAAAAATTCATGTGTAACTCAATAAAGAGAATGTTTGGCTGTACCCCGGGCTCCTCCCTACCACACCTCCACCTGCTTCTTTCCCCCCATGCCTACGTGCCTGCCTCCTTCCTAAGGGAGCAAGGAAAAAAAAGAATTACTAAAAATCACATTACTGGGGGGGGGAAATTGCTGCTGGTAGCATGGGCAGAAGGGGCTGAGCTAAGAATTGAGTGTAAATCTGGGGAAAGCGGTACATGGGAGCCCTTCCGGGTGGCTCAGGTTGCTTCAGAGCATCGCTGGGAGTTAAAAATTTCCCTCCCAAAAATCCCTTCCCAAGCGAGAAAATATTGTTATTTCTTTGGGGAATGCAAAGATAGTCATCAGAGCGAGTCCTTCGGGTTGTGGCAAGGTATGAAAATCCACAACGTGTGAGTTTTTCCACTCAGATGGAGAGGAATGGGCTCCAAGAAAGCTGAGATATAGTCCCTGCTGCAGGAGCAATCTGGGGCTTGGTTTTGGGGTTGGGTTTTTGGTTTTTTTTTTTTACAGTTTAGGTTTTTCATAGAATCGTAGAATCACAGAATGGTTTGGGTTGGAAGGGACCTCCCAGCCCATCTGGTTCCAACCCCCTGCCATGGGCAGGGACACCCCCCACCAGCCCAGGCTGCCCAAAGCCCCATCCAACCTGGCCTTGGGCACTGCCAGGGAGCCAGGGGCAGCCACAGCTTCTCGGGGCACCCTGTGCCAGGGCCTCAGCACCCTCCCAGGGAAGGCTTTGCTTATAATACCTAATCCAAATCTCCCCTCCTTCAGCTTAAACACATTCCCCCTCGGCCTGTCCCTCCCTGCCCCGTAACCACCCCCTCTCCAGCTTTCCTGGAGCCCCTTTAGGGACTGGATCCCTTCCCTACCTCTGCTGGCCACACCATTCCTGGTACAAGCCAGGATGCTGTTGGCCTTCTTGGCCACCTGAGCACACTGCCAGCTCATGTTCCCACTCAGCTTGGTGTCATCTGCAAACTTACTGAGGGCGCACTTGATCCCCTCATCCAGAAATGGAAAGAGGTTAGAGAAAAGTAAAACCTGCCAGGTTTGAGATGCAAACCTGGTAGGTCTTTGGTCCATAATGCATCGATTTTCCTTCAGGTGGTTCTGTGATTTCCCTAAGAGTAGCAGTATCTATGAAAGAAAGAAAAAATAAATACAGAGTCTGCTTTTTTAGTTGCCACTCTGGGCAATGCCAATTAAACCAGTATTTGCCATAAACTCGTGAGTCAAGTTAAAGACAGTTTAATCTGTGAAGCAAAAGCCACATGCGCAAGTTGGGGTCAGCTGTCCTGGCTGTCCCCTCCCAACTCCCTGCACATCCCCCAGCCATCCTGCCGGCGGGGCAGTGCAGGAAGCAGAAAAGGCCTTGGCTCTGTGCAAGCACAGCTCAACAACAGCAGCAAAAACATCTCTGCGCTATCAGCACTGCTTCCAGCACAAATCCAAAACACAGCCCCATACCAGCTACTACGAAGAAAATGAACTCCATCTCAGCTGCAACCAGGACAATACCATGTGACGTCATGTTGTGTATATAACTGGGGGGTGGGCTAGGAGGTGGGTCAGCTCAGAGTTCTGAAGAGCATCTTCTTCAGGTGGTGATAAACTGTGCTGTTCATCACTTGTTTTCTATATTATTATTACTATTATTGTGACTATTTCTGTCATTACTATTACTACTATTATAATTATCTTCCTTTCTTAGTCTTTGTCCAAAAAGCTTGTCTTCATCTATACACACAAGTTGGTTTTTTTTTCCATTCCCATTCAGAATCTCTCCCCCATCCCACTGGGCTGTGTGGCTGTTTTAGCTGCTTGCCATGTTAAACCACAACACCCTTCTTCTAGACAGTATTGATATTTGCTTCCTTCCAGTCCTCAGGAACCTCTCCCAGCAATCACGACCTTTGTAAGACACTGGAGAGTGGCCTCCAGTGACACTGCCCATCTCCCTCAGCACTCATGGGCACATCCCCTCAGTTCCCGCGGACTGAGGTGTGTCCGGTTTGTTTAAATGTTCCCTAACCGGAGACTCCCGCACCAAGGCTAAGCCTTCCTCACTCCCAATGTCCCTGGGACACCTGAAAGTCAGTCCTAGCTGTAACAGCTGAGGTGAGGCTGTCTCTGGCTTTTCCATATCCTGGACCATATGCCATGTACACTTTCATTAGTCTTCCTTTTGATCTTTATGAATTATGTATTATTTATCTATTATAGTGTCCTTCATGTCACTCACCAGATTCAGCTCGAGTTGGGCTTTGGCTTTCCTAACACCATCCGCACGCCACCTGGGAGGTTATCATTGATGTCCTCCACAAGGAGGACACAAGGAGGATGTCCTCCACAAGCCTTCTGGATGGCTCTCAACAGGCTCCTTGAGGAGATTAACATCCCAGACTTCTGAATGCTGATTAGAAGACACTTTATTCAACCAAAACCCACACGTATATATATCCCCATTTCCTGTCCATGTGCATCACATCGAAGTATCATTGGTTCATCATGGCCAGGTGCTGTAGCCTTGCTTCAGATCATGTTTCTTTTCTGGGTGTTCAGCCAACCTTCTCTTACTCCTCTTCTTCATCAAGGCTCCCGGTGCACAGCTGTCTTGACGATGCTTCCTCAGTGTTCATAGCACACATGTGAACAGAAAAGCTCGGCTCTCTACAATTCCCCCTTCTTTATTTTGAACAAAAACAACATTCAGGAAAACAACATTAAGGTTAAACTGCTTCAAATCATAGATCATACAAATCATAAATCATACAATTCAAAATACAGGGACCAATCATCAGTATAACTACAATTGCCAATAATAACATTCCTTCACGTATTATAAGTTTCTGCAACCATCCTGTGATGCCGCATGACTTAAAAAGATTCCGCAACCAATCTCCCCATAGTTTATGCTATATTAAAAGCGCAGCAAGCGTGCCTGCAGCATCCGTCGTTTTTCCGTGGTCTTTCATAAATGTAACACAACTCTGGTTTCCTCCTATAAGCAAACAGATCCAATTCTTCCGGTTCTAAACCTGTTCTGTTTAGGGCTTCAATAACTGTCTTAACAGCAGTTCCATTGCCTCTATATTGTGTTAAGTCTGGAGTTACATATCCTTTAAATATTACTTTCAAATTCTGTCCATCTTTTAATCCTACTCCTACCAAACATGTCCTAAAGGAGTCCCCTGGGATCGCTGGAGACAAACACATTAGGTCTTGTCCTGTCAAATTTGCCTATGTCACCATTATAATCTTCACCGTCATGTTCCATTTTCCGGAAGATCTTGATCTAGTGCCAGTTTGACCCATTTCGCTGGCACCCATCTTGTTCCTGAATCTGTAAGTACACAAGCATACCCTCGCCCCCAGGTTAGTAACAAAGCAGGTCCTTTCCATTCTCCCTCATAATTTTTCACCATTACTTTCACTTGTTCCTTGTGTTCCACCATTCCAGACGACATAGTCTGCATATGTTTTACAACTGGTGGTCCTACATTGTCCCCTGTCAAAAGTAAGAAGTTCATCACATATCGAACCTTCATCAATCTATTTCCCCGAGACTCTCGAAGTTCCCCCTGTTTTTGTTTAGCCAGATATTGTTTCAACACCAAATGGGTGCGCTCTATAATTGCTTGACCCATAGGCAAATGTGGAATGCCTGTGATATGTATCACTCCCCAAAGTTCAAAAAACCGTTTGGTAGATCCTGCGATATATGCAGATATATATCAGTATTGACTTGTTTTGGTACCCCTAAGGTGGCAAACACATGGCTAAAGTGTGTTTGCACATGTCTTGCATTTTCCCCAGACATCGCAGTTGCACACATTGCCATAGAAAAGGTGTCCACTGATACATGAACATATTTGAGTCTCCCAAATTCTGCTACATGAGTAATACCAGTCTGCCACAACTGGAGCGCTGCCCATTGGAGCCCTTGGGTTTACCGCTACGGTAGGTCCTTTGGCCACACGCTGACAATCTGGACAAGCCTGCACAATGGCTTTTGCTTCTGAAATTGAAATTTTAAACTGCTTCTGCAACACTTTTGCTGTCTGATGAAAAAACTCATGTGACAGCCTAGCCTGTTGCCACAAATTAGGAACTGGCAAAACAAACACAGGTTGTGTGAGTCGATCAGCTTCAGCATTTCCCTCCGCACAAAATCCTGGTAAATTGGTATGACTACGGTGGTGACAAATATAACACATTTCTTCTCGGTTATTCAAGAAAACCCACAAGGATTTCAGTTTGTTGAACAATAACTCATTGTTGACATGCTTTAAGAATGACCTTTCCAATCTAGTGACTACACCCACCACACAGGCAGAGTCTGTAACTATGTTGATGGGCACCGTTCTGCACTTCAGAAAGACCTCAGTAACTGCTTGCAATTCCACTATTTGTGGTGATCCCACCATCTTAACTGCATGACTTTGCCATTGATCACTTTCTTTCCAAGCAATTGCAGCCTTTCCTGTCCTTCCATCAGTAAACACTGTCAATGCTGACAGAGGTCTTCCTGAACACAGTGATTTTTTCTCTAGCCTTTCTTGTTGAAGAAATGTCAACAACTCCCCCTCTCCCTCAAATCTAGTTTAAAGCTCTGTGGATGAGCGCTGCTAACTCTTGTCCCAGAACCCTCTTCCCCCTGGTGGTTAAGCCTTTACCCCATTTAACCATCAGGTCCGGTGTCTTGTAAAACCAGCTGTGGTTAAAGAAGCCAAAGCCCTGCCTGCAGCTCCAGGCTTGGAGCCAGGTGTTTGTATTATCATTATTATTACTATTGCTACTTGTAGTATTAGTATTGTTATTATTACTTCTATTGTTTTTTCTACTATTATTCTTATTCTCTTCCTTCATTACCCTATTAAACTGTCATTATAACAACCCACCGTTGTTTTTTTTCCCATTCTCCTCCTATAGCCTTATGGAGACGTGAGCGAGTGGATTCGTGGTGCTCAGTTACCGGCTGGGGTTAAACCATGACTGTCCTTTTTGGCACCCAACATGGAGCACGAAGGGTTGAGATAGCGACAGATCTGACCAGACTGTGTTAAAACAAATTTGTTATAAGCGTTAAAGCCACTGGTTTATTTGTCACTGGTTTGCTGCTCACAGTGTTGTCTTGTTTGTTCTCAGAGCTGTTCTCAAAGTTGTGCCATACAGCACCCTTCTTCCGTAAGGTCCGCAGCACCTGCAATACGTTGATGACATCATCATACGTGGCAACACAGCAGCAGAAGTTTCTAAGAAAGGGAGCAAAATGTTCCAAATCCTTTGGAAAGCCAGTTTTGCTATAAACCAAAACAAGATCAAGGGACCTGCACAGGAGATCCAGGTATTAGGCATAAAATGGCCAGATAGACACCGTCAGATTGCGAAGGATGTGATTAACAACATAGCAGCCATGTCTCAACCAACTAGCAAAAAGGAAACACAAGCTTTCTTGGGTGTTGTGGGTTTTTGGAGGATCCATGTTCCAAATTACAGCCTGATCGTAAGCCCTCTCTATCAGGTGACCTGGAAGAAGAACTATTTGGAATGGGGCCCTGAGCAGCAACAAGCCTTTGAACAAATTAAACAGGACAATGTCCATGCGGTGGCCCTTGGGCCAGTCTAGACAGGACCAGCATTAACAAATGTGCAGCACAGAGGCAAACCCATCTGGGCTGCCAAATCATGGCAAGGTATTTCCCCCTGCTTAGAGAAGGTGGTGAAAATATGTCACGTAGATGCGCACGTACCCAGGAGTCAGGTCACTGAGGAACACCAAAACAACCAGCAGTGGATTGAGCCGATGAGACTGAAGTAGCTGAGGTGGATCTGGACTGGAAACACAAGGGTGAATTATTTATAGCTCATTGGGCCCAGGACACCTTAGGCCATCAAGGAAGGGATGCAACATACAGATGGGCTTGTCATCAAGATGGGGGGATTGACCATGGATGCCATCTCACAAGTCATCCATGAATGTGAAACACGCACTGCAATCAAGCAAGCCAAGCAGGCAAAGCCTCTCTGGTATGGAGGACGATGGCTAAAACATAATTACGGGGAGGTCTCGCAGCCTTGGCAAGCACGATGTACTTACAGTGGTGGAAGCCATCACCAGGTGGCTGGAAACATATCCCGTGCCCTGTGCCACTGCCCGGAACACTGTCCTGGGCCTTGAAAAGAAACTCCCATGGTGACATGGCACCCCAGAAAGAGTTGAGTCAGACAACGGGACTCAGTTAGGCAAAAAAAAAAACCTCATAGACCCCTGGGTCCCAGACCATGGCATTGAGTGGGTGTATCACATCCCCCATCATGCATCAGCCTGTGGGAAAATCAAACGGTACAGTGGACTGCAAAAGACTTCCCTGAGAGCAATGTGTGGTGGGACCCTCAATCCTTGGGACACACATTTAGAAAAGTCAATTCTAGAGCTGGCCCGGCCCAATCAAAACTCCCATGCACTCTAGAAGGAGATGAAGTCATAGAATCATAGAACATCCCAAGTTGGAAGGGGCCCATAAGGATCATCAAGTCCAGCTCCTGGCCCCACATAGGACCAGACCAATCAGAGCAGATGACCGAGAGCATTGTCCAGATACTGCCTTAACAAAGCCGTGCTCGGTGCGGTGACCATTGCCCTGGGGAGCCTGTTCCCAACAACCACCCTCTCAGTGAAGAGCCTTCTCCCGATCTCCAACCTAACCCTCCCGTGTGGCAGGTCCATGTCGTTCCCTCAGGTTCTATCGCTGGTCACCTGAGGGAAGAAATCAGCACCTCCCCCTTTTGCTCCCCCTCGGGAGGAAGCTGTAGGCCGCCGTGAGCTCTGCCCTCAGTCTCCTCTTCTCCAGGCTGAACAAACCAAGGGACTTCAGCCTCTCCTCAGATGCCTTCCCCTCTAGACCCTTCACCATCTTAGCTGCCAACCTCTGGATACTCTCCAATAGTTTTATGTCCTTTTTGTACTGTGGCGCCCAAAACTGCACACAGTACGCAAGGTGAGGCTGCCCCAGCGCAGTGTAGAGTGGGACAATCACATCCCTGGACTGGCTGGCAATGCCGTGCTTGATGCACCGCAGGACACAGTTGGCCTTCAGGCAGCCTGGGCACGTTGTTGGCTCATGGTCAACTTGTTGTCGACCAAGACCCCCAAGCCCCTCTCTGCATGTCTGGTCTCCAGCGTCTCACGCCCCAGTCTGTGTGTACAGCCAGGGTTGCACCTTCCCAGGCACAGGATCTGGCACTTGCTCTTGTGCCCACAGTACGTATGAAGAATATACAGGGAAAGAGTCTGTGTTACCCCTGCTTCAGTCAAAAATTTGCTCAAGGACCTGGGTGCACTTGGTGGGTGATGTGGAAGGATGGGGATATCTGATGTGTACCTCAAGGGGATCTGATTCTGAGTGAGGATAGTCAATAAAATTAAAATGTCTGTTGTTAATTGCTAAAATAACCCTGTCATTGTACATTATCATTGCTTCAATTGCCATATGCTGTATCAATGTTATTACAGTAAGAATCAAGAATCACCCAAATAAATGGAGGGTGAATGCTGTGATGATGGGACTAGAAGTGGCCTCAGCAACCGGCACCCAGCAACTGCCTCGAGGAAAAACAGCCCACATTTTCAGCATGCAGACTGCAACCTTGGACCATGCGAGATACACCAGTCGTGAACTGTGGATGTAGCTTGCAGTGATCCAGCAGCACACACCATTGCTCCTGCCCTGAGAGACTGTCATGATAAATGAAGCCTAAAGCCATGGCCTAAATGAACTCAATGGACACCATTGAGGGATGGTCTATAGATGAAAGGAATGAAATCTGTTGATATTTGTGTGTGTACATATATGAAAAGGAAAAGTGTGGTGATGAATTGGGAAGTGTAGTATCCGGGCATGACATAGATGATATAGAATAAGGTGTGGATAATGTCCTGGATTTGGCTAGGATAGTGTTAATTTTCACCAGAACCTGGGATGGGACACAGCTCCTCTGTAGCAGCCCCCACCTGCTTCCCTGTGAGAACTGGCTACACAAAGGCACAGGGGGATGTTTCGCATTTTCCAACAAACAACACGAACCTGATAAGATTCACCGTTAAAAGAAAGCACTCCTGAACTGTGTGCCAAGTACAAGCTGCCACCAATGGTGTTCACCTTCCACAAAGCATAACCATGTGAGAAATGTTTTAGACAGAAAGGAAATTATAAAATAAATGCAATCAAAGAGCTGGCTAAAGGCAGAATTAGGCTGAGGTGAGGCACTGGAACAGGTTGCCCAGAGAAGTTGTGGAGACCCCATCCTTGGCAGTGTTCAAGGCCAGGTTGGATGAGGTTTTGAGCATTCTGGTCTAGTGTAGGGTGTTCTTGCTCATGGCAGGGGGGTTGGAACCAAATGATTCTTGTGGTCCCTTCCAACCCAAACCATTCTATGATTCTCGGACTACTGAAAGATGGGCAAGCTTGTAACTCCCTGAACCTCAAAGCAGCAACTGGATTGTTGAGAGGTGCCTGAACGATCAAAGGGGAAAGGGAAGGGAAATCTAGAGAGCAATTGCAAGGGCTCGTGTGCAGATCCACTACTGGAAAGGTGATTTCAGACAGTCAATTGACTTTGGCCAGGTGGAACTACGTGACAGATGAGGGAATTCAATGCACTGCCTGCTAGAGAGAGCACCAACAATGCAAATAGAGTGGAAATTCCATAGCTCTCCTCCTGCAACTACTGGAAAAGGGGACGGAGTGTGCCCTCAGCAAGTTTGCTGATGATACCAAACTGGGAGGAGTGGCTGACACAGCAGAAGGCTGCGCTGCCGTTCAGTGAGACCTGAACAGACTAGAGAGAAGGCCAGTGGTGCCCTGGGGTGCATTACAAAGAGTGTGTCCAGCAGGCCAAAGAAGGTTCTCCTCCCTCTCTCCTCTGTCCTGGTGAGACCACATCTGGAGTAGTGTGTCCCATTCTGGGCTCCCCAGTTGAAGTCAGACAGGGGACTGGAGCATCTCTGCTATGAGGAAAGGCTGAGAGAGTCAGGTTTGTTCAGCGTGGAGAGGAGAAGACAGAGAAATGATCTGACCAATACTTACAAATATCTGAAGG
>VWZZ01004404.1:6472-24331 GCA_013399095.1 Psophia crepitans
ACCTAAAGGGGCCTACAGGAAAGATGGAGAGGGGCTGTTTATCAGGGTGTGCAGTGACAGGATAAGGGGTAATGGGTTTAAACTAAAAGAAGGGAGATTTAGATCGAACATTAGGAAGAAATTCTTCCCTGTGAGGATGGTGAGGCACTGGCACAGGTTGCCCAGAGAAGCTGTGGAGGCCCCATCCCTGGAAGTGTTCAAGGCCAGGTTGGATGGGGCTTTGGGCAACCTGGTCTAGTGGAGGGTGTCCCTGCCCATGGCGGGGAGGTTGGAAGTAGATGATCACTGAGGTCTCTTTCAACCCAAACTGTTCTGTGATTCTATGATGATTCTATGACTTGTGACCCCGTGGGGGGCCCATGCCAGAGCAGTCTACTCCTGAAGGTCTGCACCCCTCCCATGGGAGAGACCCACACTGGAGCAGTTCATGAAGGACTGTAGCCTGTGGGAAGGACTCATGCTGGAGAAGTTCGTGGAGGACTGTCTCCCATGGGAGGCACCCCATGCTGGGGCAGGGGTAAAGTCCTCCCCTGATGAGGAAGGAGCAATGGCGACAACATGTGATGAACTGACTGTAATTCCCATCCCCTTGTGCCACTGAGTGGGGTAAGTAGGTAGAAATCTGGATTTAAGTTAAAGCTGGGAAGAAGGGAGGGGTGGGGGAGGTGTTTTAAGATTTGATTTTGTTTCTCATTGCTCTACTCTGTTTTGCTTGGTAATAAATTAGATTAATTTCTCTCTGGGTTTAGTCTATTTTGCCTGTGACAGTAATTGGTGAACGATCTCTCCCTATCCTTGTCTTGACCCACGAGCCTTTCATTATACTTCTTCTTCCTCTGTCTAGTTAAGGAGGGGAAGTGATAGAGCAGCTTTGGTGGGCACTTGGATTCAACCCACCACACCTGGCCTGCCCTTTATTTTCCCACCTCTGTCCTGTTTCTTAGTGGCTGCATGGCCTTGTCTTCTCCCTCCCTCCCTCCCAAGGTGTCAGCAATTATTCCTTCCTCCAGAAAAGCACCAGATTAATGCCTGTGTGCTGGTGAGTCCAGAAAGGCTGAGGAATGGATCTTCAGCGATGTGCTGAAGGAGGGGTCTGGTTATTCAGATGTGGCGGAGGAAAGAGGATTCTCTGCTTCTCTAATATCACCTTCCACTGCAGTCTCAACCATGGGAAGAAGTGGCCAAGGACAGCTTAGTTTGTGAATGAAAAACAATGAAGCACAATGTCAGAGGAGCATAAAAAGGAGGAGAGTGGATCTGCAGAGAAATCAGACTGGGATCATTCTCTCACTCCTGTTTTGTGAAAAAAATCTAGAAACCTGTGAAATATAACAGCATCCTACCTGAAATCATCTCCTACTTGTTTGGCAGAGGCTGTAATTGGCAGTTTTACTGTAAAAAGTAGAAGAAATTAAAATATTGCAAGTGCATATCAGATCTCTCAAAAAAATTTAAATCAACACAATGAAACATCCACATTTGTCTTGGCCAGTTCAGACTCAGTAACTGGCTGAGGCTGGTACAGTTACTTACTGTAACTCCACTTACTGCTGTAGTAAGTAGAATTTCAGTAAGCAGAGTTACAGTAAGCAGACATCGCTGGACATCAAGCCATTTACTCAGATGACTAGTTGCAGGGATTAAGACATTCCATATTGAGCAGTTTAACTCACATGACCACCTCCTCGTCTTCATCTATTGCCTAAGAAAGGCCATTTGGGGATAAAGACACGCGAGGTAGCTCCCACTGAAACTGTTCCACTACGCATAAAAATGTAAATCAGGAAGCAAAGGTGCCAAAGGCAACATGATTATTTTGTTTTGCAGCTCTGTCCTAGTTCCTGCTGAACTAGTTCTCAGTCCCAGTGCCTGTTCCAAGGAAAGCAAGTGTTTGACATTGAAATGACACTGGACTAGTCACAACAGACATCTCCAGAGCATGAGTACTATGCCCCACTGCTCAAGCAACATGGGTGGGAGTGGGAGAGACAAAGGGCTGGTGCCACCAGGCTGATCTTGGTAGGTGATAGGTGTTCATGAGCTGCTCAGCTGCTAGTGCTCCCTGCAGGGTGACTAGCTGTGTAAGAAGGAGGTGCCCTGCGGCACAGGCAGTGCCAGCACCCAGGGAAGCTACAAGTTAAGTGGGGTGGCAGCCTCCAGAGTGGTGGTGCTGCTGCATTCAGGCAGCAGCTGAACAGGGGTCCAGTGCAGGTGAGATGAAAGTACTTGAGTGACAGCAACCTTTGGGCTAGAAATCGCTTCCTCTCATACATACATAGCACCCGCCTTCACTATACTCCCTGCTGATGACATCTCTAGAAGAGCAGGAGGAGGGAGAAAAAGGGGATATAAAGTGTTTCAGAGGCTGTGGGATAGGACTGCAGTCCGGATCTAAAAACCACAGTAACAAAATATTAAGAGCCAGGATTTTTTTTTCTTCCCTTCCTCTAAGCGTCAGTTCCAGGAAAGCCTCGGAGAACGAACGTGATCTGTTACAGTTTTACCCTTGGGTATGGCACGCAATAGCTGCGCACACAGTTGCAGCTGGGGAAGAAAGTGCTTTAGAGTCACCGAAGACTCTAAACATTTAAAAATGCATACATTATTAATTTCCTCTTTGTCAGGCAAGCCCTCATAAGTCATAACACTTAAATGCAGTTAACAGTACCATACTTACATTGTACTTAAACTGGACTTAACCAGACCGCCTGTCCCACAGAAGCCTCTTACAGCTGTAATGCTTTGTGCCCAGGCTTAGGGCCTGGCAGACGGAGAGCAGCTTTTAATTTCACTTCTCCCTCCATACTGCAGGCATGCTCACGTACCTTTTTTCTCAAGACATGGATCTTCAGCTGGTGTGACAGGCACGACGCTGGCACTGATGGCAGGTGAAGACCACATCTCCTCAAGCGACAAAACCGCTGCTGCAGCCCAGGCCCCTGGCCCCTGCACGGCCTGACCTGGCAGATGCAGCTCACCAGCCTGCTGTGGGCCAGGTTAGCTGCAGCTGCTGCACTGCAACAGCTCATCTGCAGGGCACCGTGAGGCAGGAAACTCCTGGGTAAGGTCCATGATCCCTGGGTGTGATGAACCAGGCCTGACAGGGTATGGGGAGGCATGTCCCTTGGACACAAATAATATTTACAACTTTTTGAAGCTCCTTTTATTCTAAGCGAGGAGGTGCTTTACACAGCTCATACTGAATTTCATTAATAATATTTAAGTCCCTTGGCCAAAAAAAAGTAGGGAGGGCAAAACACAGGAAAACCCCTACAATTATATTTACATAGATTTTAAAAAATACACGAAGACATTAAGAACACAGGATACCCTCAATCAATTAATCCACTCCTCTCCTATCACAGGCACATCCTTCCTACAAACTCATTCACAAACCAAATACTCATCTGTTAGTTTTCCAGTCATCATGATACTTTGGTTTCGTTTTTTTTGGGTTGTTTTTTTGTTTGGGTGTTTTTTGTTTTTTTTTAGGTGGGGTGGGGTGTTGTTTTTTTTTTTCTGATGAAGTTGTCCAAGACAAAACCAAAGTAATTGTAATGCAGAATAGCTCTGGGTGCATGTCTGAAAAAAACAAGACAGGAAATTCAGAACCAAGCATAAGGTCATTGCTAAAACATACTGCTTTTCAGCACTCAAAGCATGAAAATCACATGAATAAGGATTGTCCTGAGAATAAATTTTAGTATCCTTAATCTAGGCAGAATAAGTAATATGTTCTCACATTCCTCTAACTGATCTGTGGTAGCTCACTACAAATCCATAGAACGCACAGATTTATATAAAACCACAGATAATAAGTATGGCTATTTTTAAATATTTCTCATCTGGTCCTCACTGAGGAATTCTAGATCTCTGCTCATGAAAATAACAGCTGAAGTACTGTTCTGTGTAATTTGCTGACATGACATCTGGAAAAGATTTTAAAGCTCTTATTTCAATGAGAAGAATCTTTTTTTTTTCTTTTTGTAATTCTCAGAATATTTAATGAGACTTGTTTATCTGTGTAGGAGAGTAAAGAACTGAAGAGCAATGTATTATGTGCTTTGTAAAATTTTGGCAATAATATGAGCTGCAAGAATTTTTAAAAAGTGACAATGCTGTAATTAACACTGCTCAGAGATGTTTATTGGAATAAATAAAAATATTAACAATGGCAAAAATCAATGAATGCTGACTTACGAAACCGGGAAGGAAGATAGGCAGCTTTCTATTCAGGATATTTCTACTTTGCTACTTTCTTCATAGATTAACTTGCTAGTTTTGTATGCTTGAGAGAAGACTGTTTCACAGCTTTGTGGGTATCTGCGAAGCCAAAGTTTGACACTAAGTGTAACAAATTCCATTGTTTTTCAGTACTCTGTCCACAGCAACATTTTCTATTAAAACCCTACCAAAAACTCTACCAAACCCTATCCTTAAACTCCTGGACCGAATAAACTCTACATTCCCGTAAGAAGCCTGTTCTGGTTTAATGTGAAATGTTAAAAATCTAAGTTTATGAAAACCAGATCTTTTAAGGTCTGAAAGAACCACAGATCATTTCATAATTTGTTTCACCTACCATGAAAAAGAGCCTTTTCCTGTGGACCCTGTTCTAGGCTGTGTGTTTGACTGAAGTAAGACAGAGCACCCACCACATCTTGTGGAATTTGCACTAATGGGGTTCTGACTCCCTGCCAAAACATGCATCTCTTATTTCTGATGCAAATTTATCTGTTATCAATTCCAGCCACAGCTCCTCATGCTTTTTTTTTTCATGGACTGAGGCTATCTCTGCTACTCCAAGCTGCTCTACTGAAGAGGCAACCCCCAGTATCAATACAAACTGGGGGATGACAGGATTGAGAGCAGTCCTGCCAACAAGGACTTGGGCGTACTGGTTAATGAAAAGCTCAACATGAGGTGGCAGTGTGCGCTGGCAGCCCAGAAAGCCAGCCGTGTCCTGCATCAAAACCAGTGTGGCCAGCAGGTTGAGGGAGGTGATTCTGTCCCTTTACTCTGCTCTTGTGAGACCCCACCTGGAGTACTGTGACCTGCTGTGGGATCCTCAGCACAAGAAAGACCTGTTGGGGTGGGACCAGAGGAGGGCCACAAAGATGGCGACAGAGCTGTAACACCTCTCTTGTGAGGACAGGCTGAGAGAGTTGGGGTTGTTCAGCCTAGAGAAGAGAAGGCTCTGGGGAGACGTTATTGCAGCCTTTCAATACTTAAAGGGGACTTACAAGAAAGAAGGAGAAGAGCTTTTTAGTAGGGCCTGTTGCGATAGGTCAAAGGAAAATGGTTTTAAACTAAAAGAGTGTAGATTTGGACAGATATAAGGAAGAAATTTTTTTATGATGCGGGTAGTTAAACACAGGAACAGGTTGCCCAGAGAGATGGTAGATGCCCCATCACTGGAAACATTCAAGACCAGGTTGGATGGGGCTCTGAGAACCCTGATCTAGTTGAAGCTGTCTTGGCTCATTGCAGAGGGGTTGGACTAGCTGCCCTTTAAAGGTCCTTTCCAACCCACGCTATTGTACTGGGTCAGGCTGAGCTGGAGTTAATTTCCCCATACCAGCCCTCACAGCGCTGTGCATCGGTAGCAGCGAGGTGCTGATAACACACCAGTGTTTTGGCTACTGTCAAGCAGTGCCGGCACACACCAAGGCTGTGTCTCCAACCCTTCTTCCACCCCCTCAGCAGTAGGCTGGGGGTGGGCAAGATCCTGGGAGGGGACACAGCCAGGGCAGCTGACCCAGGTTGGCCAAACGGGTATTCCATACCATATGACGTCTGCTCAGCAACGGGAAGCTGAGAGAGAGGGGGAGGAACAGAAAGCATTCGTTTTTTTCAACGTTTTGTCTTCTGGGGTAACCATTACGCTTTTGGAAGCCCTGCTTCCCAGGAAGGGGCCGGACATCGCCTGCTGATGGGAAGTAGAGAATAATCTTTTGTTTTTCCTTGCTTTGCTTCCGCGGGCAGCCTTGCTTTCGCTATATTAAAACTGCCTTTATCTAAACCCACAATTCTGGAGTTGTCTTTTCCATCTTTTTTTTTTCCCTCTCCCCTCTCTGCCCTGCTGAGGAGGGGAGTGATAGAGCGGCTTGGTGGATTTTAGGAGACAATTTTTATCCCATAAAGTCTCATTTCATCATAAAGTGGCTGAACTCTCTTAAGTTTCACGACAAGAGGTTGTCTCTAGTTCTTAAATACTTTGAAAGGTTCTCTTTTGCATTCTTCTTTTTATTGTTTTTTAGTAACAATGACACGAGAAGTAGTCAAGGTAATTCAGTATTAGACTCAGAGAAGTTCTACAAAGAAGTCAAGATAGTTTTTCCCTATTTTCACAAACTGTATTTGTCCTCATGGCACGGTATGAAGGTAACTCACATTGAGCTACTTGTTCACATTAACCCCTAAATCTTTCCCAGATTTCCTCATGCTTGCATTGACACAAGTCCTCCAGTTCCGCTTCCATAGCCTCCACATTTGCTTACTTCCTTTTGTCTGTACTGAAACCAAAAAGTTCTCCTTGATTCCAATTTTCCATAGGATTTGGCCTGTCTTGTTTGACTTCAATTAATGTTTTCTCTTTCAGTTTCTCTGGATCAAACGAGCACATTATTACAAACGCGTGTACCCTACTGCCAATAGCAGCAAATATTTTGTCCCGTCTGTGGACTTCGTATCGGGTTCAGTTTTTCTCCAGTTTTTCTCCCAGTCAGTAAAGCAGTTATGTTATCACATAACAATGTGATAAAGACAGTTTAAACTAAAGACAAATGAGCTCTTCATATGCTGAGATTGAATGAAATCCCACCAAAGAACTCTGTACTTATCTTTTTGGGACATACTCTTTACTGAGGTTTGATATTATAGAAAAAAAAAAGGCTTATTAGGATTTTAAGAATTAAACAAACATGATATTTACCATTTTTCTCTGGGCCAAGTACCTGAAATATCTTATGCTGAGTTTCAATGCGTTGAGTCTGTGAAACAGAATAGAAATATGAACAGATTATTAATATTATTAAGTTCCAAAAGACTGACTGACAAAAAGGTATTATGTGCATTACGTTAGGACTGGGAAAGCTTGGTAAGGGTTCAATAACTAGCAACAAAAGAGTTATCATGTAAAGATCAGGCTTTTTATTTTTCCTTTTTTTTTTTCCCCCCAAGCAGAAGGTGTTCAGTATTTGGCCTGATTTTCAAAAATTCTCAGCAACTTGTGTTCACTTTGCAAGCTATTGGGTGCTCAACATTATAAAACATATTTAAGTTAAATTCCTTTTCATGAAAGTAGGAACATAACATTAGACTCCCCTGTTTTCATCAGGGATTTTTAAGTGTTTGTCAACTACAACGAGGCTCATGTTTTCTAAACAGCTACATAGGATGCTGAATAGCAATAATGGAGAAGTGATATTTTCACAAAAGATTAGATCTTACATCCACTGTTCTGACAATGACCTTTTAATAAACTTAACCCCATGGTAGTTGCTAGGCCAGATAGTCTTGAGGACCAAATCACACACTTTGAATAGTAGGAAGGGGTGTGATACAGCTGTGCAAATATTGACAGCACAAATATTTCAGAGCTGGGGATTAGTAATGATCCCAAAGTTAATAAAAAAAAATTACTCCTTGTTTCCCTAGAATGTCCTGTGACCTTTCCCTTTCTCTTCTCTTCTCTTCACAGCACTCTACTGGACTGGAAAACACAATAGAAAATGTTTTCACA
Source organism: Psophia crepitans (assembly GCA_013399095.1). Taxonomy (NCBI): domain Eukaryota; kingdom Metazoa; phylum Chordata; class Aves; order Gruiformes; family Psophiidae; genus Psophia; species Psophia crepitans. Next base: position 14,217 of record VWZZ01004404.1, read on the forward strand.
GACTTGGCAAAAATCTTGTTCAATGAAATTGGAAGTGAAACAGGCCAGCTGAAGGAGTGAGGTCTGATTAGTTTTGGAGACTGAAGAAAACCTGGTATAATCTCCAGCTCCAAAGCACATTCCTTGACAGAAAGATTTAAATGTATCAGGTAATATATACATCAGACATAACTTCACCATTTTTTCCTGCCCCAGACTTGTTATGTTGACACTCCAGTCACAGATTAAATAGATAATAAAAAGCAATGGGCATTCTAGGTCAGCAGCTTATTGTTTGTCCAGAGTTACAGTGATTGAATTAAGCCGTCACATATCATATATCTGGTCAAGAAAAGAGCACAATATGCTTCTACTGGGATGGAAAATACATTTTTGCTTTCATGACTTCTGTCCTTAGCAATGCTGTGAAAATATTCTCCTGATGTTTTTGGTTTTTTTTCTGCACAGAAAATAGTATGTAACCATTTTGATTCATGCGGGAATATTATAGTTATTAAAAAAAAAAAAGAGTTGCAAATAAACAACATAATCATAATGCCAGAAGGAACATATGTAAGCAAGCTGCTAACGATTGAATTCCTTATGCTGTTCTGTTCAGCAAATATTTATGAACCTGGTCACAAACATATCATGTTGACAAGTGACCACACTTCCTACTTAGTTTGGCTTGTTTATTTTTAGTCTGGGAACCTGGAAAGCCAGGCTTTCTCAGCAGTATTAATTGCCACTGTTTTTCTGATGCTGGGGCTTCTGAAAAGAAAGATTGGCATAAAATGCAAAAAAACTTGGGAAGCACTGGTCTGCCTATTGAACCAATGAAAGCATTAATAAAGCAGCCACAATTATAATGTATATGTACATAAAGAGAATCAAAATATTAACGTGACTTCTTTCCAAATGAGTTTGCTTTCTCTAGGCAACAATAACAGTGCCTCTGTTTACATCTGAGGGACATACACATTTCAAGGCTGAACATCAGCGAAGTGCTGTTGAGGGTTACATACAGCTCCAGCATGAATATCTGTCAAAACCTTGACCGCACCTCTAATATTTCTGGCTATTTGCCTTGTTTGAACGCCTTTAAGATATTCCAGCAAGAAGAACAACAGAAACTTTAGTATTTTGATCTACTAACTTAGTCACTGAAGTAGATCCACATGGGAAAACACACAAAATCATGAAAAGGACAAGAAAAAGAAACTTCTTGCAGGAATCGCATACCGTTCTTTCAAATTCATTTGAGAAACTGTTGTTACTTTCTTTACACAGCAACAGTATCACTCTCATGTGTTTTGCTACTAGTATATATCCAGCGGAAGCACTTTAATTCATTGCATGAAAGACGCATGAGTGCAATTCATACAATTTCATTGCACGGATAATGTCTTTGCCTATGTTTCAGCACAGAAATTACAAAAGAGGACCCAGTGAAGTTCCACTTCACTAATAGTTTTGCAGTATATAATGGTGTTTGTAGGTATTGGCAGGCATACCCTTAGGGAATCAGGTTCTTATGTGGCTGAAGCCATGTTCAGTCTTGAACACGCTCATCCTCTCCTGAGACAGGCACGTGGTGAGACGGGATTTCTGCTGGCAAAGCCTCCTCTTTATTGTGTATTAAATTAGTGAGTCATTTCTAAAGTGCAGTCACTTTTAAAATAGGGAGGTTTGAGTAGTCACTGAAAACTGTGGTTTCACAGACTGCTGAGATCTCCTAAGGGCTTTCTGCTACTGAAGGACAAAGTCTCTTTTCCTTTGTCCTTGGTCCTCCCTCCTCCACTCCAAACCCTGACACTTTGATCCTTGCCCCTAGCTAGTGTTTTCCTTCACCCTTTAACTGTCTTTGAGGCTCAAAAAAATCTTGTGTGAGCTGAATTCACTCATTAAGCTAGCAGAAAATGCTCTCATTCCTTTTGCTGGATTTGTTTCCTATCAGATTAATGTGTTAAATCAGGGATGTAAGTGGAAGGAATACACAACAAGGAATGTGGCAGGAGGGGGCAAGGGAGGACAGACAGCGGTTGTTAAATGGCTTATCACACTGTGTGAGAAGTCTGTTGGGATGAGGAAAATGCTGATCCATTATTTAGTAGAGACGCTGAAGAAATTAAGCTTTAACAAATGCTCTTGTGTGGGTTCTGTATGATGCTTTTTAAGTGTTTCTAGGGAATCCCTGCCCTTCTTTGTCCTTGGATGTATATTACCAAGCAAGCCTACCAGGTTTAAAGACTAAACTAAATGGATGAGAAACAATACCCTAACTTTCTGCAGTGGTCTTCTGTGTTTGTCTGGCCTTCAGTTATGTAAAGCAGGTTACACCTCTCCAATTCTTTTTCTTGGAGGTCCTTTCCAACCTTAGGGATTCTATGATTCTATGATTCTGAGTTTGAGAGTCCCCTGAAATCACAATTATTCAACAGGGATCCATATCTCCCACGTCATCTCAATAAATCTCATTATAGGGCATTTAATCCCAATCACTGGGATGAACACCATGCATAGATGTTTTGCAATAAGCAGTTCGGAATGAGAATTATGTGGCAGCCTGCTCAGACTACAGTTTAGTCACAGACATCAGGCAAACCCGCATGCCTTGTGGGTACCATCTATAGACCACAAAGAAATGGTGCTTACAGACATCAGAAAAAAACTGCAGTTTTTTCTCACTGATTGACATGGTGAGCGTTTTGACACAAACAAGGCTATTTTTAGCAAACAAAGTGGAAAGGCTCAGAGTTTTAGGCATTTTTTCTCAAGTTGCCAGTCCTCACAGCTGCCAGCCCCACGCCACACCCTGATGCACAAACATACTGCCAGCCAGACAAGAGGAGATGGGGCAAGAAAGCACGAAGTAATAAAAGGCCCAGGATACTTGGTGTTAAACAGAAAATCCTTCTAACTTTAGAGTCCATTTCCCATTTTCATTCTGAAGTTTTCATGAATAATTTTTTTTAAAATCCAGCACCGGGAAATGTGCCCATGTGGATTTATCATTCACATATGAATAAACTCAATCCCAAAGGTGGTGTTAGAAGAACAAAAATGACAGAGGGTACATTAAGGAAAAAATAAATCTATGCTCATTCCTGCTCTTCATACTTTGATCAACCCTCTGCTACTAGTCCTTGTACTGTGAAAAACAAACTTTTCATCTAACCCACTACAGCTGACCTTCTGTAACTATTTAGTCCTGGAAATACCATGGCATCGGGGGTGGAAATTCTTGCTTAGTTCTTTAGCACTGAACAGAATCGGGGAAGAAATTTCAAGCTGTGGATAAACATTAAAAGTTGACACCACCCTGGCAGCATTTCCATCAGAAATTACTACCCCACAGGTGCACCGAGTGAGCGGAAAGTCTGTCTGGACTTCGCCTTCCTTAAGTACAAAATCCTGTAGCTTTGCTTAAACTCTGGATGACAGTGGGACTAAGTGGAACTGTTGGACTTTGCACAAACATGTGTTCTCCGTATGACTCCTCCAGGGACAAATGCCTCCAGGGAGGGGCAGAGCACATAAAGAGATCCATGGCAGCTTTCCTCAAGTGCACTCACCAGAGCTTGGCTGACTACATCATGTTTAAACCAGCACAGTCATCTGAAATGCCTATTTGCTTGTTTTGCAAAGTGTTACAGGGGTCACTTCGGTTTTACATACTTTTAGTATACAGTCTTGGTACTAGTTTCCCCTTTTACTGCTGTTTATTTACTGTATTTATGTCAAAAACAGGAAGCAACAATTTACAGGAACTCTTATTGTTGGCTAAAAATCATCCACAAGCTTACTAAAGTAATACACTCAAAAAAGTTTGTTTTGCTTATCTACAGGAAACATCTTGAGTAATATTATGATAATTACAGGCACCGAAGAAATAAACACCAAGTAAACAAGGAAAAAAACCCCATGTTCAATCCATTCTTTTCAGCAAAACAAGGAAATACAGATTTCAGGAAAATAAAGTCTCATTGCCCTTCAGTGAAGGCACTTTGCTAAATCTGGGGCTACATTTGCCTGAGACTGGAAGTAGGCAGTGGGGTAGTTTGATCTTGACAGCACTCAGCACCAGTGCAGTGACTTGCCTGCATGTGTGAGAGGAGAACACAGCTCCTGAACACTCTGAACTAGGTATCTGCAAAGTACGGCGGACACCGGTGTACACAGCCACACCACTTCCAGCGCTTAAAGCTGGTGCCCTCCTCCTCCTCACCCTGACTCTGTGTCGGCTTACCCAGCTGTACTGCAGAACCTGACAGGTACCCACCCACCGCCCTCTGGGCAATCTGGGTTAAGCTATAGGGAAAATTAACACTACTGCTCTGCACTGTCCGTTTGGACTGCATTTCTATAGACTATTGATATATTAATTCCTATTCTGACTGACTTAATCCAAAGGTTCTTCAAAATAGAGAATCACTCTAGTGATTCTTTCCCAGTGGCATTCAGGACAGAGATGTAAACAGACAAGAAAAAGTCATCACGTACCTTAGTACCTAGTTTTAGCTGGTGTGCAATAAGATCACAGGAGTCTGGGCTGTCCGACGTTTGGCTGCTGTGAAAGACAAGCATTGTTTTGTTTAATTTCCAGATGTGGTGACCGCAAACAGTATTTTGTAGCATCCATTTTAACCATTAGCAGGTGTTTTCTGTAGTAACTCTAGTTGTAGAGATGTAAATGTGTTTTCCACATGCCTGTCTTCCAGATCCACATTTTAATTTTACAGACCTACAGCTAACCTGCAAAAAGTGGGCATCGCCACCTTAGAGAAAGCTTGATTATTGAAAGGGATGTGATCTACCCAGATGGCACCTCCTGCTTGTACCTAGCTTTCTTTTGGTTCTGCTTCACACACCTTCTCCCTCCCCTCCGAAACTCTCTCACAGAACACCATCCTCTTTGTTTGCAACAAGCCTTCTCCTAGTTCTCAGGCAACAGATTAAGATGTTATGTCTCTTTTTATTTCCTTGCAGATCAGCACCAGTTGTGAAGCTCAGTTCTTGATTTCTATACTCTGGGCACCTGAAGTTTGATGAGATAGATCCAACCTATTAATGTGTCCTCAAAAAAAGAAATGTACAAAAGTTTTATTACCTAATAGATGACCACAGAGCCATAGCTGTTCATAACACACAAATGCCCACCTCTTACAAATCACCTGCACAACTGATCTTGAAATCACTCACAGTCAGCACTGGCACAGGAGAAGCTGGTCATGTTTAATAGGTGTATCATTTGGTCAGTGTACAGATTCTTGTACTGCTATCAATTACCCTGAACTTAACCCCTTTGGCTAAATGGAATCAGGCTAGCATCTTCCATGGTTAATAAAATTGTTTACACAAAATCAAAACAACATACCTTATATTGTGGCTAGATTGCACTGTAAAATATAAGGCTGAAAAAAAGCAGTAATGCAACAGACCAAGCTCTGTACCAATGCAGGTTCATTTCTCCTCAGGAAGGCCACCTGGGGTAGATACACAGCTCTACTTCCAATGATCTGGCTATTAAGGTTTGGGTAAAAGATCTTTGTGCAATCTTCTAAGGAGTGTTATAAATTAAGGAGTGCGACTATTAAAAGTGTAATTTTAGTAATGTTTCTAGCATTTACTCTGGCACTCTTTATGAAGTGCAGAGAACTTATAATAAATTGTGGCATATCCGAATGGTTCTAAGTTACCTGGAATCCCAGTCTAACACATCAGAATTCAGGACCTCGGTGTTCACCCTGGCTTGCTGTTTCACTGCTTTCTCTTGTTCCTTCAGGGACAGATAGTAAGAAACACCTCAAATTTAGTTTACTACTGAAAGCAAGCCATTATCAAATTTATTATTGCTGTAACCCTATAGAATATTATGTTTTGTCACAGTAGGATGAGCTGAGGCAGTAGAAAAGGCCTAAAGGGGGCTTTCCTTACCTCCTTGTTATGAACACAGTAGTTCAAGAGAGCATCACAGAAATGCTGTCCTATTGACTCCAAGTCTTTTATATCGAAATGGGTGCTTCGTCTGCAGCCTGCAGCATCAATAGCAGCAAGACAGAAATGAAAATGTCAGTCATCCTACTGACTGCTACATATCTGTGATATTTCAGGGTGGTGGCAAACTCACATCTTGCATTGACAGATGCTAGACACATCGATGATTGCCAGAGTTTTATATAGATGATCATACAAATCATTATTCTGCCTATATGAACAAATCTAGCCACTCAGAGGGGGTTAACTATAATGCACAGTTACCTGATTGCCTATTACAAAATTTCCTAAAAATGCCACTGGCTTTAGTCACTGCTTTTAATCTGCCATCCACCAATGCTGTTTCATAATACATGTGCAATAATGCTAGCGGTGGCCTGAAAGGGTGCTAGTTGAACACCCGAGTTTTAGTGGTTTTTCCAACTTTTACCTTAAATCATCAGACAGAATGCCAACAAGGGGACGGAAGCTCAAGCTACCATTCTCCATGAAAAAAACAGACGTTCTTGTTTGATGGTTTCTACCAAATAGCTACAGGGAATTGTCTCACCCAAGTTAGAGCCACAGATAGAGGCTTCCAAAGTGTAGCTGTTGTTGATGCCCATCTTCCACATTACCACTCGACCTGTGCCTTTTTTGCTCTTTCGTACTCTGAAACGGCAATCTGGGAATGAGAACTTAAAGGACAGGTACAGCATTAGCTTTTCAAGTAAGTAGGCAGATGCAATAATTTCATTTTAACCCTGCAAGTTTTCTTAAATCTTATCTATAGGTGAACTTTGATATTAATTTTTCTCCATTCTTAAAAAATCCCCAAAACACCAAACTTTTAAAAAATGCTAACTTTATGTTCCAATTCAGCATGATACATTTTGGAGTGTTGGAATTTCAAAGGAGTTAAAATTATGAAAATTTCATATTCCTATCATTTCTAGTTTTAGCCAATAGAAGATTATTTCACTGGGTGAAGTGCAGTCTTTTAGTAGACGTGATACCTTAACAAAAAAATTAGAGATCCCACACAGTGCTTGAATTTTAAGGTGAGTTAGTTTCTGACCAGACACCTGCTTACCTTATCTGGGCAGCTCTTGCTCAGCAAGAGTGGAAAGACACGTGGATGCATGTATGGTCCTTTTGCTTGCTGCCTTCTCTCACAACCATACATGAAGACATTTTGTTTCCTGTTGTGACCATGGATGTCACAGTACAGAAAAATATCACGTTCCTCCATCACTCTGTAATATGGGACGGCATAGAATACATTATTAAAAGTGATGGGTTTTTTTCTCCACCTCACAAACTAGTTTGAGTTAATACGTTACAGTGAAGCTCATGTGTAACCTAAAGAGAAAGAAATCAATAAAAGTTTCATATTCTGAACTCTAAGTTAAACCTTTAGTGTGCTAGATTAGAGCCAAACTGCTCAGTTCCCTCCAGAATAAAATACTTGTCACTGCACAGAAATAAGATTGTATGCATCAGCCTTTGTCCATGCGTTTGTTCTCTCAGGCTCAGTTATATACATCCAGCTCTGTACATGTGTACATGAGCGTGTTGTACAGCTGAAACCCACTATTCTTACCTGCTGCTCTTTCACTAATGTGCATGTGTTCAACAATACATGCTGTACAGTTATGAGACTGAAGCATAAATGGCAGTGAATATTCTCTCCTTTATCAAACTGCAGTCATAAATTTTTATGATGTGCCAAGATTCTGCTATGTATTATTGCTTACCTAACTTGTTAAAGAAAATTTGCACGTAGACACGACGAGGTTTAGCAACGTACACTCCCAATGCCCAATTCGTGTTGAAGCAGAACTCTACAGGGAAGATGTGATAGCACCACAGCATGTTACCTGGGGCTTTACTCTGGGCAGGAGTTGGAAATCCATGGTGGAATTCAGAAGGAAGCAGGAGTAAACATATCTCTCTCAGCTGACAGTAGCTGAATATGAGGCTGAAGGTCAGCTGCACTTTAGCAGAGATAATGAATATTAATTAGAGGGCACTCATGACTGCAGGCTGTCTTCATATAGTAAGACAGAGAGAAGAATTCTCATGGAAAAGCAGGAGAGATACAGTGCTCGTCCCCTGTAAGCTAGGGATCTACATGCCAAAACAGTCATTTGAAAACACACAGATCTTATTTAAAACAGGCCGTAACTGGCAGCGGATGAAAAAACATTAAATGTACTAATTTTGACAGTGGCTTTTTGCACAAGAGTCTTGCTTGTATTAATTTGTTACCGAAGTTAAACAAGAGGTGATGTAGCAAAAACAAGGGTCAAGACCGCACAAAGCATACGCCACCTCAAGTATCCTTAACAGTATGTTCTGAAACTATAGTGCCAGGGTAGGATCTCTCAGTGGACCAGGGATTTAGAACAACAGGACCCTTGAAACTATTCCTTCCCTATTGTAAGTATATATAAAATATATCTAGCCTTGGAATGGTATCAAGAAATAGCGTTATCTTCACCTCACCTTCATTGACTTTAATACCAAAATGTACACCTCTTTGTGAATAATTAGCACGCTAATTGACCTCCTCAGATGTAAATGCATATGTATGGTGAGGGTGGGTGAAAGGCAGTTAAGGAATTTTAAGAACACCAATCAGCTACGTCTTGTTATTATAAAAAAGGTAGGCTTGAGGTACTTGGTGTGCCGGCTGGTGTTAGATGCCTGGCACCCTGTTCTGGCCAGAACTGAATTAAATAAGTATCTCGACTCCGTGTGTCATTGGCTCTTTGCACACCAGGTGAAGAACCCAGATTTGGGACAACAGAGGGACTTAGTTTACTAGCTGAATGTTTAGTTTAATACCCAAAGGTTTAGTTTTATATCCAGAGTATCAATGTCTGTGTGACTAGAGGTCTGCATCAGAAATCAAGCATATTTGCAGCAAAACTGTGTTGCTGCAGCCACGGGGACCACTCTGAGATCTCAGGATGAGCCCTGTGGTGCTGTTATCTCGGATACAATTGCAGTGACTCGGGTGCTTGCCACCCCCTGGCCACATCTGGGCTACCTGCTGCCTGAATTGACTACAGCATGACTCAGGACGAATTGTGGCCAGAACAGAGAATACTGACCAAAGCCAATCATCTCAAGATTCTATAAACAGAGATCCAAAAGTGAGACTTTTTGAGCCCTCTGGGACCGCAGTGGGCTGTGACCCAGGCTCTCCCCTGAGATGGGACACCTCTCAGGGTAGACTCTGTGAGGACTGAAAGATCATCCATCGAGGATTTTGTGAGGACTCCAAGGCCTGATTTCGCGAGGTTCACTGCCCGTCTGGTGATGAGTGCCGGCACATAAATGTCAGTAATTCACAAAACTCACAAAAGGGGAAATTTTAATCATAGGTTAACCTCTGTGTGTGCGTGCGTGTGCAGTTTGGTTCAGAACTATTTGCCTCTGTGTGTGTGTGTGTGTTTGCATAATTTCTTTCAGGATTAAGTTCGTCTGCCTCTCTGTAAGTGGGGTTTGCTTTAACCTCCACCTGGCTGTGCAACCCTGCTCTAAGTTTCAGGTGATCCCTGCCATTCTCAAATCCTTAACTAAGCCACTATCTTGATTGCAACAAATTCCCTTGCATTGCTCTGTTAAATTGGCTGAGGATTAAGGGCCGTTAATAATTATACAACCTAATCTTGTGATCTATCTCAAAAATAGTAGTAACTCCTAAATTGCTGCTAAACCAAAGCTGTGTAACAAAATCTTATTTGCAACAAAAACATGCAGCAAACTTGGCAATTTTTTCTGTTAAGTGGACATGTGGGATCTATTCCGAACCTAAGTTCACTCTGGGACGTGCTTGTATGCCAGAAAAGAAGAAAATGAGAGCAATAAGGAATTTAGTAAGTAGATTTTGGCAGGGGATAGTGGGGACAAATATGCTGAAAATGTTTTGATGAAAACGCTTTTATTTTGGACATATAACTTATAATCGGGAATGGAGAAAGGATATTACAGGAAAACCTGCATCTGAATTAAAAAAAGAACCCACTCTGAAATGCAACTGAATAGAAACAAAACAGTCAGAAAGGCTTGGGTACAGGACAAAGGTGTAAACAACATTGTTTCTCTAGGGGGAAGAGAAAGAGGAAAAATGAGGGAGGAAGAAAGGGAAG
>VWZZ01004404.1:29320-70852 GCA_013399095.1 Psophia crepitans
CCCCGCCTGGCGAGCGCAGGGGGGGCGCGGCCCTCCCGAAGGGGCCGGAGGTGCGCGGCTTCCCCGCGCTGCTGGTGCTCCTGCCGGCTGGGGCTGCGCGGGGCGGGCAGGCTCTCCGTCCGTCACAGGCAAACCTGAGCCCGTTAACAGACCCCAGCACTGCCACCAGCAGGGCCGCACCCGCTCCTGCCCGGGCTGTGCGCTGGCAACGCCGGCAGCCTGGCCGCGGGGGCGCGGCCCCCCCGGGACAGCGCCCATTGCCCCTGCAGGGCTGAGGCCCCCTGCGAGGGGGCTGGGCCGGCAGCTCCGTGGGTGACACCTGGGCCAGGACCCGACAGGGACGCCCGGGGGTGCAGCGACCCCGGGCTCCCAGTGCCTGAGAGGCAGGACACGTTTCCCAGTCCTCCCACTGCACACTGCCAGAGGTGCCTTCTGTAGAAGGCCCCTGCGTGGACAGAAGATGTTCTGCTGAGTCATCTGTTCTCTAATTTCTGTTACATTCTGGCAATTACCCTATCACTTCCGTCTCATGGCTGCAATATTTTTTTTCCATTTTTTTTCACCGCATTCCTTTTGTCTCAAATAGGTAGAAGGGGATGTGAGAGGCTGCGCTGAGCTTCAGGTGCCGTTGCCAGCGCCACAGCAGGGCTGCAAACACCACACGTCGCAGAATCACACAGAATGACAGAATGGCAGGGGCTGGAAGGGACCTCTGGAGAACAGCTAGTCCAACCCCCTGCCAAAGCAGGATCACCCAGAGCAGGTTGCACAGGATCGCGTCCAGGCGGGGTTTGAGTATCTCCAGAGAAGGAGATGCCACAGCCTCTCTGGGCAGCCTGTGCCAGTGCCCTGTCACCCTCAGCGTAAAAAAGTTTTTCCTCATATTAAGCTGGAACTTCTCATGTTCCATTTTGCGACCATTGCCCCTTGCCCTGTCACTGGGCACCACTGAGAAGAGTCTAGTTTCATTCACACGTGCAGTATGAATCCTTTCTTGGTAGTATCTCTAAGAGGAGGCTGACCTCTTAGTTTCTCGCTTCCTTGCCGTAATTCTTCACCCTTTCTAGTGCCTGGATGGCTGACTCCCCAAGGAGCTAGCTTCCAGAGCAATGCCCGGGGCCCAGAGAAGTGCCCAGAGCAGAGCCTGGGCAAAGATCACACAGGGCTCAGGCAAGAAAGGGTTAACCTCTTTGCTGACAAGCGCCAAATTAATTTTGTAGCTGTGCAGCTTGCTTGCTGGTGCCAGCCCCAGCTCCTGATGACTTGCCTGGTGTCAGTGCCTCTTACAGTAGTGACACCTTACTATGCACTTTCGATCTGTATAATCACAGAACACCTTGTAACTCAACAAGTTGCGCCAGGGGAGGTTTAGATTGGAGATGAGGAGAAACTTCTTCTTGGAAAGGGTGGTCGGATATTGGAACAGGTTGCCCAGGGAGGTGGTGGAGTCACCGTCCCTGCAGGTGTTTAAGGAAAGGTTGGATGTGGTACTTAGGGACGTGGTTTAGTGGGTAATAGGTGGTGGGGAGACGGTTGATCCTTGAGGTCTCTTCCAACCTTAATGATTCTGTGATTCTATGATTCTAAGTAGTCTCCAGGACCAAACAGTCATGGGAGTTTTGCTGTTTGCTCCCAGAAGACAAATGCCATAATCTCTATATCAGCAATATGTGTCATGGTTGTATCAATTTGTACATGAAATTGGGGATCATGGCTTCTTAACACATATAGGAAAGTTACTTCCTCCCTGCAATAGTCACAATCTACATACAATGATCCAACCTCCACTAGACTCCAACCCTGCATCTTCAGTACTGGAGAGCAACGTATATATTTTTCTCTGTAGTGAAGATGATCCAGAGATGCATGCAGGTGTGGAACATCTGTCACACGCTTTTAAAATATTTGAAAAAAATTACATCTCTGAGAAAAGAGATTTGAACCATAATGTTTCTCTACTTAAGTGCAAATTGTGCGTGTAATGTCACCATATTTAGAGTACTACTGTGTGCTGCAAGAAAAACCTTTGTAATATGAGGAAATAGTGGGAAAACTCCGCAAACAGGCCTTATAAATTATTCTGTTTTGTAGCCTGAAAAGTAATATTAGCTGATCGATATCCTGATATTTCCAGAATTGCTTTTTTGTTTCTCAAAATGCCAGTTGAATGATCCAATTTGCTTCCCTTATACAAACAGTAATCTCTGTAATCTAATAACAAAACAAAATCAGTCATATGTTCTTATTTCAACTATTCACTGTTGTCATGCTCCTTAAAAGTCATCATCTCAACCAGAATCGTGTTGCATTAGGAGCTGTGTTTTGCCAAGAGCGCACCCTTCCTTTGGAGAGGTGAACAGGAGAGGCAGGGAAGGGGCGCGCAGGAGGCAGGAGTGACTTTGCCGGGACGATGGAGTGGCACAACTGTGAATGGAAACCATGTCAGGAATATGTCCTGCCCACTGGGCAGCATTGTCCCTTACAGGAGCTGGAAAGCAAGCTGCTGAGCTGGCAGGGGAAAGTTCACAGCCTAGACTTTGGTCTGGGGTCTCCAGGAACCTTTGGGTACCTCTGGTGAGAAGTTATGTATTGATATATTCTTTCTTGGGGGAAAAAAACCCAAACCCGCTTATGTTGGTAGCGACTTGATTTAAAATGTTTTCTTTGGGCTTTATATTACAAACTGTTTCTCTGTCTCGGTATTTGTTCCTGAATGAATCAAGGATGACAGGATTTCAGGACGAATGCACTAAAGCTTTGTTTGATATTAGAGAAATCGTTCTTTGCGAATTTGTTTTCAAAGTGGCTGTGCCATCTTTCCTTAAAGGAGTTTTATTTGCATTTGCAGAGTGGAGCGATGGGTGCTATTTTGAGATCCTGGTCCAAACTTTATTAAAGAAGGGTTTTGACATGTTTTTCTCGAACGTTACTTTTTCTATAGTGACACAGTGCCCCCACAGTGCTTTGGGTTTGCTGCTTCTTTCCCGAAAAATCATTTCTCTTCAGTGGAACAGCTAAGAGAACGGGAAAGGCAGAATTAACTTTTAAAGGTTTCGGCTGCTGTTAGCAGCAGGGAACAGAGTGGCCACAAGGTGGTAGCGGTCTGTAAGGGAGGGCCAGGAGATGGCTCTGGGCTTTGCTTATCGATCCAGGGAGGCAAACGCTGCTTGTGTGCTTTGTGCCACACTGTGGAGCAATTGCAGTGTTCAAGCAGAGAAATTTTAGATGCATTTTCTTGACTCTGAGGTAATCTTGTGTGAGGTAGAGCAATGGGGGATAGCACCATAGCATCTCTCTTGTTGGCCTCTTAGGCTGGCAGCGCGTGACTTGGCCAAGGATGCCAAGAGCATATCCATTTTAAAATTGCCAGCATCAAGTAGGATCCGGGCTTGTCTGCTGCCATGCAGTCTGCCTGCTTTTCGGGTTCTCCTAATGGCATCCAGAACGTTGCAGCCCCAGTTTGCAGGGTGCTGACCTCCCACGTATTCCTTCTGCCAGCTTGGATCGGTTCAGGGTAATCTAACGGGTTAACTTCATACTGCCTGGCTTTGGGAGAGTTCGGATGTCATCCACCCTCCCCGGGCTCACACAAAGTTCGTGTTAATAGACAAAGACAGTGAAAGCTCCATCATGTGCTCTGTCTGATTTGACAGAAAGGCAGTCATATGCCCACATGTGATCAAGATTAAATTTGTGCTGCTGAGTGATCTGGCAGTGTGCAAACCCCTATTAACGTACATGAAACCACAGTTTTGGGCAGAAAAAAAAGAAAAAAAAATGTTTTTACTCCTACTGCTCCTGCTAGGAGAGAAAAGAAGAGAAAGGGGAGCTTCTGACAGATTACTGGGGCAGACGACAGCAGGGATCATTTTGGTCTGGGTTACAATTACCAGTAACGATATAGGAGGTTGTTCTGTAAACTGTTTCACTGTGAATTCGGAGAATTTATTGCTTTCTTGATGCATGGAAATTATGGCAAGGTGTGTGAGGACTGGCCACACTACCCTATTTCTATTCTGTATCTACTCTACATCATACTTGAGTGAAGTTTTTGTGTGTCAGCAGGACTTAATGTAAAGACAACATTCAATTCACAGCATTATAAAATTAATTTAAGTCTGAATGAAGATAAGCCCTGCATTTCTTGCTGCATTTCTATGTATAAATGTGAATAAAACCAGTTTGATTTGGTGGTGCTCAGATGTGAATGCTCAGACACTCTGCAGCATGCAGTGTACATAGAATCACAGAATCATTAAGGTTGGAAGAGACCTCAAGGATCATCTAGTCCAACTGTCCCCCCACCACCTGTTACCCACTAAACCATGTCCCTAAGTACCACATGTCAGTACTGGTATGGACTCAACAGTTTGAACTGTTGTTTCCTCCATGGAGTCCATCTTTACTCTTGTGCAAGTTTTTCTCCTCAGTGCTAATCACAGAATCACAGAATTGTAGAGGTTGGAAGGGACCTCGAAAGATCATCTAGTCCAACCCCCCCTGCCAGGGCAGGACCACCCAGAGCACATCACTCAGGAACGTGTCCAGTCGGGTTTGAATGTCTCCAGAGAAGGAGACTCCACAACCTCTCTGGGCAGCCTGTCCCAGGGCTCTGTCACCCTCACGGTGAAAAAGTTTTTCCTTACATTAACCTGGAACCTCCTATGCTCCAGCTTGGACCCGTTGCCCCTTGTCCTATCGCTTAGTGACACTGAGAAGAGCCTGGCTCCATCTTCCTGACACTCACCCTTAACATATTTATAAACATTGATGAGGTCACCCCTCAGCCTCCTCTTCTCCAAGCTAAAGAGACCCAGCTCCCTCAGCCTTTCCTCATAAGGGAGATGTTCCACTCCCTATTCATTGCTCAGTAAGAGTCTGTCCCTGGAGGCAAAGAAGGAGTGAAAAAATGTCACTTAATGTTGCACAAAATGAAGCTGTGGTTTGCATTGGGTCCCTTTCCCCCAGCGCTGCAAACGTGCACACATGCTTTAAATGCCTCTCTATTTCTATAGGACTGTTCTTAGGAGTACAGTGAAAAGTCCTTATGTTAAACATTCTACAGGGGCGTTTCAAAATAAATACTGTCCTGAATTATCCCGATTCCCTTCATTGTTGTTTTCTTCTGGCTGTCATATAGCTTATGGAGTGATAAATGCAGCACTGAAGGTAACGGTCTAGTTTGTTTCTCTACGACACAGCTGGTGATACATTTTTCCATTTCTGACTTAATTTCCATGTTTTCCTTTGATTCCACAATTCTCAAAGGTGCATCCTCCATTTTGCAGAAAGCAAACTGTTTAAGAACATATATTCCAGCTACTTTTAGCTAACTAAAAATAATATACTCTCTGGATACTTACACAACTGGCTTACTTACGGGATTTAATAAATCTGTATGAATTTTTACAGGTATTCGAGAAGCTCTTATTCAAGCAAGCTCCTTTAATCCAATTATTTCTGCTTTGTTCTTTTCTGTTCTTTCCAGATATTTTCTTCTCTCAGGCAATCTCATGAGCGTCACAGCCCTAGCTGCCAATACTGATTTTTGTGTCCATGCTTGGGTTTCTTTTTTGTTTTTTCTTTTTCCCAGCTCCAACTTTAATAAGGCTCCTGGGCTTTCTTTGAAGATTCCATCTGCAACTGCAAATAAACACTTGTGTACTCTGATGCTTCTGTTTGGATTAAAAAGCTAATTGACCTTGTTTTAAAGACTGAACAAAGGGCTTTTGAAGATACATGGAGATGGGTACTGGACATTCACCTGAATTCAAACCTTGGAGTACAGAAGAAGTAAACAAATTTTTTATTTTTTTTCTATCTTCATTAACAAAATGCTCTATGCCTGTTGTAATGTTTACGTTCCTTCCTGTGTTTACTGAGTTTCAAAGGGATTCTGTAATTTTTTTCATTAGAGGTATGTTTCTTTGCCATTTTCCCCCAAATGCTCTGGGTCTTGTATATATAAATGTTCTCCCACATACTTGGGGATTATTTCTAATATTTGTCTTTTTTCCCTCATTCTGTTTTGAAGCCTTGGCTGAAGCTCTTGAGACATATTGAAACAACCTGATATCACCCAGAAGGAAAACTGAAATGTCATGGTACAAACTTGGTCTTTCAATGTCAGAAAGTTTGCAAGCAACAATATATGTCCTGTTCTGAAGTAACCCTGTTTTAATGCAAGTGCTTCCCAAAATCATGTTACTGCGTTCCAGCACAACCCCTTGAGAGAAATAGGTGATGATGAGACACTCCTGGAAATAGTTGAGGAAAAAAAAAGTGGGAGAGAATGGGCAGTGACCATGCATGGATCTTACTGCTCCTGCACATGTTCTCCAGGGATAGGGAGTGTCTTTTCATTATACGGTTATATAATGCTTAGCACAGCAACGCTTTGAACCCTGCTAATGGTTTTTGGGAATGTAAGTCAAGATTGTGCTATTTAACCAATGGCTATTGTAGTGCTTTGAGAATTTGGTCTGTTCCCACAGGTTTTATTTTTATCCATATTCCCTAGCTACATATTGGTGTGACTGTTGCTGTCACTGTCATGCCAGGGTTGGTCCTCACTGCTTTCAGGACTACTTTATTTTTGGATTCTGGGTATGGCACTTACCATATCTAAACACATGTATGTGTCTGCATCTGAGCTAGGCATCTTAAGTTTTTTCCCCTGTCCATGGAGGATTAATTAACGTAGCTGAGACTAGGGTACGACTCATCTCATGCTGAAGCAGATGCCTATGTTTGGTTGGATGAATATGTCCTTCAACTCCAGTGATTTTATTGACTAGATCCCCCTTGGCAGCCATGCTATGGATACCTAAAGTTAGGAGAGATGAATCTCATCCTTAGAGACCTCTACCGTGCTGCCTGTATAACTAAGCATGGAAAGCTCATGTGTAGATGATGCCTAACCCAATCCCAGGGAGAGGGTTGGGTGCTGCAGGGGCTGTGTCCCTGGCCCAACAAAGGGGCTCCCGTAGGTTTTCCCTATTCTGTGAATCTGTCATAACCAGGCCCACAGAGTTGGCCACATTTGGGGCAGAGCGTGAACTCCAGATAATAATCTTTTTCCCTTTTTCCCTCTGCCACATCTTCCCTTCTCGCCCCGCTCTTCCTTTTCGCTAATCTGTGCTGCTGTTCCCAGCGCTGTGCTTATGCCCACACAGCCTTCTACCCAGTCTGCCTGTTTTTTACTGGTTTCACTAGGTTTATGCTGGACATTTTTCACTAGTCTCTTTCTAACTACAGGGGCAGCAGAAGTAAGAGAAATTCCTTCCTCAGCTTTTGAAATAGCTTAGGACATAAGACAAACTGCACTGTGCTGGCCCCAGAGTTCACCCACCCACTGTCGTGTTTCTGATAGCTGCCAATAGTGACCTCTGGGGAAGGATGCTGGGCAAGCCCATGATGGTACTTCCAGCCTGCAGAGATCTGGCTCAAAAAGCTTTCTAAATCAGAGACAGTGTCTTTGAATCTAAATACATGAACCTTCACAAACAAGGTAGCAACATGGCAGTGGGTCTGAGGTTGACGAGTCTAATCCCTCCTCTACCCACACAGAATCATAGAATCGCTAAGGTTGGAAAGGACCTCTGAGGTCATCAAGTCCAACCATCAACCTAACACCACCATGCCTGCTAGATCATGCCCTCCTCGCTCTCGGCTGGGCATTGCTGGCTATGTGGCTGTTTTGTAAACATGGGATTTACTTACAGGAACTGACTCTATTACTTTTTCTAATTTTTTTAAAATGAAATAATAATTAGTCTTTCCTTAGCTATAAGCTCCTTATAAACTGGCTATACTGAGAGAGTGGAGAAATAGTTAATGAAAGCACTGCGATCTAGGGTGATGAGGGGCTTGTGGCAGGGCCAGGGGTAGCAGGGATGATGCATCTCAGTGTCAGTACAGAGTCAGTGAATTTGAGACTTACACTAAAGATTGCTCCTGATTTAATACTCTGTCATTCAGGACATGGACCCACTAGAATAACCAGGCTCTGAAGAGTCTTGTGACTTAGGAAGAGTGCTGTAAGATGCAGTTTAGCTCAGAGGGTAGATCCCCAAATTGTACAAAGTAAAGGCTGATCATAAGCAGGATGGTGACCCCAGTTCTCGGAGAAACAGTGACCAGTTTTCCAAAATGGCACAGAAATAGGGGAAGCAGTGGGAAAGGCTGATGGAGGAAGATGATCTGGGGTGGGAAAAGTTGAGAGACCTGTTTTATGAAAGGGAAGGTGAGCAGACAGTGTACGCTTCTTAATGGCAAGCTCTGGTCCTGCAGCACTGCATCGATAAATCAAAGCATTTAAAGAACAGCTGTCCTACATGAGTACACTGTTAAGGAGCATGAGCTTGAATTTACATTTCCACAGCACGCAGGGATAGCCTAAAGCCAAAGCCCTCTGAAGCTAACCAAGTGGTTTGCAGTCTGCTGTCCTGCCTAACTCAGCCTGGGAATGACACCAAGCAGTCCCTGGTGGCATGGTGAATAAATTGTTTTGCTATGGCTTTTTGTACCCACTACATTTCTAATGTACCACCCTTAACATGGGCTGTTCTATGCCGCTGCATAAGAACACAGAAAATATTTTGTTGTTTGCTTATTTATTCTTTTTGCAAACTTGTTGCCTAGAGGTGTTGTGATCTGTGCAAAATATTCAGCATCCATCTGGTGATTTCTGGATGAGTGCATATGTGGCATGTCTGCATTTCATAGCTGAGATGTCCTGGAGCTAGCTCCAGTTACAGCTGGAATATCTGAGCAGTGCTGTGCTGAGATAACAGTCCGGATCTAGAGAACAGTACAGCACTTTCGCTAGTGAGTACGTTTCTCTGTAGGGAAAATTAGCTGGCAGGCGGCTGTGCTGAGGTGTTAGGCTGTTTCCCAATCCAGAGCTATTTTGGTCGGCATTAACTCTGCAACCTCTGCACCAGGCTCTGTTGTGTAGTGCAGGCATGTTCCGTTGCCTGTTTCTGCACCAAACAGATCTGTGATAGAACGGACATCATGACAAATATTAACCCGGCAGAGGTTATTTTTGTCTGACTGTTGCAAGATAGCTGTACCCAGATTGGGACAATATGGAGTAGATCTGGTGATTCTTACTCAGTCAAGAAGACCCAGGGCTGGCTGGGTAAATCAGCAAAGCAGATCTATAATGCAGAAAACAAAGAGTTCAGTAATGATCCTATTTTTAAGATGTAAGCAAATCCTCTTGACTCAGTGAAATAACAAGAGCTCAGATAAAGTAGCACCAGAAAGGTGATGAAACCACTGCACTAGCTTTAAGCTATCTGGCGTGGATGCTGCTGAGGAAATTGGTGCAGCAGCCAGAATTCTGCATGGGCTGCAAAATGCTGCTGAGAAGCTGTGTAAAATCACCATAGTTTCATGCTTCAGCTAGTTGAAACACTTGTAATCCAGAAAGTGGTATGTATGAATGTTATGGTTTAACCTGTCAGGCAGCTAAAACAACCACATAGCTGTTTGCTCCCCCCCCCCTCAACCCCCACCCCAGTGCGGGAAAAAATCGGAAAAAGAAAGGTAAAACTCATGGGTTGAGATAAAGAGAGTTTATTATGAAAGAAAAGGAAGAAGAAGAAATGATGATAATAAAATAAAAATATACAAAACAAGTGATGCACAGCACAATTACTCATGACCCACAGACCACCAATGCCCAGCTAGTTACCGAGCTGTGATCCAAACCCCAGCCAGTGTCCCCCAAGTTATGTACTGAGCATGACGTCATATGGTATGGAATATCCCTTTGGCCAGTTGGGGTCAGCTGTCCCGGTCGTGTCCCCTCCCAGCTTCTTGGGTGCCCTCCACCTTCTCGCTGTTGAGGCAGTATGAGAAGCTGGAAAGTCCTTGACTTGGTGTAAACATTGCCTAGCATTTTGGGTGTAAAAACCCAAAATATCAGGGTGTTATCAATATTATTCTCATCCTAAATCCAAAACACAGCACTATACCTGCTATGAGGAAGAAAATTAACTCTGTCCCAGCTGAAACCACGATGATGAAGCAGGTTTATGCTATTTAGGTGGATTCACGGGCTTTTCTAGACTGCCTCCAACTGTGGATGATGTCTTTTATCTTTTTCCAATATGTTTCAAAAGTTTTTCTAACGGACTGTGTGTTCCTGCCCATCAAAATAAAGCATAGTGACAAGCATCTTGCTTGCCTTGGTTGTTTTTCCTGGACTCTTTAGAAATAGTTCATGGAGTCCCTGGAGACTGTAGACCACAGGCTGAAAATCACTTAATAATTCTCTTTCCTGGTGCCTTGCAGATTCCTGGGACACAACATCTCTTTCAGCAGAAAAAACGAACTGATGCATCCACAAATGCATTCATAGCTTATTTGAGACAGACGACGTTTTTTAGGTCAGGACAGTGGGGTATGCGTGGCAAAAAGGACTTGACAGAGAACAAAAGGACTGAGTAACATTTAGTGTATGATAATGAATTATTTTCTCAATTTCTTTTTGCATTCAATACTTTTCCTTGGGAGGTGAGAGGTGAGTGAGTTCGTATGGCAGAAAACACTAGGTAAACTTACTCTGCTGTGACTAGGTGTTGCCTTTTTTTCTTGTTTTAATGTTGACTTGGGATTAGGAACAGTCTGTAGCTGTTTCTTCTTCAATTGTATTTTTAACTTCTGGCAAAGTCTCACAGTCTTGAAGATGCTTATTTTTGTAGATTTCAGAAAACAAAATAAATAAAACCAAGCTATTTGTATCTCTGTGTTTGTGTCATTCAGAGTCATAACTATGACTTTCACTGGTCAAACCAGGACCCGATAGCTGTTTTTCTACAGCTGTGGAGAGCTCGGATGATACTTGTTAACGCTTAAAGTACGATATATTCTCCCAAAAGCCCCCATCTTTGCTTCCAGTAAGAGAAAGTTCTTATTTATGGGACAACTGCCAAAAGATGGAACTCATAAGACTGCTTTTTTTCCAAGTAAGTCCATACCAGCAGCTGGCATCTCCTCGCGTGGAAATCACTGCTTCCATGTAAGGGGAACTTATACAGGGATACACACACATTATTATGGATGAATATCCTGGCCCCCTCTGTGCTGTGCTGCTCCTAGCCCCAGACACCATGGCACTGCTCCCCTCCCGCATGGTAGGGTGGGTTGTGGGTGGCAGCAGGGCTCCCTATGCTCTGCATTCAGCTGTCAGGTATTACTAACCTCATGGTCCCTCTTCCATCAGCTTCTGAAACTCTCTAAATGTTTCTATAGATGAGGAACATCCCTGTGTTTCAGTGCCGGTAATGGGAAGCTCTGTTTGAGGATGTAGTGTGCTGCCACGTGCCAGCGGTGGCTTTGCAAGCCAACAGTTGCACTGTCGGGCAGTTCTGGCAGTGCATTTTGGAAGGCAAAAGCTAGTCCAGCTCTCCTTTCCCCACTTTCGTCTGGATTTACAGGGCCACAAGAAAATGGATAAAGGCTGGAAGATGGCAAAGGGCAGCAGGATGGGACAGCGATGGTGTGTTGGGATGGTCTTCCCTTGGCACAGCCTCATGCAGAATGATTCTGCATCGAGGCCTGGGAAGCATGGGCAGAGGTTTTAGGGCTCTGTTTTTACAGCCTCTTAGAGAATGCCATTGTCATAAAAGGAGCTTTCTGGTATTTCTGGATCTAAAAAGTCCAATAAAAATTTAACTGGGAAAGCATACCAAAGTCACCCTTATTTTCTGTATTTATAGCTCCAGTTCTCACAACACACCGCAGACATTACTGTCTGACCATACAAGGCTGTGTCCTCAATAAGGACATCTCTATGTTAAGGAGATTCCCCCTGAGTTTGGTATGGCCAGGAGCTGAGCACCCAGCACTGTGTGCAGAAGGAGACCAGGGCACAGTGACCCTGGGATGAACAGCTGGCAGAAGTAGTACAAGGCATGTGGGGACCCCAAGAGGGCAGGACACGTTTGCCAGCCACCATCATCATCCTCTAAAAGGAGTTTAAAGGAAGCAGTTTTGTGCAGGGGGTGGGGAATGAGAACTGGAAAGGGTGACCACTCACACACTTGCAGCCTTGCCGTCTCCAGTGCTGGAACAAAAGCAATGGCAGGTCAGTCCCAGTCTGTGCTTACTGGTTCTGGCAGCAAACCCAAGGGGTGGCCTTCCTTCTGCAGTTGGACTTTTCTCTGAGGGAACAGGTGTGTCCTGGCTCCCTTCTTGTTAAGTAAACCTTATTGCTACAAATTAATTATTATCATCTCTCTGTTTTGATTCCCACAGGAATCTGCAGTTCTCCTGATTCCACTATGTCAGGTGTGGAACCTGCCTGCTGGATGCACTTACTCCATCCAAACATTAATCACCCAGCCTCTGTCCTAGGTTTGTCTTGCTAGCCTTTCTGCACAATAACTCTCCACCATAGCCTTGCTTTGAGTAACCCATGAAATGTAATATCCTAGGTTAAGATATTAGTGAGCATGAGGCAGTATCTTCTGGTTTGCCATAGCTGGCTGAAGCGTTAACCCAACAAACTACCTTGTCTTCTCTAAAATGTTCCTCCTTGCTAGTTACTTCATGAAGGCTAAGAACTTTACATCTCTTTTCATAGCAAAGACCTCAGCCCCATTGTTTCAATGAGCTTAGCTGGATTTTACTGCTGGGATCGACGGCCAACCCTGGAGGAGCCCAAGGTTGACACTGTGAATGTTGGTGCCTCAGAAAACAAATGTGGATAAAGACTGCTTGCTGGAAGAGAACAAAGTTTCTTGAAACAGAGCACACGAGCACCTGAGCTTCTCCTAAGGACCTGGAAAGCTGGTCTTGTGACCAGTTGCAGTAAGTGTATGGTGACTTATGGGAGTAAGGTCAATTTTCAGTAGCAGAGATTCTGACCCCGTGTGTAGGGGAAGGCCGTGACGTGTTGGGGTTTTTTTATCTTGAAACTACTGGGAGAATGTAGTAATTGTAAAGGTTATCTTTCCACAGGAATGCTACTAACCCAACTTGCAGTAACTTCTACTAACCACCACCATGTCCTATCTCTGAATTCTTGAAATGCTGCTTTTAAGTAACACTGACTTAAAAGAAAAGCCAGCCTCCCACTGTCACTTATTACAGTGTTTTGTAACTATATTTAAAGGTAGAAGGTTTGCTGACATCTCTCACTGAGGAAGAATCTAGAGCTTTTAATATTTTTCAAATAAAGATGTTCTAACCTGGAACCTGTCAGGTGCTGTTGATTACAACTGGCCAAGCAATGAATGACCACAGCATCCTCTGCTTTGGAGCGCCAAGAGAAGTAGGAAATCTTTGCTTTTATCAGTATGGTACTACTGTCTCTTCCAAGGCAAATATTGAGGAAATGTGCAGGTGACAACAGGCAAAATGAGGTGGGTTTTTTTCTGTATTCTGAGATAAGGAAAAGGTCACACGTCTATATATTTCTTTATTATGTATGAACGGGTTTATTGTGTGAATTCCATGCCTATGGGTACTGTGGATAGTAAAGGTTTCTATAAGTTCAGAAAGTCTCTCTACTGCATCGTGAAGGAAAAAATTACCGAGGCACACATAGAAAGACATCAACTCTGGCCTCAGGATGTCCTTGAGTGCAAATCATGGGAAGCTACCAGATTATGTTAGTGACAGAGTGTTATATATTGCCACCTTCTTGTATCTTCTCCTTTGCATCCATTACTGGCCACCGCCGGAGGCAGAGTGTTGGGTTTGAGGGACCTTTTGTCTGATTTGGTAGAGACACATTTAAATTGGACATACAGAAGGCAGCAATGAAGCCCTATTTTTTTCTGTCCCATAGCAACAGGCTAGAAATTTTGCAGTGCCTGTGTCAGACTCAGTGACATTGGTTTAATGTTCATGCCAATCTCGATTTTTTCAGATACTTATCTATGAGTATAGAGGCTATCATGTTTAAACATAGCTCTTGCTTATGGTCTCCCATCTGCACACCAATGAGTATGCATAGGTGATAGATTGTCAAAACTAGCTGGCATCATCCTAGTGATATCCTGTAGATCTCTGACTTGAAAACTTCTCCAGTGGTCCTGCACAAGAACTCTGAACTGCCTGAGCCACAGATGTTAGCCACAGCATATCTATCCTCCATCCTGTCACACAGTCTTGGTTTGAAGCCCTACAGGGCACAGATCACATGAGAAGTGTTTCTGAGGTTCATTATTTCCTCTGTCAGAAGTGAGCAACGTGGTTTGTTATCTGAATTTGTCAAACACTAGTTTCCAGCCACCAGATCTGATTTTACTGATTTTATCTGATTTGCTGCTTGAAGGAAAGACTCATCTCCTGTCAGAAATGCGTTCCCATGAAGACATTGCTGGGTCTGATCAAACAGCCTTTTGACCGTCCCTTTACTAAACCCAACAGGGCTTATGGATCTCTGATGGAAAGTAACAAAGCCATTTCGGGTTCCTGAGTACTGCTCAGCAGCTGAGCTGCAGCAGGGAATTGTGCTCGTGCTCTGAGCTTGCTGCAAGCAGAAAGGGTACATGCAAGAAAAAGCCATGATGAACTGTATTTTATTTGACAATTGGAGCAGCCAAAGAGGTCACCTTCTCTAACCCAGTCAATGAGCAGTAACTTTAGAGCTGTGGCAACGCCCTTGCTTTGGATGTGTCTGAGTCCTGAGCTAATATACACCCCCCTGTGCAAATTCAGTGCCTCATCATAAAGCCTGGGGGACTGAAGGGGAAGTGGTGACAGATTTTCTCTTCTTGTTTTTAAGTAGTGTCAAAGTGAAGACACATGAAGGTCAGTGAGTGGTTTTTGCACTGTTGTGTAGCTCCCGGCCACAATTCAGTTTGAAAGCAAGCCAGAAGATTTGTACTATTGGGACCACTCAGGACCTTTATTTGGGGCTCAAAGAGAAATTCTGGGTGGTTCCCACAGTATGACTTTTCTCAGCCCTTCAAAAGAGGTGGTTTAAATTTTGCTCTGTAATTAAATTATTATAACTAGCAGCAATTTCCTCCTGCTTGCAATTTAGTTCATATTAAATTTATCTCTAATCATTTTTGTCTACATGAACTTGGGAATCTTGTTTTAATTGACTAATTTAGATAGAACATGAGATAAGGTTCTTCTGGGAGTAAGCACCTGAAGGCTTCAAACTTCTCATGTGGCATCACCGTATCAGCCCAGGGCCAGGATAGTGAGAGTAAGGAAACATTCCTTCCTGCAGAGTTTGTCAAGAGCATCTTGGGATCAGGGTAGCCAATTATTCAGGTTAAACATTTATTGAAATTCTTGTGAATGTAGATTTTATATACATAGAAAAGCTACTTGTTAAAAGGATATAAAACCATAGCACTTTTTCAGTCAGGTAGTTCACCAGTTTGCAGTGGGTTGGTTTTTGTTTTGGAGCCTGACCTGATCCAAAGCCTGTGGAAGTCAGTGGAAAAACTCCAAAGAGAGTCTTGGCTTTAAGTCAAGGAATTAAGCTTTATGCCTTAGTGCCATAGGATATTATTGCACTAAAGAGCTTATTAAGATTAAAAATGGGATTAGGCATTACCATGAATGAATGCAAAGAGGTTACATGGCTGGGATAAAGCTTCACAGTTTTATTCTGCCTTTCAGGGAAATGGTCCCAGACTGGAGTCAAGGAAAAAAAAAAACTTATTATAGCCTTACTCACATTGAGATGCATCTTGTATCTTCCAGAGTGGTGGAATCTGGCACTAAAGGTCACATGTGGAATTAAAATCTCACTGTTTTTATCCAAGAAGCAGTTTTTGCTGATCAGTGAAATGAAAATGTCCCATGTACTTCCATGCTTTTTCTTTTGAGCCTTAGATTTTTGCTCTTTTGTTATTTATTTATTTTTCCAAATGAGCTTTTGATTGCAGTTGCTCCCTTTGTCCCTAGTGAATCAACAAAGGAGCCCTGGTGCTGCAGGAAAGAAGAGACGACAGGGGAAGGGAAGGGGAGAGGAGGAGACCTGGGCCAGCTGCTGTCAGTGGGAGCAGATGGAGGAGGGAAGAGGCTTTCCTGAAGTGCCTTGTCTGGCAGAAAAGAGAGGCAAAGCACACAGGAGGAAGGAGGCAGAAGTGTGAGGAGAGAGGGGCAGGGAGGATGATGGAGAAGAGGAGCAGTGTAGTGCCAGGGACCACAGATGGAGGCATGCAGATGATGTGTGGGGATTATTTCCACAGAGAAGCAATAACTCCTGACAGGTAATAGGGAGCAGGGGTGAAAGCTCAGCTGTTTTTCTTACATCATATTAGTATGTTTCTATTTCTTCACTGGTTTGTTTGTGTCCTGTTTTGGAAGCTTACAGATGGCTGCTAAACAGAGCTACCTGTGTGTTTAACTTTGATATTGTAATGACTGAGCATAAATTTCACACGAAAACCAAACATACTTTCTATACATCACTGGTGATGGCCCAGTGCAACTGCCCTGCCTCCTGTAGGAACTACGCCTGATCCATACCAGATGTTCTCTGCAGGGGATTCTTGGATGCTTTCTACAGTGCAGTCACAAATGTCCTAAGTAACAGAGCCTTCCCACTTCCCATGGGACAAGAGGCCAGTTTTCCCAGGGAAAGCATTTGTTAGGACTTCTTGATAACAACTACTTAAAATTTTGATGTCTTGTTGTGTTCAGATAGATTTTCCGTGTTTCATCCTAGCTAATATTTGTCCTCCTTTGTAATCTATACCCTACAGCTACTTCCAGATCGGAATCAACTCCACTTGGCTGTTTCAGGGGGCTATGCCTGCTGGAGCAAATCCCTGGCTGCCTGCGGAGTTCTTACTCCTCCTTTCTTTGTTTTCTATCTGTATGTTTTTTTCCTCTCCCTCCCCCACTTCTACATTAGCTTGAATTGCTTAATGGTTTATCAGACTTTGTCCTCAAAACGCCTAGAATTGAATGCAGCTTTCTGCACGGGGACACAGCAGTGCCAAGTTCCTCTCAGGTTTCTCATAATACAGCTCCTTACGGTACTATTTCTGTATAGGCAGTTTTAGTCCAAAATTGCTTCATGTACTGATCGTATTTCATACTAATTTAATTGCTGACTTGCTTTCCCCTTGCTCTTGTCTGAGACTGGTGCTTACCAGGTCTTCTCTGAGCTTCAGATTTATGTTTGAAAGGATTGTTCCCTGATGCCTCCATCTGCATGTTCCTCATCCCACTGGCTATATGTGACCTGGCCACGTACTGACATTTTCAAGACTGTGCTGCATCTCTATTGTCCTCCCCTTGTTAGTGACGTTCAGTATCCGCGGGCCGGAGTAACACACTGGCTTGGAGATCAGGATTATTACTAATTCATTAGTTCCCAGTGATGTACTTACAAAGTGCCTAGCATGGAAAGACCTTGATCCCAGCGAGGGTTTCTGGTAACACTGCGGTTGCTAAAGCCAAATCTAATGCTTCTTGTTGTTTCCCATGTGGTTGGCCTGCTGTTATTTTTCTTCCCTTACTTTCAGGCCTGCAGTTGCTCCTAACAGATGCAAGCTTGCTACGCCTGTGCCAGCATCTGCCTGGATGATAAGGTGGCTGTCTGGTGTACAGGTTTGAGCTGACTTGTATCCAACTAGCCTGTGAGATGAGCGAATGAGCTTGCCGTCTTCTTGTGCCTTTCTTTCTAGAGAAACCAGTTTGATGAAGCAATGTGATTTCGTGCTTCAGGTCACCTGTGGGGCAGAAACCTCTGCATGGCTGAGGAACTGGCCCTGTCTCCCATCTGTCTATAACCTGCATAGATCACGCTTCCAAGGGATATGTTCTAGCAGCCTACATTGAAAGGAGTGTTAACAGTCCTGTGATTTCCATCTTTTGCTCCTTCTGGTGACCTAATCAGAGGTGAGGGGAAACAAAACACAGGTTATTGAATTCTCCTAATAACAAAAGATACAAGTTCTCCCAGTGATGCTATTCCTGCTTACCGACTCCGTCATCTGTGATTACATGGCCATTGTGGTAGTCTGGAGCATCCCTTGCTCCCACATTTTGATGTGTTTCTCACCAAGCTCTCTTTCTTCCTGGATGGTTGTGCTGCTTCACCCACTGTCTCCGAGATAGAGCAAGGCCTCTTGTAAGGGATCAAGTTCAGCTTGTTCAGTGGATGCTTCTTGCAGATAGTTTATACCTTGTGCAGATGCTTTTCTTCAGGACCATAACAGGCTTGGAGCTCCTGCAAGTGCTCCTTGGCTATCTGCCATACCCTGTCTGGTGTGAAGGAGAGGCATCACCACATTGCTGCTCCAGGCTCTCCATGTTCTTGAAGGAATCTTTCCTTTCTATATACTTATCCTGTCCTCACCTCTGTCCTGACCAAGCTCTCAGGGTACCAAAAGCCTTCTCTACCCCCAGTGCACCCTGACTCAAGTCATACTCTATGTAGGATAATGTAATCCATCTATTTGTGTCATATCCCTGGTGTACCCAGCCATCGGGACATCCTGGTGCATTTTGCATAGGTGCCGGTGACTGCTGTACTCAGCCACTTCATTTACAGCCTCGGGAATGTGAGAGGCCCTCAGAAAAATCCCAGACAAGGAAGTGTTTGGAAAGGCCTGAAGGCAATGAGCCTTCATAGTGAAGGTATCCATTCCACCCAGCAGGAACAGCAAGGGCCAAAAATCTCACCACAGTTACACTAAACTTCAAGAAAGAGAACCACGTAAAAATGAGAGCACTTGTGAAAGATAAGCTAAAAGTTGCAACTGATGAATTAAATCCTTATGCGCTCCCAGCAGAGAGGCTTCAGCCATCCCACTCCCTAGAGGTGGATTGCAGTCGGTGTGGGGAAGCCTGGGAGCCATAAACGCTCCCTTCCTCGGGCAGTCAGGAGAACCTCTGGAGGTGCAAGTGTTCAACCTCAGGGTACTAAGCCGAGCCCAGCTTTAACAACCCTGGTAGCACTATGGGAACTGGGAGTAAGATTTCAAAGTCAAGCAGTGCAGTACGAGGAAATTTTCAGAGTTGAACACATTTATAAGCATGTGATACTACCTTTAATTTTAATTGCATGATCTTCTGTTCTTTTTTTTTTTTTTTCCAAATCTGTCTAGATTTGCATCACAGCAGTGTGATGGTGCTGAAACAAACTGTTAGCTGGAATAATCTGCCCACCTTGAGTGATGCTCAACAAGTCATTCCGATGAGGCATTACATAAATGTTCTCAAAATACATACTCATTGTTCCTCGGATCTCCAAGCTGAGGTCCTGGATCTTACTGTCTGAGTGAGGTCAGACTCAAAGAGAGTGAGGCTCACTAATGAGTACTCATAGCTGCAACCACAGTCAATGGCAGCTGTATTTTAAACAACAAGACATAACATTAAGTAATCTGAAGAATCAGGTACTGGAGACCTAAAGGTGATGGATACTCTTGACATTAATTTTTCTAACTCTCAAAATTCCATTTATGAAATAGAAAAATGCCCCACGAAACACACAGTGGTATTGCCAGAGTACATTTCATAGTCCCTACTGTACTGACCAATATCATAGGAAAACGCAAGAGTGGCTTGACACTGAGTGAAGCACTGATTTGCAAACTGTTGGAGAATGGGAATTTTGCACAGAACATCTTCAAATCTCCTGAAGAATCCAACTTACGCTGAAGAATTTTTGTTTTAAAATTGAGATTCCTGAGGTGATTTGGACATATTAGGGGAAGAAAAGCAAGACAAGTGCTTCTCACTTTTCTCAAGGTTCGTTGTTATTTTCTTGCAGAGATTTAGGTTTATTTAATTTTCTCACTGAAGTGAGAACTGAGATCAGTGAGGATGGGGCTCATCTTGGGTCGCTCTTGGTGTGATACAGAATTTTCCAGGATCAGCTAAAACCAACTTTAAATTTGGTGCTATTAAAGAGCAGTAACCACATGAAAAGATGTTTTTCTGGCTTTCAAGTGCTGTTGGGAAGGATTTTATAAACCACCCCCCTCCTCAATGACTCCTGCTAACTCATATTTGTATATCACAGGATAGAGAGCATTCAAGACAAAAGACTTTCAATTAGACACTTGATGAGTTGCAAGAAAAAAACTCCAAAGATGGCAGAAAATAAAACACTTTTTAAGGCTGAGACCTTAGTGTACACCAGGAGGAAATTGAACCTGACCACCCTGAAGCCCCTATGAACATTTAGAAAGTTCAGCAACAAGAAGCAAAAGGAGATGAACGTTTTCAGCTCTATCTTGCAGTCATAGCAATGAGAAGGAACTAAGTGGCATTAACCTCAGTCATTTTTTGCTATAGAAACATGCTGACACTCCGTTGCATGAAGAGTCCTGGAAGACATAGCTGGCCAAAAGATTTCAGTCCTAAGGAAATCATGTGCACCATGCCTGGGAGAATACACCAGTCATCACTCAGGGAAAAAATGTTTCTCAGAGGATATTACAGTTAATCCTTATTGCCTATTTTTTGGAGATAAATAGCTGGTTTTCTCTCATGAGGAGTGGTGAGTGGCTTTCAGAGCTTTCCTCAGGAAAGAGTTTTTGGAATTAAAAGCTATTTCACTGCCTTTCTCTAGATATATTTTGTAAGCAACTCAGACTACACTGTTAGGATTTTTAAAACATTTTTTATTAATTTTTATTGCTTTTGACTTGTTTTTATAGTAAAAGAACAAAGAACAACATATTGCAATGTATATAGACTGAAGTAATTCAATAAGCTACTTTAACACATTTGCTTTCTTGCACCATAGCATTCTCACTGATTGAAAAATGGAAGTTTCAGAGGTTATAGCTCATTAGGAAAACTCAGAACCTCAGACAAAACAACTGTGAGGATGTTTTAAGACTCTTCACTCTCAAAATTCCTTACAAGTAAAGGATCAAATGTAATCTCTATTAGTGAATAGAAATTATTTTTAAAATAACTTACAAACTGTTTAACTTGAAACATCTTCTGATGTAACTCATCAGCCAGGCATGAAAGCTGGGGTATGTGCACATTCCTGTTGGACTCCTCTAGGAAGGAGAATGGAGTAGTTCTCTGATGGGAGCTGGGGTTATGGCAATCAGATGTGGAACCACACCAGCACCCTCCCATTTGCTGAAATGCTTCAGTCCCTGGACTAAGGAGAACTTTGCTTTTAGCCCAGTATTTTCTAGCTTTGGACGGCTTTCCCAAGGTCTGGGATGAAAAGGGAGCAAAAGGACTAATTCAAAGGTTCTTCTCTTGTTGTTCTCCTGCTTCAAAGATGGAAAACTCAATGATAATAGAGGCAGCCAGCTTGTAGGATCCAAAACTGGATCCATTGGGTCTTTTCCCAGATAGAAAAGGACAGACTGAGAAGGTGGAATAAGGATCATATGCTACGGGATGGTGTAACATGAGGGAAAGCACAAAAGCATTGACACAGGAACATTCACATTTAACCACAGAAGGAGAGGACTAGCACGAGCTTGAAAAAAATGAAATCAGTCCCCTACAGTAAAAGCTACATAAAATGCCATTTACATAAAGAACACTTAGGGAAGAAGAAAAACCTTAAAAGGTGAGAAAGTTGGGGAAAAATGGGAGTAATTGGAAAGGACAGACTGCCTTTGCCCGAGGAAATAGCTGTGGGCTGCAATTAGCTAAATGCTTATATGACTCCTGCACTGTGATTTTGTTACGGTTATGAACTGCTTGTTGGTTTACTGCTGTTTCTAATGGCAGGAGTGCTGAATAACAAAACCCGTACTCTGAACTGCCAACAGGAATTTCCTTTAGCTTGTGGTGCTGAAGCTATATTTTAAATGAAAACTGCTAGCTTTTATTTCTGGAAAAACAGTAGAGGATAACTGTCGCACAGCCATGGATTTATAGCAATGCTTTATGTGTGGGGATCGATCTTTTAGGCAGGATTTCCTCTCCACAACCACTCCTTGTTCCCGTGAACATGTTCAGCACAGGAAAGATAAGTTGTGGGCAGTCGGTTTCTATGCAGTGAGGCTCGCCAAGCTGAAGGCAATGATTAAAAATACCACCTCCTTTCATGAATATTGTGTAGCTACAACAAAGCTCACTCATTGCCTCCGAAAGAAACAAAAGCCCTTCCGTAGCGCCAGGGCTGCAGGGAACCTCGGTGCCATCCCCGAGCAGTTAAGTGGCTGTGAGTGCCTCACCGCTCACCGGCACTCAGGCTGCCAGAGACCAGGAGGCACAAATCAATAGGGTTAAGTGGATTCACTCTGTGCTTGCCTGCATATACACATCCTAACCTCTCCCTGCCTCCCCACCTGCTCTGCTGTTATCTCTCCCTGGGGAACCACCATTCCCCTGCTTGTCCACACAAGCTCCAGAGCTTGAAGTTGCATGGGGGGGTGGTGGTATGTCTGTGTGAAGAGAAAAGCCTTTCTGCTGATCTGGGTGTATGTGAAGGGAGACTTGCCTCATGCTAAATACAAGGAAGAGGGAGCAATTAATGCGATACCATCTTCTGCTGGATGCGGCAGGACTACTGGCACTGTCTGTGACAGACTGCAATGATTCTCTGCCTTCTTAACCGGCCTCAGACATGTCCTGGGGAGTGAATGCCTCATGTAAACATGTATGAGCCTGGGGACAGTGCAAGTGTCACTTGAAGGCCTCCCATCAAAGGAGAGGAAACAGAATGTCATTTTCACTGCTGCTTCTTTGGAATTGCAACCACTCAGGAGCACAAAAGGAATGAATAGTAGGATTAACTCACTCAGCTGTTGATCTCAGATACACACATTTTCATTTAACATTATTAGAACATCCAGAGTCTCATGGCTTACAGCTGTTGGGCAGTACAGCAGAAACAACATTTGCAAGCCTTTTTCCCCTCTTGCTGATGAGGTGAATCTTAGCAGCAGCTTCATCATGGGGAACCCCTGTAGAAGGGTCTCCTACATAAAAATAGCCCAATGTCTGGACTGGTGACTCTGATCCAGTTCTCTACAGATATACTCTCAGCAACTAGTTGGTGGCCTGGATAACATGGGGACATAGTCCCAGAAACTCTATATAGAAAGTTGTCAGGGAGGGAAGGAAGAAAAAAGAATGGGCTTCATACAATTTAGTCTGGACACACACGCACACCCATGCACACAGTATCTCAGCTAACCAGGGAAAAGCTCAAATACAGCCTCCCCTTATCTCCATACACATAAAGATCTACAACAGTGGGAGAAGACAGGATATGGTGCAGGGAGGCATTAAGACATTTTTCAGTAGTTTCATCACATGGAACATGAGGTCTGTTCAGGGTCCTGAACAGCTTCTTTGCCAAATTAAACTGCAAAAGATTTTCTCATAACTAGCTCTTACAAAGCCACCCTACCCATAATAGGTGGATGTAAGGGCCAAAAATAAGTGTCAAAGGTGATGAAGACTGTGCTGGGATCTGCGGAGTCACTAGGTGACACCAGTAGCGATGCTGGCACCTTAGATGATCCCAAACTGGGCCAGCTCATGCAGTTCCAGATGGCTGAAAGCTTCCCATGGGCAAATCACTGTGATATCTGCAAAAGAGAGAGAATGAGAAATGGGTTCTGGTCACTGCACTTCTTGGACTTCTTTTCTATTAATAGAAACGCTGAATTACTCAGGAAACGTTGGAGATGAGAAAAGCAAGGAGGAGACTCCACTTGAAGTTTAAATGAGCAGATGAGCTCTTCAAATCTGCTACTACCTACCAGACCAAACCAGATCAGTGTATTTTCTCCTGTGCCATCTTTCTCTGTAAGAAAAAGCAAACCAGCTTTTCCTATAGTCTCTTCAGTGACTGTGTAGACTGGTGTGATAATTCATTCTGGTTATGTGGTTTCTTCTGTTCTTATAAACTGCCTGTAGCCAGACTGTGATCTCCTTGAAGATATGTGCAGTCTTAAATCAGATGCTGAATAATTTGTTCTACAACATTTGGGATCTGTAATTCATTGACATGTGCAGTTATTGACACTAAGAAGTTCTGACTGGCTACAGCTCATCCAGTAAGTGTTTCTCAATCCCAGATGGGTGCATAAAATTCTTAAAATTAGGATTCTGGTGATAACACAAATACTTAACCAGCTGGGAATTAGTTCTTGTGATTTTTGGTATTAATAGCTTAGCATTTGGCATTTCTTTGAGAACCTCATTCTGCTGAAATTCTTAGCCAGAGTATTAGCAGAAAACAAACAAGCACATTTCCAGCCAAATGAACATATTCAGAAATTGAAACATGCCTAAACAGCCTTTCTGTCTTGTAGTGTATGGAAGCATAAGCATAACTGTGGCAGCTTGCTGAGGGAGTATTACCATTCTCTGGCGACCCTGAGAGCTCCAGAGGGGCCAGGGAGACAGGGAGCCCACCCTGGACAGTCCTCTCCCATACTGAAGCGTGACTGTGCTTGTGTTAAAGCAGGGCATGACAACAACATCCTGCAGCACTTACCTGTGCCCAGCCCCTCCATGCCTGGGATGTCGTCTCCAAACCTAGGGGAGAAAAGAACAGGTGAGGGGTGAGTTTTGGCCAGCAGCACCCATGAAAGGGGAGCTGCCCTGCACCCCTAGCTGGGGAAGGAGAAGTGTGGGTGGGCAGCAGACAAGAAGGAGCAGCTCCAGGCGGGAGAGTGGACAGCACCAGGGGCAGGGGGAACCTTCCTGGCTTCTTGCCCAAGGGAAGGTGGTACCCGAGGAGCCCAGCTTAGCAGTGGGAAGCCGCTCAACTAGCATGGTTTCTTTTCTTTCCAAAATGTCGTTACCCTTTTACTCCTTTTTTAGGAGGCTTGCTCTTGAACTGCCTTGTCTGTCTCTGCTTGAACTTGGGAGGGCCCTTGCGTGGTGTAGTGGGACCGGTTGGAGCATCTCCAGTGTTGAGGGTGGTGGTTGGGTTCTCACTCATTGCTGGGCTGCTGAGTGTGGCTGGCACACACCTCTCTCAGATTCCTGTGTCTGCAAGAGAACAGCAAGGACTGATGCAACACTCTGCTTATCGCTTTATCACTGCCAGGTATCAGTAGACAGGTGACAGAATTACGGAAAGTATAATTGTGACAGGATTAAAGATAAAGATATTAAACATAAAGGAAGATTGTAATGCATACAAACTAAGCAGGATAGCTTGAATTAAGATGCCAAACAAAGGACACTCAAGCTAAGGACTGGTTCAAGATATGACTACTAAGAGCCACAAAGACACACTCGGGGCTTAAAGAAATATCCTATCCTTGGGAGTCATCATGACATACTTCACCTGTTCTTATCACAGAATCACAGAATCGTAGAGGTTGGAAGGGACCTCAAAAGATCATCTAGTCCAAACCCCCTACGAAGGCAGGACCACCTAGAGCACATCACACAGGAATGTGTCCAGTCGGGTTTAGAATGTCTCCAGAGAAGGAGACTCCACAACCTTATACTCATGCCTAAGCAGTATCTTTTGACCACTGATGGAGATGGGATGCTGAGCTACATGGGCCCTTAGTTTGCATGCAGCTGTAATTAGGGCCTCATAGCACAGGATCTCTAGAAGACTGTAAAAGAGGCTAAGGCAAAGCATGAGAGACTGCCTTTTAGACAGAAATTACTTTCTCAGGATTCAGTAGAGCAAAGTCTGTAACTTTCCCCAGGATATGTCCATGCTGGTATTTTTGAGCCTTATATTACATGCACTGACCTCTTCTGCACCACATTGCATATGAGGCAAGCTCCACTTCATAAGGGCTAAAGAGTTATCAGGGAGCAATTCTTGCCCAGGACACATCTCTCCTGCCTTGGAAGGCAGAACTGCTGCACTCGGAGCCCTTTGCTTCCTACCCAGAGAGGACAGCAATAACTCTCACCAGAGCCCAAGGGGGAGCTTCTGGCCCTTCATCAAATTTTGTGCTAATTAGTATGCTAGAATGGTCTGACCAAGTGCATTTATGGAACATAAATAATTGCCAACTTTTTCTCCCCTCCTTGAAGTCACATTCTTCCCCATGATCATTACATAACTCCTGTCTCCAGGTGTCTGTCCCTGTGCAGCCAGGCTGATGGAATCGCTGATAGAATTAACTTCAGGATTTGGTACTAAAGGCTAATCCCATCATCTCACCATAGCGCTCTGCCCTAATCCCCAACATCACCTGCAGTGACACTCTGGACTTTTAATCTTAGAACTACAAACACCATCAAAGATTTTTGCTTTTTTTCCTTAGTCTGAAGACAGTTCATGTCTTTGACAGTCCTGAAATAGTCAGAGTGCTGGAAAGCAAAGCCTGAGATGCAAGGAGAAGGGCCATCCAAGCAATCCTCCTATGTCGCTTCCACATCAGCGCAAGGAAAAGAGCTGTGCCTCTCTATCTGTAGCAGCCTGGGAATACTTCACCCCTGACTTCTTTCCATCTGTTCTGGCAGTAGGATGGATCCTAATGATAGCACCTAGAGGCTTGCTAGTTCTTCTGTCGCTTGCGGTTGGGCTCCTGCCTCTGCTGTAATATCCCGAGCAGGAGACTGGACAGGTTCCAAGCAGCCCCAAATGGAGCAGCAGATGGTTGTGTCTGCAGCTGAAGTATGCACAGATGCTATTACCCTGCCTGTGACACAACGCTTCCTAAGCACACACTGTGCCCACAAACACAGGGATCAGCTCAAATCGTCGAAGTTACTTATTTGGCTGCCATCTCTAAAGTGTCTGAACAAGCACCCAGTATTTACAGCTCTGTCCTCACAGTGCGGTGGCAGGACAGGCAAATACTGTCACCTTTGTCTTTTACAGAATGGGAATAGAAATGCAGCAATCAGTATGGCCCAGACTACACAGCTGAGAGGAATGACAAAATCTTTTGGCTCATTTTTTTAGGGCCAGACTGAGAGGTGAAGGCATTTTGGCTCCAAACCAAAGAGAGAATTTGGTGCCTAACTGTTACTCAGGACCAGTGAGGAATTCAGATGGTACTGCCTCACAGCAAAATGCTTTGCATTGGAAAACTGCTTCATGGCATGTCTGCTAAAGCCCCAAAATATAGTAGTATGCCTCCTCCTCAGAGGCAGCTCTTTTCAGTAGGGTGTCTGTTTCAGGGCTAGGTACTCCTCCTGAACTATGAGAGACACCCATCCGCTTCTAAGCGGTTCATCTGGCATGCAGAGATACTTGGCTCCCCTCTCAAGGGCTACTCCCAAAAGCATAACAGAAGAAACAAACCAGCTAACAGATTTTCAACCCTTCGGCCTGACATCCAAAACTTGTAAGAGGTAGCTCAGCTCAGTCTCCAAAGGAGTTCCCAGCATGGTACCTTAACCACAAAGATGCCTTACCCCTGGCCTTCACTCGGTAGAGAAATAGCTAATGGGAAGACTCAGTACTTGGAGTTTCCCTTTCCCCTAAGCCGAAGTAGTCGTACCCACCTGCCAGCTACTTGATACCTGGAATTTGGTAGGAAAAAGAATCTGCCCAAATCATGCTTCATCCTCTCTCTCACCTGCAAGAACTCAAGAAAGGGCACTCAATGAAACTAAAAGGGACAACTAACCTCTTTCTTACCAACCTCCTTCTACCTATTCTCTCACACATCACAGAAAGAAAGGGCAGAGGATGGGAAGCAACCTTAATGTCACACAACAGCCTCCACCTCCCAGCAGGAATGAAGCTGCCCTCCCACCAGTGAGTTGATGGGACTCACCTGCCATCACATGCAAGCAAAGATGTCTCCATTTGTGCTGGAGAGAGCCCTGCCCCACAGCAAGCGAGCTACCCCAGTTCCCACACCTCGGGAACCAGCTGCCCCTGCACACAGCCAGACATGGGTGGGCAGGCGGCCCCAGCATCACAGGTGTGAAAGAAACACCCACCGCAGCTTCCCAGGGGAATTTTCCAGCCTTTAGTCTCTCCGTACCTGGGTACTTGGATAGTCCTTGGTACCACACCAAACAGATGGCTTGACAAATGTTCAAAGAGACTGGGTCTCCTCTAGCCTTCTGCAATTGCTATGCTGCCTGACCCCAGGACTTCCCAGGCTGCCAGAGCTCTTCTGCTGCTGCTGGCACTCGGATACAGCTCCTGGGCAGGAACTGATGACTGTGGATGCAAAGGCTATTGAGGAACAAGATGTTCTTCCACGCACTTCCTCTGCCCCCTTCTCTGACAAGGTGTTACCTAATTGCCTCTGACAGCATTTCTGATCAGGCCAGGGTTTAATCCTCTGGGTAAGAGCTGCTTGCGTCCGAGTGCTAATTATACCTAATACATGGTAATGGGCTTAGCTCAGTTGCGTCAGATATCCTATCTCTGGGTTGCTGGCCAGGTTAATCATCCCTCTTTTAGCTTTCTTTGAGCTTAAAGAGGCTTGCATACTACTGGCAAATACTGACTCTTTAATCTGCCCCCACCTTAATCTCTGATTCCGTATGGAAAATTTTCCTGACAGATAATGCAGATGCCTCACTTGACCTTCTTCAGACAGATTCAGTGTAGAATCTCATCTTCCCCTGTCTGAAACCTTCAAAAATACAGTCTTCTCCATGTGCACTTGTCTTCCTGGTGCCTCAGGGATGGTGTCAGACACAGAACCCTCATGGGCCGTGGCCCTCCATGCAGTGATACGCTGGGAGAAGGCAGCATCCAGGAGGAAATACCCTCATTTTAACATTCCTTTGGATGAGTTTCTTGCATGCTCAGCTCTTGACCTCATGAGAGCCACTAGCACCATCCTTGCAGTCAGGCTTTTGTCAGGGAATATTGTATCCAGTGTAAGACGCCTGTGAGGAGTGAGGAGTCTCACAGCTCCAGTCTCAGTTGCTTGAGCTGGCTGATCCTAGCAATGGGAAAAATCCACGCAGGTTCAGCTCTTTCTGATCCTGTGTTTTACCCGGCATCTCCGACCCTTCGTTCTAGCAGCACTTTTAAGACCAAGAGCAAATGAAAGAGGATGCGCTCTAAAAGAAACTCATTTCAAATAGAACTACATTCCCACAACTGCATCCCAGATGGGGATCACTGGGAAGAATACTGCAGTTGAAAGAAGAGATTTGTTAACACTGGAGGTACAGCATCACACGGTGTAAACTCCCCACCGATGTGCCCTGCATGTACAGCTGGGCACTGGAGCAGGAAACACACACTGCCTGTCCCAACAGCCCCTCGGGAGCCCCCCGGTGCTGCTCACATGCAGTCTCAGCCAGCCAACGACACAAGCCAAGGGGGTGCAAGGGAGCCCTGACCAAGGGGTGCCTGGCATGAGAAGTGGAGTGGCCCCACAGACAGCAGAGCTGCCTGCACAGCCCGGGAGCTTTGAGACAAACCACTGCTGCAGCACTTGCCCTAATGTTAGAGGAAACAGCAAACGATCACTCAAGAACCACAACTCTCTCTCTCAGCTACTGGGTCTGTTCATGCTCTCCAAGCACAAACATTCAAATTTTTCCCCCATGGGATCTTATCAGGACTTTTCTCTCCACTGGGTTTTGTAGCCAGTTCCTCTTTCATCCCCCTGCCACCCTTGTTATTGCCCTGAGCTCCTGAGAAATACTTACAGTGCCAAGGGCTCTTCTTGGAAATCATTCAACTCCCGTCCTACAGCCTGCGTGGAAAGGGTCTTGAGGTGTCCTTTCTCCTCCAGATATACCCTGCCACGAGGTGACATCAGGGCGCCAATAGTGGGCGGGCCCCCGCACGGCGGGGCGGGGGGACGTGTGGGGAGTGCTGTGACCCCGGCACTCTGCAGGCACAGCTCCAGTGAGGTCTGGGAGCGCAGCAGAGCCTTGACACACTCCTGAGGGGTGAGGTGCTCCTTTCTGCAAGAAGAGGTTGCGATTTCTCTGGAGCTCCTATGGGGTAATCTTGGAGAAGCAAAGAGGAATAAGGAACTCACCTGCCTTTTGATGCTGCTGCTGCTTGTGAACACATACAGACACACACGCCAGCACATGGAGGGAAGGGAGGAGTTTGTCCTAACCACCAGGTCCCTCCTCTGGGCTGATGAATGCATGGAGAGGTGTCTAGCAAACTTCTTAGCTGTGCTGCAGGGGTCAAGACACACCTGACAGAGTGGTGCTTGCAGTCAGCTTGGTGCTGAGAAGGTTGAATCTGCTCAAGGGAGTCATAGGGAATGCTGCTGAGATGCTGCACAAGGCCCTGGTGAATGTTTAACTGCATCAAGCAGATGGGATGGCAGGGGAAGAAGACGGAACCTCTATGTTGCACACAGGTGGCCAGCCAACGAGGTGGCCTGTCATCTCTGACATCCTATGTGTTGGGCTAATGGTAACAGCTAGGTCACATCTGGGTCCCAGTAGCATTGCTACTATGAGGGGCTGTCTGAGGATGGGAAGAGCTGGTGCCTCAGCCCAAACTCCAACCCCACAAAACTCCATGGATGGTAATGAACACTGTTTTATCAGGTGATTTATATCTCCAATGCATTTTAACAGCCTGTTGTGACTGCCTGGGAGATTGCTGTCAGAGATGTGGAAGAAGTGGGAAGAGTCTCAGGATGAAAAGAGAAGGTCTTGCTAGAAGGTGCTGAAAGATCATCCTCACCCTCAGCTGCAGCAGCACCTCAGTCATGGACTGTAACTGTCTGGCTTGAGGCATAATCACAGGGTTAACAATCCCCTGGGGTCTATTGGCTCTGGTGAAGCACCACTCCCTTACCTTTGTTAAGCATCCAGCTCACAACGTGAGATCAGGGCTGGCAGGGCTGAAAATGGTCCCAGAGGAAGGAGCTGCGCTAGGAGCATCAGAGCAGCACAGGGGCAGAGGGGAACCAAGGTGTGGGTTTGTGCAGTGAGGGACAGGCTTCATCTTTGCGTGAGGCTGGAGGAGGGGATTTTGAAGGAGCCGTGCCAGCCAGTGGTGTGAATTTGTGTGACCAAGAAAGGACAGGCTCTCTCTGACATGACAGACCTTGGCAGCGCAGACCAGTCTGGCACTGCTCTGGTGTTGAGCAAAAGCCCCACAGCTATGGCCTCTGGCCTTTCAGATGACTGAAATTAGTTGAGATAAATCCTTCAGCAAGACTTTTATCTTACCTTTAAAAAATCAGTAAGATCCTAGCCCTTGAGTGGGCACAGAGAAGGTGGGAAGTAAATCCTAGATGCAGTCAAGGGGCTTTCAATCTAGCAGAGAAGCAGCAAACACACTTAGCATTCCCACGTGTTTGAGGATGATCACACAGCTTTCAGAGGCTTGTGCGATAATTTCTGGGCACAGGAAAGAAAATGGGGGCAGCATCGTGTTGGCATCGTCTCTTCCCTGTGACAACTAGAGCTTGTACACAAATGCGCGGAGATTGATTGTGCTCAGCAGCTCCTGACAGCAGAAGTGATTACTGTGGGCAGGGACCTGCTTGTGTGGATATAAAGAGGTGCAGCCTGCTGGCAGCAGACTCTGCTCCCATCCCCGCTGCTCATTCCCATGCCTCCATCTGCTACAGACAGGTTTCCGGGGGCTCCCCCTCCCCTTCTGTCTTCTTCTATGTAGGTAGAGTTGCTGGGGAAATTGGCTCTGCAGCCCCCTGCTCCTCTTTTCTGAACCTTAAAAATTTACATTTTTTCAGGCTGTTTGTTTTCAAAATATCCCCTTTGTTTTCCTTTTTTGCCCAATGAAATCTGGCTCATTTGTTTCTAACGAAATTGGTCATGTAGGAAAAAAATGTCCATGGTGTCACATGAAGCTATTTTTTGGCCACTGAGAAAAGGTGGTAGAATAGAATCATAGAATCGTAGAATCACAGAATCATTAAGGTTGGAAGAGACCTCCAGGATCATCTAGTCCAACCGTTCCCCTACCACCTATTACCATTAAACCATGTCCCTAAGTACCACATCCAACCTTTCTTTAAACACACCCAGGGATGGTGACTCCACCACCTCCCTGGGCAACCCGTTCCAATGCCCAACCACCCTTTCTGAGAAGAAATTTCTCCTCATCTCCAACCTGAACCTTCCCTGGTGCAACTTGCAGCCATTTCCCCTTGTCCTGTCACTAGTTATCTGTGAGAAGAGGCTGACCCCCAGCTCACCACAACTTCCTTTCAGGTAGTTGTAGAGGGCAATAAGGTCTGCCCTGAGCCTCCTCTTCTCCAGACTAAACAAGCCCAGTTCCTTCAGCCGCTCCTCATAAGACCTGTGCTCCAGCCCCTTCACCAGTTTCGTTGCCCTTCTCTGGACACACTCCAGGGCTTCGATGTCTTTCTTGTGGTGAGGGGCCCAAAACTGGGCACAGTACTCGAGGTGCGGCCTCACCAGGGCTGAGTACAGGGGGACGATCACCTCCCTGCTCCTGCTGGCCACACTATTCCTGATACAGGCCAGGATGCCATTGGCCTTCTTGACCACCTGGGCACACTGCCTAGAAATTCCCTAGATGGCCCTGCTTATCATGTTCTTTCTTATCTCCCACAATTATCAGGTGATTTCCCCTCTGCTTCTCTCTCTCCTTCCATCCTCTCTCTCTCCCTTCCCCTCACAAAGTGGGTGGCATTCGTTTACAGGGATGTGGGTCCATGTCTCCTTTGCAGAGCAATAGGCACCAGCTTTGCATCTGTGCTTGGCTGCAGCCCCAGATGGGTGAAGAATTCTGCCCAGGGACTAAGTACCTGATCCCTGTTCTTCCCTGCCCCTTCCCAGGCTTTTTCTCCCCTGGCCCAGGAAAGCCTTTTGGGTCACATCAGTTGCCACTCGATCCAGACAAGAGCTGCACCAGAAACTGTGGGGTCCAAGCGGTAGCAGAAATGTAGTCCCTGTGGCCCCAAAGGAAAGCCCATGGGCTTTGTTACCTCTGGCCGGATTATTTCCTATTCCAAGGCATCACTTAAAAAACATCTCCAAGGTTTCTGACCCTATTTATGAGCTGGTGTAGCCATGGTAACTGTAGTTATACCAGAAATAGCAGCTCACTTGAATGACAAAGAAAACACAAGTTTATAAGACAGTGACTTTTCCAGGGGCAGGCTGAGCACATGGGACTGTGGGAGGAAATCCCAGATGAGGCGCAGACTCAGGGATGCAGCAGATGAGGGCTGTGGCTGGCATGGGCCACAGTTATGAAACATATTTCTAAAAGCTTGTGCCAGGTGCTTGTGAGACTTTGTGCCTTGTTGGTAGACTTTTATCACTTGCCACACAGACATACCTGGCTGGAAACAAGCAGGGAGTTTCCCAGGCATCTGCAGTTAAACCTCTGTTGGCCTCCTGCAGACAAGAGCTACCAAGGTGACAGTGAGGAAGCACTCATTAGTGCCTCTGAATTCCTGGCAAGAGAAGGAGAGTGGTAGGACCTAGATTTGTAATGAGATTGTCTATTAGTCTTGTGGAAGGTCAGTGAGGTTGTCATGTCAACAGCATTTTGGTGAGAATCTCAGCGTACCAAGGTGTCTGCAAAAGAAGATTTGTGGTAGCCTTCCTTCCCCAATGCCCATCATGTTCCTAAGCGCTCTGTCACTTGTGCTAGTGAAAAAAGGGAAATGGATAAAGAGGATTGGGCTTTGCCTGGAACAGATACTTAGCTGTTAGAATACATGTGAATCAGTCCATCAAAGACGTGGAGAAGAAGGCATCCTCATGGAGAGTTTTATTGTACTGCCTTCAGGAAACCATGCACCACTACTCTGGTGCCAGGATTAAGCATCTATAACAGCCTGCAATAAACTGTGTGTGCTGACTTTGGGAATCTATGCCTGCTGCTGGATACAGCAGTTCTGTTGAGTGTCTCTGAGCTCAGCCTGCAAAAAAGCCTGATTGGGATTCTCATTTCCCTGGAGGCTGCTCTGGCAGTGGGGCAGAGATTAAAGAGGTTGAAGTCTGTTTTTCTGCTGCCAGGGCTCTAGAGAGAGATTTTCATGGTCCCTCTGGAGAGAAGGGTCCTCTGAGGAAACATAAATCACAGTGTAAGGTTTAACTGAACTATCAGCAATGGCTCTGCCTGTATTAGAAACTAGGCGGCACTGGGGACATGGCTAAGTTCACAATCCAAACGGCCATTTCCAAGGCTTCCTCAGGAAAAAATAAGTCCCTGCTTTTCTCATTCAGTCAAGGGTGCTCAACTTGTGCGTGTCAGAACATCATTACAGATCCCAGGCTTTCAGGCACCAATGTTTTAGGACATGCTAGGGCTTTTTATAGCAGATGATATAAAACCCTTGTAGCCTGTC
Source organism: Psophia crepitans (assembly GCA_013399095.1). Lineage (NCBI taxonomy): Eukaryota > Metazoa > Chordata > Aves > Gruiformes > Psophiidae > Psophia > Psophia crepitans. The sequence continues at coordinate 63,382 of VWZZ01004404.1, forward strand.
ATACACTTCATTAGTTACTAGAGACTTACATTTTCTTCTGAGCAGTGAGTCTGGCCTTTCTTGGAACAAGTAACAAATCTTACCATCTAATACTCACAAGACTGGTACATTGGCATGGTTTTATTAACTTACACAAACTTTTCCTTGATTGGCATAAATAAAAGGAAAATCAGAATGAATCCTGTCTTTTCTACATAAGACTTTTCACCCACAGATCTCAAAGCTCAGAGCAAAATATTCATCATCCCTACTTGTAAATATGGAAGTTGATGGACAGAAAGTTCATAGATCTGCAGACGAGACCCAGCCATCCAGTCATCTGCTGTGGGGACTGATGTGCTTGGCCCATGCAGCACAAAAAGCTCAGTAGTTTATAACTGCTTTGTGATTCATTGCTTAAGAGCATCCCCCAGCTCATCGGGAGTTGTCCCATGAGAAAGCAGTAACATTAGAGAGCATCCTTTATGTGCACTAACTTTGCTTAATGTCTGCATTCAGGCTGTTGGTAGTACTGCGATGGGATTGAGCTTGTTAGATAATTTTAAAAAGCTTCCTTTCTTTCCCGTTTGAACTCTGCCCACAATTAAAATGTGTTTTTCCTTTTATAAGATTTTTTTTCTCCTGAATGACATTTACAGAACAAGCTCAACATTAATATACTGAGCCATCATCTAACATTTTTCCCTGTTTTGATCAAACCCAGGTAGTTAATCTTGTTATCTATGTGACTGCCAGAAAGCAGAACATGTGGTTGCTGTTAAAAATGTACCTGAATAACAGTTTTCACAGTATTGTCTCAAAGGTCATCCTTAGATTTTTATTTTTCCATACTTGATTCCTTCTGTATGAATTACATGCCATATACTTGTGAACAGTGATTAAATGATCCACTAGCACTTCCTAAAATGATCACACATTGAACTAACAGAGAAGTAATACTGTCTTGTTTAAAAAAGAAAAAATAAAAAGGAGACTGCAAGAGGGTGTTGTTATTTAAATGGAAATAAGATAATTCCAGAGTTTTATTCAGTTTAAAACAGTGAAGCAAATGATTCAGTGTCACTGGGCTGGGAAGAAACTGTACACAAGTCAGCTCCAGATGTCATCTTTCCTGACAGCTCCTTCTCTTGTCTCTTTTTTCTGAACGATCAATTCTTTCTCCTTGGCAACCAGCAGCCCAATAAAGAAAGGCTCTTCTAAAAGATTTTGGTAAAATGTTTCTTTCTTCTTCTTCTTAAGGGGACACATCTCATCATATGGCTTTCACACCATGCTACAAACATATTCTTCTTTCCTCCTCCTACCAGATAAAAGCACTGCTGTGCAATCTCATTCAGTTCAGCTCTTTGCCACCATTATTACATGGGTTTGGGGTTTTTTTTCCCATGTAACAGCTGAGGCTTTCAAACAGAAGTGATTGGTTCTGGGGAGCACCTTGCACTCTCTTTGGGAACATTTAACTAATGGGCAGAGGCGGCAGCTCTTCCTGCTCCATTATCTTGTCTCTCGAGTGGCTGCTCGCCTCCCAGGCACAGGGACGCTAAATGCTCTAGCTGCCATGCGATAGCAGACCCCTGGTGGAAATAACTGTAGAAAGGAAAAAGTCAGAGGATGAAAATGTGAATAGTTTTTATGATTATTATTTTCTCCTTTTATTGCTCAGGTGTATTGCCAGGTACTAAGCCTTCTGTTCTCCCTTCAGGATCTTGCAAATGTGTAGGATTTCATGTTTTATTGACGTTTTTTAATGGCCTTTCACTGGCGGATTCCAACTTTTCTTTTAATTTAGAGCCTCTACACTCTTGCTTTCCGGTGGAGGTACACACATCTATAAAGCGAATTAGAACCTTTGACTGGGAGGCCGATAAGGATATTTCTGTGCCAAGAATTCGGAACTGCAGCCCACTTCTGGGGTACAGTCAAGCATCATTAATACATCATAGACTGAGCAGACTATTTAGGAGCCATCACTGAATGCTGGATGAAGGCATGTTGCACTAAGGATGGTCTGACCGTCCATAGCTGATGGCGTACTTTGACTGTAATGGTGAAAGTTATTTCTACAGAAAAATGAAGATAAAGGAAGAGGGAAGAGAGAGAGAGAGAAAAGGGGGAAATCATCCCATGGCCGACTGGAAAAGGCAATATTGGGTCCCACAGGAGCATCCTTCTCGGAGGGTTCTCTCCAGTGCAGCAGATGATGACAATGAAAATGATGAGGATGATGATTTCGTGCGGTGCTTTCCCTTGGCGTTATATACTTTTCACCAGGACCCACTTAAACTGCCTATTGGTTATCCCTGGTTGCGAATCTGTTAGGTCTGGGAAGAGAATGCTCACCACGTGCAAACGTTGCATATTCATTGCTTGTTAAGCTTCTGTGAGTGTATATTATTGGATAATATTTACTGAGAATTTAAATAGCTGTTAGCTGCTTTGTTGAGCTCTTTGGCTTTGTTTTTTCTTTTATATACTGAAGTCTACAAAACAAGAGATAAAAAAGAAGAGGGAGGAGGGGCAATTCTCACACCGGCGCTTTCCACAAGAATCAGCCACAATAACACTGCGGGGGTTTGCAGAGGCAGGGCCGTGAGAGCAATAATATGGGAACAGCACAAGTGCAGTAAAGGAAAAATGTTGCCACAGAGACGCTGGTAATTGCTGCCTCATGGCTTCAGAGAGAGGTTATGTAGCTGCAAGCAGCATGTCCTGAGCACTGCTAAGGCACATAAGGCACCTAAGAGCCAGTGGGAGCTGACACTGAGCCATGGATTCCAGTATAAAATCAAAGTCTCTGCAGAGAGGAGTGTTTAGCATAGGCAAGGCAAGGGAGATTTTCTAAGGCCAGCAGAGGAAGAGAGGATGGCACAGCTCTCCTCCTAATTTAGTCCCAGTTTCAGCTTTGGCTCTTTGGAAGAAAGTCACAACACAAAGAGGAGTGCTTGGATAAATATCTCCTAGCACCGCACCCTGCCTAGTGATCAGCTTAGGGCTGAGATTTGATTACACTTGCTGAGATCTGACCTTACATAACCACCTGATTTCTGAGAGGTCCTAAAATAATCCAGTCCTCTTTCAAATCCAGCTCCGGTGGGTGACTTCGCCAGGACACCACACTCTGCAGATGCTATGACATCCACTGAGAGGGATGGAGGGCAAAAGCTGCTTTCCTCCACGTTGGAATCTGTAGCACAGGGGGTGCAGAGAAGAGACCCCTGCTTGGTGGTGGCAGGGCCCTTTTTCCCCCCACCCATCCCTGTCCTTTCAGACTCACCCTTCTGCCCTCTGCTTTACTGGACTGCTCTGTCCATCCTCAGCCTTTCTCAGGCTAGCCTGTGGAGGAAACTTGCTCTATTGTGCTCCTATTCTCTCATGCCCAACCAAACTCTTTTCCTTTCTCTGTCTTACTGTTCCCCTCTCTCCCCCGGTGGAGTCAAGCCATCCAGAAGTGACATGTGAAGTCTTTGAGCACCTTCAGACTGGAGATGGGGGTTATGGGATTAGCACGTTAACAGCCTGAAAGCTGCTTAGACAAGCATTAAATCTCCAATCTTCTGTCTGTCTCTCAAGGAAATCTCTTCTGGACGAGCTGGAGAGATGGAGCGCCCAGTCACGTTTTCTGAGGGCCAGCTCCTCACCCAGCTACAACCACCTGTGGCTAGGTGGTTTGTGGGATCGGAGGGTGGGAAATCCAGCTAAAACCTTACCAGGGGCTCTGTGGCTGCATCTCAAAGTGTTCTTCTCCCTCCTAACTCTCTGTGCTGAATATTAGGTTCCCTTGCCCAGCACCATGTCTAGCTCCCTCCCCACCCACCCCATCGGCTTGCACACTCTACTGCAACACTTTAGGAGGGGTGAGTGGCACCGAGTAGGAAGAAGGCAGGCACCATGTGTGCTGGGCACAAGAATAGAATAGAATAGAATAGAATAGAATAGAATAGAATAGAATAGAATAGAATAGAATAGAATCATTAAGGTTGGAAGTGACCTCAAGGATCATCTAGTCAACCTTAGGTTGCTGCCTTTTAAAGCAAATCCTGGGACACCTGGTGCCTGCGTTTTATTCATGCGTAATCAATTCACGCTTCACAGGCTGCATCCCCGTTTATCCCGCTTAACTGGGAGGTGGAGGAGGCAGTGCTGGGTTTACCAAGGAGTTGGGTGGCACCTCCTGATGCAGTGAATGTCCCCTCATACGCCAGGGAAAAGCCTCATGTCTGAGCTCCCTGACCTGTCACCTTCCCCCATGCTTATCACCTCATGACTGCCTCAGGTCCAGATTACCTCTTCTCACCTCTGGAGCAGAAACAATCTCTGAACATAAGGAGGTCCACCACCTGGCGACATCCACCTGGGGAACACCCACAGCCAAAACTGATGCTTACCTTCCAGCAGCTGTCGCTATGAATTTGCTGCACCAAAAGGGTGTCTTCCCAGTGTATCACCCACAGTCTTCCCAGAGATTGCAAAAAACTTGAGGGCGAGGCAAAGCTCATGACAGTGGCAGGATTCAGCAACATTATTCACTGGAGAGTAATGTGAGTTAGTAATACTATGTACTGAGTTCAGTGCAAATGCAAGTGAATAATTCCAACTCAAACCACTTTAAAAGAGCAGTAGAAAAAAAAGTATTACACGATTGGGACTGTTACAATTACAAAAATGAATTTCCTGGGCAGACTAAAATCCCTCTCTATTCCCGCCCCCTCCCCACCCCGCCCCGGTCTGAGCTTCCAGCCTGGGAAATTTCAGCTACAAATTGGGAAGTTTTGGAATTAAAGAGTATGTGAAAGTAAAGGATTCTAACAGGTGATGGTTTCCTGAATTAACTGCTTCTAAAGGCCATAAAATAGCTCTTTCCTCAAATGCAGCCTCTCCTTCTGCAGAACATGGAGATGACATTTAGCAGCATGCAGCAGCAATGTACCACCAATCTAAAAAAATGAAATGCAAAAATGCTGGACAGCTTATGGCAGCATCCAAACCCAAATGGAAAAAAAAATGCAATGCTTAATTTTTTTAATCTTACAATTTTCAAGAAATTTCAAGATTTCTTTGGTCCTATAAGGTGTTACAGAAGGTATATGACTGTTGAGAGTGAAGGCTGTGTAGTTGAAGGATATGCATCTAAAAATTTGAATAAGCTTTTGGCTATTTACTTGAAATAAATTTAGACACTAGTAGTTGATGGACACGTAGTAATATAGTCAACTAATTCTACAACCAGCTGTGGGGCCAAAGGAAGTAAGACCTAATAATAATATTTTAAGTAGAAAATATTATTTTCCAACTAAGAACACACTTGAAGTATCATCATTTCTTTTGCAATAAAGCAGGTACACTCTAGCTGTTGTCCTTGTCTCCTTCTGTCACAGACATAAGAATTGGCTTGGGCTGGACAACGTCTGCCAAGAGGTGATCTTCATTGCATGGCATCCGTTTGTCAGAGATAAAATACTCAGTTGCAGGGATTTGCTTTCAGTGATGTTCTGCTCCAACGCGGTTCAGAACTGGCCTTTCTTCCAGCAGACCAGTGACGTTGTTCCCCAGCGGGATGTTGGATATGCTGACCCAAAAGATGATGCCTGGCTTCTAAGATTCCATCTGCTCAGCATGGTGCATATCCAATGTCTACAGCTCCTTCTTATCTCTCTTACCAATAGGAAGATGAAGCACAGAGCAATGATATAATTTGCCTGTGATTACATATTGGCTAATTTCTAATCTAAGAATAAAATCCATTTCTCCTGCATGCTAGGCAGACATGCCAATATAGACTGAGTGTCTATGGTGGTACACAGCTATACATCCCTATACCTCCATGCACATTTGTGGATATACAGTTTTTGATTCATGCTTACACGTTTAGAAATAGTGTGCAAATAGCCACACAAAGGCACAGGCAGTCTGGTATTTATCTCCAACTAAAGAAAGCGAGACAAAGCTAAACCCAACCACCTCCCAGCAAAAATCATCATAGTAACGCTAGAGTTACGATTGCATTGGTCTCTCTGTACACAGCCACTAAAACCAAGTAAATCTCAAGCCAAGCCACGAGTGAATGGTAATCTCAACCCACACATCCTCTCAGCCATAAGGGTGTTCTGGTCTCCCGGTACAAATTAGGGAGTCTACTGAAATCAGGGAGTTAGTCCATACAGCGCAGGAACCAAGACAAGAAGTTGATACACAAGACGCAGGGGCTTTTTAACAAAACCCTTTCCTCAAAGCTCTCCACGGTTAACGCATCCAACTTTTCACACCTTTCCCAGGCCAAGACTGTTCACATGAACAATTTTGAGCCACCATAATGTGACACTGTTATTGAAAGAATCTGCTCTGTCCTTTCCCCATCCCTATCCCACACAGCACCTTTGCTGGTGCTGGCGCAAGGGTTTAGCCACATCTGGCCATAGTGAACAAGGATCGGGAAACCTATCTGGGTTTAAAACTCAAGAGTAAACATGTATGCATTTTCTTATGTATTCTTGTCAGGTACGTCTTAAACTCAGCTCAGTGATGTACTCAGCTCAGTTTGCTTGTGCTGGTCCATGGGGAGGGTTAGTGTAGTTAGTGAAAAGGAGCAGCAGAGAATAAAACAATTTGTCTTGGTGGTGAAGCTAATTCGTGGAGGCTTAAAATGTTTCTGAGGCTACTGCTGCTGCTAAAGGGAAATCCACTGCCCTTTGTCCCCTGAAATGCATGAGGTCAGAATCAAAGTGCCTCCCTTAGCCTAAATGAAAGCAATGGTAGACTGGGAAAATCAGTCCCCGTCTTCTGAGATCCCTCCATCCCCGAAGGAGAACCCTCCTACTCAGTTGTTTGCAACCTTTAAAAATCTGTGCATGATAAATATTTTCTAATGGACGTGTGGATTTGGGATGGTGAATTTAAGCCCGTTGACAATAGATTTGCTTTGCTTACTTTGCTTCTGCAAATGCGCTAAGAGCAGTCTATCAGCCACTGCAGAGCCAGATCTGTTGGTTGCAAACCAGTGATCTAATTTGTTCTTAAATTCTGCGCTGGAGATTGTGTGTGTGAAGGATTTATGTGACTGAAGGACTAAGTGGGCACTCTGTGAGTAGAAAAATAAAGAGAAAATCTGCTGGTATTACAGAGAGGAAGTGGTATAAACCCTTTCTGATCATTTACGCGTCCCTGGGAAATGAGAGCTTGTTCTTCTTGAGGTAGCTGATCTTTGAAACTGCTTGTATGAAAATGGCCGGGACTTGGGAACAATTAGCTGATTAATTGCAGCACGTAGCATGTGTTAACCAGGAAAAACGGGGTTCATCCGAAATAACCCTCGCTGGCACACCGACCCCCCACCCCAGTCCCCTCACACACGCGGGAATGCACTCAGCCCGATTCTCCGCTTATTTTAATCGGTATAAATCAGGGGCAGCTTTTGAAATCGACCTTAATCACACCAGAAAAATAAGCAAAATGAAAGCTCGGGCTTCAGAGCAAA
>VWZZ01004404.1:71345-83459 GCA_013399095.1 Psophia crepitans
GGATGGCTGGGCAATGTGCTGCCTTTCTGCCGTCGCACCCCGGGGTGGTGGGATGGGGAGGCCAGGGCTGGGGGCGCTGGTGGGGCCGGTGTGTTTCTCCCTCGTCTCAGAAAATTGCTTCCTCCCTGACAAAGCCGCTTCCTGGAGATAAACCCTCGATCAGGGGGTGGTTTGGGGTGGGTGAATTTGATGCACAGAGAGAGGGCAAATAATATCATGGCTCTGTGACATCGCTCTTTGTGCCCTGTGGCGGATGGGGTGTGTGGGGGTGGAAGGGTAAGGAGGTGCCCACCATCCACCACATCTCCTGCCTCCTCCTGCTGCAGGTTAGAGGGCAGCCACCCACTCCTGACACAGAGCCCTGCTGAGAGATGGTGGCATCCCTCAGCAGGGCATGATTCCTCCTTCGTCTCATGCAGCAGTCTCTTTCTCTGGCAGGGGTTATCTAGCGCTGCCCCTGCTCCTCTCCCCTCTGGTTTGTGGGTACTGCCAAGCCTTAGAGGTGCAGGTGATGCATGACTGCAGGTTGGGGCTGAAGGAAGAAAAATGTGGCAGTGCAGGGCAAAAATCACCCCAAATTCTCCTTGCATAGAACATTTATAGGGTTAATTTTCTCCTTTTTAATGAGGCTCGTGGCCTGAGGCTTTGTGGATCTCCATTTTAGCCCAGCCCTTGGTCCGGGCAGTGATATAAGAGCCCAGAGACCCCCAACAGTTGAGTACTGACATGCTTGCTCTGGGGAGGTGCTGGTATCTGAACCCAGTGGCATATCTCAGCTTGCACAGGGGACCAGTCGCAGAGCTGGAGTGATTAGAGGCAGGATCAGCTGAGATGAGAGCTTTCCTCTTGGTCACCTCTTGCGTCGGAATTTGGCAGGAAGGCAGGGTCACGTCCAGACCTTGGTGAGAAATGCCATAATTGGGTCTGATTGGTGCCATCCTGAGATGCGTGTGAGCCAGGGATTGTTCAGCCCAGGCAGCCTGGCTGATGGTGTTCCCCAGTGGGCTCTTCTTGTTGACACAGCAGGCTGCCTGTCCACCTCTCTGGGAGGTTTTCAGAGCCTAAAAGCATCCCCCCACAAGTGAGCCACCCCCACGGCTTGACAGGGAAGGTCTCTGCAACATGTGTGATGAAAAGGGAAGGTCTGAGGAATGGGGAACAACCATCTGGTCTACCACTGACTCTGTGCCTTTTCTCTGCATGTGGCCAGAAATCTCTCTCTCCATTGCCTGGGTCTCTCCCTTTTCTGTGATAAACCACAAAACCCCCCATGGAGTAGGGGGGCAGGCAGACAGCTCTGCTCTGTGGTTGTAGTTGTGGCAGATGCAGCCTAGTATCGTGAGAGAGCTTGGAAGAGTGGAAATGAGTCAGATCTGCAGCTGGAGCCCAAGTGGAAGGCAAGACCTGGAGGTGGCTGCCACAGATCATGGTGTCCTTTTCCTGTGCTGAGCGTGGGATGGCACTGAGGGGATCGCAAGGCTTTGTGAGGTGATTGTTCCAGGGCTGCAGAGCAGTGGGGCACGAGCAATTGGTTTCATGAGGGAGCTTCGGGTTTCCTTCCTCATGAGGACAAGCTCAAGGGCCTTTTCCATGGTACGTAGGTCCTTCACACCTAGGGCTGACCATGAACTCAGCCAAGGTTATTCAGCTGCTGGGATGTGTTTCCTTTCCTCCTGTCCATTTGAGTTGGGATTCCCTTTTATTTCCCAGCTGCTTGCTCTGCACTAGTTCCTGACTCACCACAAAATGCCATTGCAAAGTAGTCTTGCGTCAGGCAGTCGCCTGTTAGCATGTCACACTGTTTTTGTTCCTGTGCTGCTCAGTCCTTCTCTGTCTGTCCCTTTGTAACATGCCAATATACTGCTCCTTGGTGTTTGTTGTTTTGGTTTGGTTTTTTTTTCCACTGGAATTGCACTGAGAGCTCTGCATATTACTCATTGCTGCCCGATTCCACTTGCTGATTCACCCTGAACTGTTGCATATATTTTTCTTTTTTGTATTTCCTTTCTGTTATAATGAATGAAAAAAGTATCCCGCTAGCTCCCAATTTAGCTTTTGGGAGAAGGGGCAAATGTTAAGGCTACAGCTTTAGAAAGGGATAAAGGACTTACTGGGAAAATTGCGAATAAGCAGGCAAAAGGGGAATTTTTAGCAGGAACAGCCTCAGAAGGAGTTGTTATAAGGATAAGCTGAAGTGAACTGAATGATCTGTGCAGCTTGACCAAATCCCCTTGCTGCCAAACGGCAAGGAATGGCTTGACCATTTGCAACAACCACCACTGCCTAGGACACTGCCCTGTCTTTCAACCTTTCTCTGAAGAGTGGGAAGGTGGCTGGGACCATGAGGCTGGCTCCGCAAGGCAGGCAACTGAAGAGGACCTGGCACAGCATTGCTCACCTCTCCTGCCTTTGTCTCCTGTTCCCCATTCCCTGCCCTCCACATGGCTGTCCATCAGCTGATCTCCCCCTGCTCTGGCTCCCATTTGGGATGCCACCCAAGCAGATTTGCTGCCCTCCTGCATTCAGCGGCGTGTCCAGCCATGCTGGCTGCTTGGTGGTGGGCTCCAGCTGTCCCGCCTCTCTGAGAAGCTCCACTGATGCAGCACAGGTATGCAGCGCTGCTCTGCAGCTGGGCTGGATGCAGTCACCATCATGCTTCCTTCGTCAGCGGGAAGGAGACCTGATCGGTGTGTGAAGTGAGCTGCTCCTGGGAGCAAGCACCAAGAATACCAGCAGATAGGCTGTAGCGGGTGCGTTTCCTTGAGGGCTTCAGCTAACTTGCTAATGTCAGGACGTTGCTGTCAGGTATTTGGTCTTTGTATGAACTGCTGCCTGACTGTGGCTTTTAACCCGTTATGAGAGGGTGAATTAAACCTCTGGCCTTGGCTTTATTCGTGTCTGTGTGTGGCAGTGGCTCTTTGTGCAAGATAGCTGGCAAGTGCTGAAATCCTGTATGGTGGCTTGTAATTGCAGGGTTGCCGGCCAGCAACCGCGCTGCAGAGTGGCTGTAAATCACTCTGGTTTCAGCCTCTGCTCCTGCACCTCCTCCCTGGGAGGAAAGAATGGTGTAGGTCTGCGTGTGCGCATGGTGCCTGCAGGGAGAGGAGCGGGGGCAGAGGGGGATTGTGTTCGAGCCAGAATATCAGCACGGCAGCGTCAAGATTGCAGCTGATCACTGTCGCCATTTGCCTGTAACGATCCTGCTGCATTTGGCGCTGGGCAGGTGCCTGCCTGCCCGAGGGGCTGAACCACACTGCGCCCAGACCGAGCGTCCCCAGGGACGCTACCCTGTGCGGAGCAATCCTATTGACTGCCCCCTCCTCTGTTACCCAGAGCAAGTGACCATGACTGAGAAGACCCAAGAACCTCATGTGGAGGAAGATGATGATGAGCTGGACGGGAAACTCAACTACAAACCTCCTCCTCAGAAAACACTGCAGGAGCTGCAAGAGTTGGACAAGGACGATGAAAGCCTCGCTAAGTACAAGAAGTCCCTGCTGGGAGATGGACCTGTGGTAGTAGGTAGGCTGGGGCACACTGATAGGAAGGGACTGGGGAGATGCATAGCAACAGTGTGCTGTGGGGATGGGGCAAGGTGGCCTCAAAAAAGAGGGAGCTTGTATGACCAGGCAGATGCACTGTTTCTGCTGGAGTACTGGGAATGGACAGATGGAAAAATGCATGTAAAGGAAGCAGGGAAGATGCTCTGAGCATTAGGTTTAAGGTGGATGGGAAAAGCTGGCATTGGAAAGGGACTTGTGGTGGGAGGTGTGTGGGCCTTGGGGGACTCCTCAGGGTTTAGAAACATGAGAGGACCACCCTATGCTGAATGGGAGCCTTGCTGCTCAGAATGAACTTGAGAGGGGAGACTCCTGTAGTGGAAAGACCTCTAGGTATTGGGATGGAGGCTGGAGGGATCCACGTTGAAGGACTGGGGTATGTGCATGGTCCTATTGTGCTAAGAGAAGCCTGGCATTACTGGGTGTTTCATGAAGTGCAGTTTCTGTGTGGGAAAGCAATCCCATTTCTTCAGTGTCATTCCCCTCCTCCTGCATTTAATTTTGCAAGCTGACAACTTCCCCTGACTTTCCTACCTGCAGACCCAACAGCTCCCAACGTGGTGGTCACCCGACTCACCCTGGTATGTGACTCTGCTCCAGGACCGATCACCATGGACCTTACAGGTGGGCACAGATTCTATCCTGGGGCACGAAGGGGAACAAGCAAAGGCCCTGGCATGCTTCAGATTGAAAGGGAGTTTGTGCTACAGTGGGTTTTAGAGGAACTCTGGGGGCATCTTAGCCTTGTTTCTTATTTTAAGGTATATACGTGTGAAAAAGAAAATGAGATGTAACAGAGGAAAATGTCGAAGGTCTTTTTGTTCATCTGGACTACTCTAGTAGCTCCTGTGTTTCTCCTGCCTTCTCTTCTTATTTCTTTCAATGAGACCTCATGAGAACAAGGGATGTGCATGTGTTTGGGTAACAGGCTTTTTTGAAACCTCAGAATCGAGCAATGTTGCAGTTCCGGCTCCTGGGGACATGGGGAGAGAACCAGGCTTCACCTTATATGGGCTTTTCTGCAGAGAGAGGAAGCTGGGCCTGGAGGAGCAGGGAGGCTTCCTGTTCAACCGAAACCATGCAGAGCTCTGCAGAGCTCAGGCAGCCTTGCAAGCTGGGCAGGAGCTGCCAAACATGCTCCGCTCACCCCAGCCTGGTGCTGGATGTGGGAGAAGCATGTACGTGGTCCTGCACATGCCCAGCGATGAGTCCGTGCGTAAATGTATTTGTGTGTATGTGCCCAGACCTGTGTTTGTTTAGGCATTACTTTCATAGGTGTGGACACAGACACATATGTACACCCAAGAGTTTCTGTGTGCGTGCTCTCAGAGTGCAATTGCTTATACAGACCCGTGCGTACTCATTTTGCAGGTGTGCCGTCTTTTGAAGGGATGCTCACCTCTGACGCCAGTCCCAGCCTCATCCCACCACATGTGGTCTCTTCTTGCTGTGACACCTCTAGCTAATGGCTTGATCCTCTCCTTACAGGTGACCTTGAAGCACTCAAGAAAGAGACCTTCGTATTAAAGGAAGGAGTGGAATACAGAGTCAAGATCCACTTCAGGGTGAGTTGTTTTCCTTCCTGTTGCTTCTCATCAGTTGCTGAGGCCAGTCACTGGCGGTCTATCGGATAACTAGCGACAGGCAGCGTGCCTGCCCGAAAGCTGGGCCCTTATAAAGCTCCCCTAGCTTCAAGGGTTTTACCCAACAAGGGACCAGGTCTTTCCAGGGAATTGCTTCTGCTTGCTCGCCCCTTGGAAGAAGTTGCTTTCTGTCCACTCACAATGGTGAACAACAGGTGATTTGGAAGCCAGATGGGTAGTTTTGGCTGAGTTTGGCTTTGCTTTTTAGCGATTAGAAAATCTTTAATTCACGCAAAGTGGGAATGGACAGACAGGAGAATAGATAATGGCTTTCTGTGAAGTACTGGTACTGCATTGCTGGCCTTCATGTATGCATAAAAAAGATGTAATATTGTAGGTTTTGGCTGACGATACCTGAGTTTTTCTGGCTCACAATATACCCAAACAGGCTCATTTCGCCCCCTTCCCCATTAACCAGTGTGTCAGCCATTTCTTCTGTTTCCAGCTGAAAACGAAACTGAAGTGGTGATCTCCACATGCACGCTGCAGACAGAGCCTGCTTTGGCAGAGAAGGCAAAAAGGGATGGAGGATAGTTCTCCTGAAACAGAGGAGGGAAAGTGTTAATGTTGTGAGTTCTGTAGGAAAGACTTCCCTTCTTCTGAGGCTCGTTCACTCTCTCAGAGATGGCTTTGTCCCCAGAGACACCTCCAGCTCTCCTTTGTGCTATGAAATATTTCCATCTGTATCTGAGCCCTGTTGACAGGAGATGCCTGGAGCCAGACAAGTTACTCTAACTCCCTCCCTCAGTCCCAAGACTGGTAAGAGATGGCACCATGTGAATTCCCCCCTGGGATGTAAAAGGATCTGCCCATCTTGTTTCCAGATTGAGTAGTGCTGTGGGGAGGCAGTGTATGCTGGAGGGGGACAACAAGGGATACATCCAAGCTATCCATGGGAGACTTGAGGAAAGATAATGAGCAAAACTGTGTCCCTCCGCCTCTTGAGGAGAAATCTGCCAGCTCTCCACAGAGCTTAGAGGGCAACTGGGAGTACTCAACTAAATTTGCCCACCTGTTTGTGGTGGAGGGATGACTCTAGCCACCCATGTCTGATTTTCAATATGAAAATTATTAACTGGGAATTCTCTGCTTCACTTCTTTGTCCTCATCAGCCCATCTTGCAAAGCTGACTGATGTGCTCCAGTCAGCTTCGAAGTAAGGGAAGGATGGGGATGTCCAGGAGATGCACAGAGGATGCTGTAGGTCTCCAGGAGCCTATGGAAAAGTCATGTTAGGACCCCCCACAATGTGTCCTGTGCTGAGCCTTTGAGAGCAGTGGTGCAGGGAGCCAAGACGAGTATGTGTCTAAGGAGAGAGAAAAACCAGCAGATACAGAACCAAAACCCTTCCCTTGACAATTTCTTCTGGCCAATTCTTGCAGGTAAACAGGGACATTGTGTCGGGACTGAAATACGTGCAGCATACCTACCGGACAGGGGTGAAGGGTGAGTAAGAGACCTTTGTGCCCTGCACACCAATGCTCCTACCACCATGTTCCCTCTGCTCAAAAAAGTGTTACTGCAGCTCTGGGCCAGGACAGAGCCTCCCTTGGTCCTGAGGCCCCCCTCACGCCACCACAGAAGACATGACACTTCTCAGCAGAGTGTACTAGCTTGCACTCTGCATCACCCAGGCCAACTGTTTCCTGTTCCTGTGTGAACTCAGTATGAGACAGCTCTAGTATCTGTATGCTACACCACTGTCTGTAGCAGCAAAGTCCCCAGAGGCACTGTTTAGACAGTACTTGCCACAGATTTCCTCTACATACAGAGCTCTTTACCCCCCCTTCCCCGTCCCCTGTAGAGCAGCTCAGCCCCCGCCCGAAACCTCTCCTAGATGCACTTGCTAAAATTCAGAGCTGCTCTACAAAGCTTCTCGCTGTCTGCAGAGCCCCGTGTTTGCCCATGACCTCTCCTCTTTATGCAGTGCCTGGACAAGGCAGTGGAAAGCCTCATTTTGCACACACACATCCCGTGTGCATTTTTGCATGCAATCACCTCTAAGGCTCCAGTGTCCCATTTAGCACACACAAGTGGATCTTCTCACCAGAAAAGAGAAGTAGTGGGAGATCAAGAGAGATGTCGAGCTGTATGCTGGGTGTACCCACTCCCTTCCAGCAGCACGTACATTGAGAGTGTACAGACTGAGTTGCCGGTCCCTCTGCCCATCCATCCATTTGTCATTCCATCTGTCCTGGTGCTTCAGTAAGCCACTTTTTCCACTTGTTGTGATCCCCTTGCTGACACGGACCACCCCTTTCTCTTACCACTGTCTGCTTTCTGTCTGTGATCTGTGTTCATGCTCGTGGCTTCTTCTGTTGTTCATCATTCACCACCTGAGGGGCTCATCCTTTGTGGATTGTTTTCTTCTAGTGGACAAAGCCACATTTATGGTTGGCAGCTATGGGCCACGGCCAGAGGAGTATGAGTTCCTGACACCTATTGAGGAGGCTCCTAAGGGTATGCTGGCTCGAGGCACCTATCACAACAAGTCCTTCTTCACGGATGATGACAAGCACGACCATCTCACCTGGGAGTGGAACCTGTCCATCAAGAAGGAATGGACAGAATGAGTTCACCCAGTTTGCCTTCCCCCTTCCTGTCCCCTTGCCTCCTGCACCAGTCTCCAGGTGGGCCATGCCCACCACGCTGCTCCTTCCTGCCACCATGGCCAGCCACAGCCCTGGCAACCCTTCCCACAGGTGCCGGGGCTCTGTGCCAGCCTAAGTCGATGCACAGGCCTGCAGGTGGCCTTTGCTGCTTATACACTGAAAATAACCTGCCTGTTCTCACCACCATCCCATCATGACACATAGTGGATTAAATTGGGAAGCATCTCCCTCCCTCTCTCCCAGTACTTCCTCCTGCTGCCTCCATCTCTCCTGTACCAACTCCGGTCCCAGAAGTGCCTTTTCTAGGAAACAAGATCACCTGGCAGGGCAGACTGGTCCCTGGAAAATCCCTACCTGAGTTAAACTTGCCATGTGCTCTGACTCATTGTAAATGGTTACTTACTTCCCATGTTGGTCTCCTGGTCTGTATCTGGTGCCCTACCCCATTACAATCCATTCTTGTGCAGGCAAAACCAGTCAGGGGGAATGCAGCTAGATGCTGTAACAAGACTTCAGTGTTCCAAGAATAAAACCAGTTTCTTTCTTCTTTTCTGCATGAGTGTCATGTTCTTTCTTGGAGTATGTTTTTTGGTGAGATGGATGTGGAGAATGCATTATAGGAAGATTTAGCATGTTTCAGAAGTGAAATGGCCCTCCTTTAAAACATCAGCCTAACTATATAGAAAATTATTTTGGAGCTGCTTCCTTCAGGGGTTTCATGAATCCTTTGAAGCTCAAAGGCTGGCCTGTGATGAAGGTAGGCAGCCCCCACCTCTCATCCTGGGTGGCAACTGAATGAGCCCAGGGAGCTATAACATGGCCTCCTCATGTTCAACACTTACCACAGCAGCTGTTCCTCATAGCCAGAGCCAATGCAAGAGCTGCATGTCCCAGTGGCTGCCCTGATGGCCAAGCACAAAGGAACATCAGCCTCTCTGGGGCCCAGTGTTTGGAGAAGTGTAGTGGCTCCTTTGGTGTGCAGGGATGTTCTTACCCAGCTGGGGCACCTGGTCCCGCAGGTGCAGAGTAGCCAAGAAGTCCAGCACTGTGGGTGAGGACGTGCTGGTGGCAGTGCTGTTGAGGCTCTCCAAGGCTGGTGCCTGCACAGCAGGCAGGGACTCTCTTCTGGCCAGGTGGTTATCTCAGGAGCTGAAGATTTCACCCTGGGCCAGCTGCTCCCTTCCCACTGCCCTTCCCACTTTCCACTGCGCACCCCTGCAGTGGCTGACGTGTCTCTTGCCAAGGAGAGAACTGGAGCAAGGTGGCGTAACAAAGAGAGAGCAAGCTGACACCATGGGCATCTCGGTCTTTCTGTGCCTCTTCATTATCCTGCTCACCGGGGGCTTCCCAGCAGGGTGTGTTGAAGACAGCGGCTCTGTGTCCCACAGTAAGTGAGCTTTCCTCCTGGATCAGGGAAAAGGATGGGTCTGCCGTGAGGAGTCCTCTTTACGCTGGGTCTCCTCACCCAGTGTGAGCTGTGCAAGTGTGTTGGGGTTGCAGGAGGGGTGCGTGGGTGGGCATGTAACGGGTGGGATGCTGGCATGTGTGTTGAGGGAATCTCACTGAGCTGCTCTTTGTGTGCCTGCTGTCTGACCCTGACCTCTCCTCTCCAGGCACAGCTGGCACCACAGAGAAACCTGTCCTGTTGAATGACGTTGTGGACGCTGAAGCCTTTATCAGTCGGGCAGAGGTGGTGGTCATTGGATTCTTCCAGGTGTGTTCGTAGCAACTCCCCTCTGCCATCCATGAGCACTATCCTGCCCTGATGAGAGTGTGGGGCTGGATATGGTGTAAATACCTTCCAGAGGCAGCTCCTGCTCCAGAAAGTGCGGGGGCTGTGGCAGGCGTGTGGAAAGATTAGGTGACAGGCTGCAAGGAGAATGCAGGGAATTCAATCTGTATGTAGAAAGGGAAATGGAGCAGAGGAGGAAGATGAAGGAGGTCATAGCAGCCCTGGAGCAGGAGAGAGCAGGGGAAGCAAAACAGGAACGTGGGTGGCAGAGAAATAGTGTTGGCGGGGCGGNTTAGTCAGCAAAGACAGAGCAAGGCATTGCCTGCGTGATGGGGCCGAGGAAGCCAGGTCTCAGAGAGCAGCGCTGCTGCGGGTCCTCTGAAGTCTGAGATGGTTTGGGCTCGAGCTGCAGCCTTTTCCCAGGAAGGGTGTAGGCATGGTCTCTCTGCCTCGCTCCTTCATTCCCCAGAGTTGATAACCTTGGGATCTCTGCTCTCTGTGTCTAAACGCAATTGAAATCAGCCAAAGGTGGTAGAGTGACTGATGGGTATGTGCCCCATGCCCCCAAAATGGCAGGACTTCTTCCTGAGGAAACAAAAAAAATGCTTACTGAGTTAGACCACCATAAAACAGAGGCCTCTTTGACAGGATCGTCATTACTTTTAAGGTCCCCAAATTGCACCTTTTTCCCCCTTTTCCTTGAGCTCTGCCCTGGGCTTCTGCTGCCCGTACACTGCCTCATGACTTCTGTCAGAGAAGACTTCAGCCTCTCAAAAATAACTCCTTTCTGCAAGCTCCTTCCTCCTCCTGCCTTGTGCCTGGGGCTGCAGGGCAGTCTAGGGAGGGCACCATGCCCTCGGTATAGGACAACTGCATCTTGCAGCCCAGCGCAGAGTGAGGACTGATGGTGCTGTCTGTGCAGTGCAGGCAGCAACAAGTGCGTGAGCGCTGGGGACTTACACCCCAGGGGCCTTGCTAAGCGCTGATCACAGAGCACCAGCTGCCTCGCCTTCAGTGCCTGCAGGCATTCAGAGCTCCTCAGGGGTTGCTCCTGCAGCGCTGCAGTCCTGTAAACCAGTGAGGCAATCTGCAGAACGAAAGTGCTCCGATGCCTCCTTCCCCCGGGTAGCTGGCCGGGGTTGTGGCAGGGTTGTACCCGGGGCGCAGAGCCTCGTGCTGAGCTGTGGCAAGGACCGTGGCTTCTTGCCAGGCATAACCGCTGGTGTCTTGTGCCACTGCGGCCTCCCTCTTGCTGCAGGATTTCATTCATCAGAGTCGACAGGAGGCTGCTACCATGCGGCACGTGGGATCCCGGGGCAGGAAGGGACAGCTATGGCGTCCTGCAGTGCGGGGACAACCCTGGCTGCCAGGAGCACGGGACAGCAGCCAGCAACGTGTTGGGTATTCGATGCCTGAGGCACCACAGGGCTGCATTTAAACAGTAGATAAAGACGTATGTGTGCCATGAAGGCTTGTCTTGGCCCTCTGCCTGAGTGTATATTCATCCAAATAATGTCCATGTTCTCTGTTCACCATAAATTATTTCTCTGCTGCGGCCTTTCAATTCACTGCAGTACACTGCTCGGCAAGCTCCCCGTGCAATGAGCATGGCCTCTCTAACTGGGAACAGCATGCCATGATGGAAAAAACAGCACACTGCTCCAGAAACCCGCATGTGTGCAAGAAAGGGCCACGCTTGGCCTGATTAAACCCCAGCTTTCCCAGGAATGCTCCAAAACTCAGTGAGGTTATTCCCACCCCAGGCTTTAGCACTCTCACCAGAGCCATGTCAATGCGCTGGCATTTCCAAAACAGGTCACGAGAGCTGTTTGTCTTTTGAATAAAGAAGGAATTTTGTTTTCCATTCTCTCTGGGCTCACAAACAGCTGAGCTGACGGTTCAAACCAAAAAAAGAAACCCAAACCAATTTCCAAGCAGAGACTGCTTCTTGACAAATTAAATCCAGTAAGTACCAAAAGTACATCACTCACAAGAAGAGTGAGGAATGGGCTTTAATATGGGCCAAGGCTGTTGGTAATGCTCTCGCTGCAAAAAAGGGAATGGACCTCAAATTAATGGGAAACAGCACATTTCTATTCTTTGATGTATCTTCATTAGCTACTTTATTTAAAGGATATATTGAAGACATCTTATTAAAAGGAACCAGGATGCTGCTCATGCAAGGTGTTTAAAAGTTGTAAAGCCCTCACTCCACAACCAAGGCTATCTTAAAAATTAAGTGTTTATATATTTATTTTGTACACACACATCTATATGTGTATGTGTGTATATGTGTGTGTGTGTGTACATGTATATATTTCAGCGTCCTGCACCCAGATTCTGGGTTTCTCCCGCCGTTTTAGAGCTCGGGGACTGCGCGTCACCGCCGCGCTAGCTGTTCGCGTGGGAGAAGGCAGCGCGGCGTACAGGGGCGCCGGGTGGGATTCGCAGGGCGCCGCAGCTCCCTGCCCGCGGCGCCGTTCCGGCCGACACCGCTCCTGGCTCCGCCGCCTGGCGACTTCCCCCATTTTGGGGGGACAGGAGGTTGCCGGAGCGGGGGGGGCAGGT
>VWZZ01004404.1:83484-152006 GCA_013399095.1 Psophia crepitans
GTAGGTGTCGCCCTCGCGCCACCTTCGGGCGGGCGGGGGGGTTGGGGGGGGGTGGCATCTGCGGAGGAGGATCCGCAGCTCACCCCTTCACCCCCTCCATCACCTCTCCCCCGCATCCTCCCTCTCTCTCTCCCTCCGCAGGAACCGGAGAGCCCCGAAGCATCCCAGTTTCGCCTGGCGGCCGGCCGGATCCCGGAGGTGCCCTTCGGCCTCAGCACCAGCGCCGCGGTGCTGTCCCACTACGGCGTGGCGGCGAACACCGTCACGCTTTTCCGTAGGGTGCGTGGACCTGCGGCGGGGGGTGCCGGTGTGTGTGGGGGGTCCCCACGGCACCGCCGCTGCCGTGGCCGGAAGATCCGGGGAGCCGCCAGGCGCGGCCGCCCCGAGCAGCCCCCTCCCGGGGAAGCGCGGTGCCGTGCTGGATCTGCACCATTAACGCTCTGGGTTAGGAGTTCTTTTGCCCGTTGGTCACGGGCGAAGGATAAATGAAATCTCCAAGCAGTAGTGATAAAGAGGGTTAAAGCTGCTCGTCTCTCCTTAGAGCAAGCCAAAACCCGCTTGGCATGGACAGTCATTCTGCCAGCCCACCTAACAGCACCTCTGTACAGTTTCCTGCCCCAAAACCCATCTTTTGCTTCTCATTTGCAGAGTGCCCATCACTGAGACATACAACATCTATTACACCTGACTGAGATTCTCCATTTTAAGATCTCCTGTGGATCTAGTCCAGCACCCAGTTCTTTGCAAAGAAAGATGTCTGTGTTTTGCGCTCTGCCTGGAGCTCAGTCTTACTTGGATGGGGTTTCCATGGTTTTGGAAAGGCTCCTGAGACACGTGAAAAGCATCTAGAGACCATGTTAGAACAGATCAACACAGCAGGCTTGGTATCAAATTTTGCCAAGTGACTCTTCAGGCAGGCAAAGCTGTCTCCCTGGGTGCACAACTTTTCCATCGTGACTGAAAACAGATCCAGACTGGGTCTCTGCAGTTACAGATGCTCTGCTACCAAAAGAAATTCTATACACTCTGTTCTGTCACCTACACCATGGTTTGCAGAGTTATTCCGTAATACGCTTTGGGCATGGTCAAATGTTACTTTGCAGTTTCACAGGGGTGGATGCTGTGCAAGTTCAAATCTTTGTGGACTCAGCTGTAAGTGCTGGTGCCTTACTGAATTTCAAGTTACATTTACTTAAATTTAAGGAGATGATATCAGGAAGGGCCACGTACTTGCTTCAAGAGTACCAACAAAAGCTAAGAGCAAGTATTCTACTGGTAATACGAATTTTCTTGTGTTGCCCCTTCTCACACAAGTGTGGCATTTGAAAACTGGGGAGAGAGGTGGGTCGTAGGAGGAGAGGGGCCCTAGGTAGTACAAGATATCGTAAAAGCCCACAAAGTGTTGTGTCACCAGAGCTCTAAGCACATGGGGTGGTGGTGGGGCAACAGGGATATGCTGTGAGTGCTGGGGAAACTAAATGTGGCAGCTTGGCCAAGTTCTAGACCCAGGTTGTGCAAATATTGGACAAAGCCAGTTTGTTCTTCTTTCTTTCTCATCATTTCCTGCACTGTGTTTACCACTGGTGTTATCCACATAATTCGAAGAGAATGATCTAAGAGTGAGCAATAGGTAGGCAGGTCCTTTTATTTAACCTTTTATTTGCTATGCACAGTTGTTGCAGTTTGAAGCAACACCCATCTCAGTTTTGGTTCTTAGTCATGATGTTTTTCTTCCAAAAATGTTGAAAAGATCCTTTATTTTTGCACTGCAGCAGATAGTGAGGATGACTACATTGGGAGGGTGTTTGATAACAGAAAGTGTCTGGATTGTTGGAATTTGGATTATATTGAAGAGTCTTTGTTCACAGGCCAGTTTTTGCAGCTGAACTCTTGTTTAATAGGAAAAAAACAACTGAGAAACTAATACACTAGTCAGATTCAAATGTGGTTGACAATTCACTTGTCTAATTGTCAATTTTTCTCAATTTATTCAGACACATTGTTTTTCCTTTTATTCTGTGCTGAATACTGCGTAGGAGGAAGGGGTCAGAGAAAAAAGGGAAAAGAAAAAAGAACCGAGACAAGAACTTGGAATCAAATAGTCATTTTGAAGAATACAGAGATGCGTGACCAGGACAGCAGTGAATCAGAGGCAGAAACTCATTTTTTTCTTTGCTTTTGCAGAGTATGAAGCACTTATAATGCTTGGAAGTTTAAACCATAATTACAGTAGTAGGAGGGGTTGCTGTCAACTGTTGAGACTTCCTTGCATATAGTGGAGGGAAACTGATTTATTCTAGTGAGGAATCTCGCCTGATAGACCTAAAAAGAACACAGTTAGCAGATGCTAACAAGCTAATTGTATGGAGTGATGAAGACATTTTGACTAAAGCTTCAACTATTAGATGCAGGCTATTTTCCAGCCTTATTTTCTTAAAATTGTAAGTGGTGAGTGCAGATGTAAGATGTTATTATCCCAAAATGGAAACCAGGTGTTTCCAGAAGCCCATGAAAGTCAAGAGAAGACTTTCTGTGAGTTCAAGGTGCTTTAGATTGGTTCCCAAGGCCGTCTGATCTCACCCGCCCAGGTGTTACACTGGCCTGACCTCATTTACTTGAGTAGAGCTGCCCTTTCATTTTATGCGGGAGCAAGTCTGTGAGAGGAACCAGGCTGCACAGTCTGAAAAGCACCAGTCTGGGTTGCCAGAGAGGGTGCTGTGGCCCCCTACCAGATCAAAGACTGTGCCAGTGACCACAGAACAGTAAAAAGGGCTTAAGATGTCTGTACATTACTGGAAAAACTAACACAAGCACTTTCAGAGGTCGTACAGATACAGAGAATAAAATCTGGGATGTGCATGTGGACCTTTCCTCAGCTTTGAGAACCTCATTCAACATATGTATCAAAGGCCTTCAAATCCCAGACTTTGATCCTATTGCATGAATAGGATCAACTCAGTCACGTCCTGCGGTGGTACTGCACAGCAACTCTGCCCTTTCGGATGGTTTAGCTATTATTCAATGGTTGCCTGCTTTTCCTCTGTTTACCAAGTCACAAAAACCTCAATAAAATCACATGATTTGGGTGGGAGTGTGGAGTGTGGGGAGATATGTGGCAGGATGGATTTTCCTATAAAGCTAAAATGTGCTGGGCTTGATTTTTTTCTTTTTTTTTTCTGCTGTACTAGAAAAAAAATCCTCTTTTTATTGGAGAGATTTCCAGCTTGCACAATGTTTCCAGGAAACCCATACAGGCCCATGCCAATGTTTATTACTTGTAGAAGAAATAGAATAAGCAAATGAAGATTTTAAAAAGGGATGTAAAGCCAAAATCGATGCAATGAGTTAGACTGTTTAATGATCTCGCCCCACAATGTCTAGAATAGTTTATCAGCTAATCCTCCCTGTCTCCAGTGCATCAGGAGCATATACTGTAGGGATGTCTGAAGTCCTTGGTGATTTCTGTTATGCCATGAGTTTGCCTTGTCCTTGGGAAACTGAAGTAGTGTGGAAGATCTTTATCTCGAAGTGCAGGCTGGTATCTGTAGGTTCTGAACCTCCAGAAGTGGGGACTGTGTGGTGGAGGGGGGAGAGGATGGCAGTGTCCCAGGGGGTGGGTGTCCCCAGGAGAAGGTGCTATCAGCACCTCTGGAAGAGGTACTGAGAGGACAGCTGTGACTGTAGATGTCTTTGCATGTCTTCAGGTAGACAATGACCGGAGGGATCTGGATATCAACAGCAAAGAGGTTGATGCTGAGAAGATGACTCGTTTCATTCGAACGAATGAGCTCCGCCTGGTGACAGAGTACAACCCTGTGGTAATAACCAGCTCCCCACAACCCTCACCCTGGCACTTGGCCTCCTCCTCATGGGCGTCCTCTGGCCCAAGAATTTGCACACCCAGATGTGTACAAGGGCTGTGGCAACAGTGTGGATGGTGTTGGGGAAGACACACAGCTCTTTGCTGCTACTCCATACAGGGACTGGAAGCAGACGCTGTGCTGGGTGTATGAGTAGGGTGGGGAGTGTTCCATTAGTCTTCCTGTAAATTTGGAGTGTTGGTGAGTAAAGAGCTCCATGTCTTACCACTCCTGCTAGCAGTACCACTTCCTCCTGTGGGCATTTGCTTTGTCACACCATGCCTGGAGACCCTGCTCAGCCATGGTCTCCTCTCTTTGGCTGAGAAGCCTTGAGAAACATGGAAACTTGAGTGACTTACTCCTAGAAGGCAGGCTCTTCTTCATCATCCAGCACATACGGTTTAAGCCTGGCTATTTGAATGCATAGTCAAGAGCCAGTTGGAAACTTTCCACACAAAAATTTCCCCATGCCTTCCATCCGTTAGTCCAGAATTTATCAGTTCAAGAAGAAAATTCAGATATAGGATGCTTCCATGTTGGCCATCTTCATTAGCTCGCCCAATTGATTGCCAGCCACTGGTTCCCAGTGCTCCTCTCCCTTATAGAGGGTGATCACAGATTTAAGCTCCTCTGAAGTCTCAGCAGTTCACTGAGCTTGTTGCTGTGGAGCCAATGGGTCTTCAAGCCCCAGTAACTGCAAGGCTGAGGCTTTATCATTGCTCTTTTGTGGACTACGGAATAGTTACAGCAGTGCTGACCAGGCTCAATTTAATCAAAGGAGAATGGTCCAACCTGTTTCAAAGCTATACTTTTTCAAACCAGTGTCAAGGATCAGCTAATAGAGCTGACACATTTATCCAGCTCAGGTGCAGTCTGCCAGTAGAGAGAACATTTTGTTATTTGGAAGCGCAACATTTTGTTTCTGGATTGAAATACTGTAGAAGTTCTGTTTTGTTTTGTTGTTGTTTTTTTTTTTAATAATGAAAAAAAAAGGTGTAGGGTTTTTTTTTTATCTTGATAAGGGATGTGGAAAAAAACCTAAACATTTCAAAATCACAGACTATTTCTGGGAACAGAAAAAGTATATTCTGCCCCCCGTCCTTACAGCCTTTTGAGAATACCCATGTCACGTCAGTGGGTATGTTCTTGTTATCTTTATAAATGCCCAGGCCTTCTGAACCCTTGGAGGCTCCACTGCATCTTTTGGCAATTCATTAGATTGTGGTGCTTTCTTCATGTATTTCTGCTGATGCTTTGGGCTCTCACTCCATGGTGTCTAGTTCGGCACCCAGGTTGTCTCTCTGACTAAGAAGTCCTGAGCTGCTCAGCTGATCCCCTCCACCCTGACTGGCAATTGAAATGTTGTTCCAGTTTTTTTTTGTCCAGACACTCTGGAGTCCTATCAAGGTGCTGCAATTAACAGTGCCTCCTGCAGTCCCCAGCCCAAAGCCCTCCCAGCTCCCCTAAGGTAGCTTGTTTTTTTGTAAATATTTATTCCCAGTGCATATGCTGTTCACATCTAAGAACGCTGCCGGTCAGCAGAGGCTGGGGTCAGGCGGATCACACTGAGTGCTGCCAAGAGTTTCTCTCCCCATCCTGGGGCCCTTACTGTTTCTCCCACAGGCTTCAGGTGCTTTTAGGCAATGCTTACCCTGTGGGCTTTGCAGGAGAGTCAGATGTGACCTGGCCATACTGATGAGCTCCGCTGATTGCTCTTGCACAAGGTTTGTTTGGACAGGCACACCTTTGTGTGGAGCTGCTGGAGGAACTGCTGCTCCAGCCCTGCCCAGTCTCAGCTCAGCCATGTTGTGGCCTTTGGTGCTGGCTGGCTTCACATTCGCCTTCAGCCCCGTCCTCTCCCATGAGGTCTTCTATTGCTGTCCAGGCTTGGTTTGTATCCCCTCTACTCTACCCTTCCACGTCTGCACAGAACCAGAGAAGTGAAAGGCTACAAAATGTCAGGTAAATATTAGGCTAACAGCAGAGTCCTGACTGCCAAAACCCAAATGCCCTGCGGTGCGTGGCCTTTGCCAGCATGCACTCCCTGGCCCCTTCCTTGTTACTCTTAGAGCACGTAGAAGCTTTCTTCTCCCTCTGGCAGGGAGCTGCCCAGTCTGCACCTCCGTGGTTGCAGTGGCACGGGGGAGGCAGCCGGCCTGGCCCAGCTGCTGTTTGGTTTGAAGGAGAGGCTGCAGGGCTGCGGGAAGCGGGCAGGAGGAGAGGCGAGATGACGAGGGAATGCGCTGAGTGAGTGCCTGGAGATGGTCCTTTCCTCACAGAGGACCAGTGTGTGCTGCCCGCTTGGCCCTTGCCCAGGGGACAAGGGACAGCTGGCTCCTGGTCTTCGCCCACTGTGGGACTGCAGAGGCAATTTTAACCCTCCGCACTCTGGAATGCCCAGGCCCTGAGACTGCTGGACTCATCCCCATCCTGTGCACAGCATAACACTAAAGAAAGGAAAAAAAGGAGACACCAACCCTGACACCACAAATCCTAATAGAATTTTTGCTCACATTTCGGCCAGGACCTCTGTGATTCAGGGCACCCTTATGTTCAATGTTTGCTGGCCCTTCCCTCTCCACTTCTTTGCCCCTCTAGACATCAGCTTGCTGTATCCAGGCAGTCCCCCTGCCTAGTCACTGACTGTCCTGAGGCCAGTGATGAACCCTTGGGGTCTTCAAGCTCTTGTCTTGGGAATAAGCAAAGCTGGAATGTGAAGTGCTTCCACAAAGAACCCAGACTGGATCCCTCCTGCCTTAAAGAAAGCTGTCCAGCTTGTGAAGTTAATTTGCAAAGAAGTCCCAGCTGAGATGTGAGATTTGATGTCCCTCTGGCAGGGCACCCAATGTGGATTGAATGTTCTCAAGCTCCTTTTCTGTGTGTGTTTCTGTCTGTGGTGGCTGTGTTTTTGGCAGACAACAATAGGTGTGATGCAGAGTTCGCTGCAGCTTCACCTCCTTCTGATCACAGACAAGATGTCTCCAAAGCACCCTGAGCGAATGCGCCGGTATCGGGCGGCAGCGGAGCTCTTCAAGGGGAAGGTAAGTCTGAACAGAGGAAGAGGAGCCATTAGGGAGAAAAAAAAGGAGAACAGTGATTTCTTCTGTCGGTGGGGAGGGCATAAGCTCCTTCTCTGTGCATTAGGGGAGCAAAGGCCAAGTGGCAAGAAAAGAGGATTAGCTGGATAATTAAGTGGAGGGATTGGATCTGTTCAACTTTCGTCACTTTGCCTCCTTGTGGGGAAAATATCCTCTATATCCTGCTCCTCTGCTCTCTCAGTGGGACATTATGTACTTCCTTGCTTCTGGTCCAGTTTTGTTCCGCTGCACTGGGAGATGACAAACAGCTGCTGCGCTTCATCCTGGTGATGGTTGCATTCCAGTGGTGTGAGAGGTGATTTTGTATATACAGCCTGCAAGATGCCAAGGAGCATTATATAAGTGACCGGACAGCAATTAATATCACGGTGCTTCTTAACCCTTAGCCTTCTGGTTGGATCCTAAGGAAATTATTTTAATGGAGGTGCAAATGGGTTTGTCAGATTTCCCACACTAAGGTGATGGGATAGAGGGGATCTTTCAGAGAAATTTCACCTGGTTCCCACCCCTCTGTGGGCAAAGCTTCCCAAGTAGTAAATCATCCCATGGCTGATTCTCTGCCAGCAGCTGCATTACAGGGGAATTTGTGTCTGGAGAACAGAGGAAGGAACTGGCAAGCAAAGGAGGATTGAGAGCAACAGGAAGGCATTTGGGGCAAGGGAGAACAGCAGATGGGAGGGGAGTCCAAGATCACCGTAGCAGGGAAGGCTGAGCTGAGAGGCAGTGGAAGAGATCTTCCTGGGAGAAGTGTGGAGCTGGAAAGAGTTGGGGTTTGAGAATAAGAACATCTGCATGCACCTGTTTGCGGTACTGAAGGGGCAGATTAAAAATAAAGTATATCTTCATCTTCAAATGGAGAGGTCAGCTCAGAACCACGCACCTTGAAAAGTCTTGAGACTTGTTTATGGCAGGACTACTTTGGACCTTGTCATGTGTCCCACCCATTGGCAAGAGACCAGGCAGAAACCATGCATCAAAATCAAAAGGTCTCTTCAAAAGTGTTTTGCTTTGATGAATACATAATGATAAAAGAAAATTCACTCATCTGAAAAATTCCAGCCATCTCATGTGAAGTGTGTGTTATAGTGACACCATTATCACTGTTCTCCACGAGCAGCGAAGCCTCATACCTCCCCCAAGCAGCTAACTTCTAACGCAGCATGTTACTGTTTAGCAATCACTTGTCCTTTGCTGCTGCAGCTGTCTCTTCATGTGACATGCCTGGATCTGAAAAATGTGAGTAATTTTCCTAGAAATACTTCACAAAACATTGGATAAAATGTTATACTGAAGTCCATATAATTTATGAATTGCCAACAAGCCAAATCTAACTTTTTTTAATTCATGCAGGCAAGTTTCCCACCAAATTGGTCTAGAAGCTTGCCAGAGTAAAATATAGAGATTAAAGATGTGAGGATTTTACTAATTCTTTCGTCTTTACTGCAGTGATACTGCAGGACACATAGATAAAGGGACTTTGAGTCTAATAAGTTGTTTTTCCCAAAGGAGTGTCACTATAGGAAATAAATTATGGTTTGGACTGTCCTCTTACAAAGCAGTAAGAGAGCGCTGGGATCCCTCTGTTTGGGTCTCACACCTGAATACTAAGGAGTAAGCAGAGTGATATGCCCACTTAAGTTTGTCTCCAGTGCTCTGCCATGTAGAAAGACATGAATTAGTTCGGGTGTCAGAAGCAGCCACTGCACAATACCATGGAAATTTCTGCTGGCTAATTTTCCTAAGTGGAGTTATCTATTGTAAGGACTACCAAGTTACCTTAGGTTTACTTCAAAACAAGTGAAGTATTGAGTAGGTTTTGCCTTTTTGTGGCTCTTAGATTGTCTGGGAATAAATGCGTGATTCTTGATTTGTATTTTATTCAGGATTACCAGTGAATAATTCATAACCTGTGGGCTAGAGGTGAAAGGCTCGTTTGTGCTGCAGGGTTAGTGCTGTCAGTGGTTAGAGCAAGGAATTATCGTTGTGCGGTGGAGAGGTGTTCAGGCTCCCTGTGAGCCTGTATCACTGCATCCAGCAGTGCTTCACAATGACTGCAGAGTGCCAGAGACTCACCAAGTCGCAAGTGGGAAGACTTGGTGTGTGTTGCATCTTCTTCACAATACCAGTGTATAACACAAACAGAGCCTCAAGAGGGTTCCCAGGCAGAAGGGGTACCAATCCTCTCACACATCTCTGCTGCGCTCTGAGGGAAGAGGAGTCCCTGTCATTGTCATCACCTACTGGAGGAAGAAGACTTGGATTGATGGAGAGGTGAATAGGAACTGCTGCTGATGAGCGACTGGCCTCAAAGAGTGAAGAAAATAATAGAATCACAGAATCATTTAGTTTGGAAAAGATCCTTAAGTTCAAGTCCAACTGTTAGTGGATCATGAGGAGGTGATTCACCTGCCAGTTCCTGGATTATGGTCCCTTCATCTCTGATTTATAAACTTTTCATTTTTGCCTGAAGGGAAGCTGAGATTTTCAGCTGGAGGATCCATGAAGATGTATGGTGAGGGCCATTACTTGCAAACAGCTTGAACTGTAGCCTGAGCAGCAATGAGTGTTTGAAGGCAGACTAGATTATTCTAGATTTTATAATGGAACCTGGGGGCTATAAAATGCTAGAGAGAAAAGTGCAAATGTTAGACGATGCTAAACCAGCAAGAGCTGATAAGAATAAGAAGAAATATGGTACTTTACTAGCAGACTTTGAGAGACAGTTGTGGGTGGGTAACAGTGAACAGACAGAGCTCAGAGTACTGCAGCTGCAAGAGTGAATCCACCAGCCTTCTTGGAAGGATCCCACTGCAATCAAATATGTGCTTATGTGAGAAAGTACTGCCAAGAGTCCAGGCTTTCTACTGGAAAGGAAGTGTCAGGGTTTGCATTGCTGAGCCAAACTAGCACAAGCATCTTCAGTTTTCTTTCCACAGTATCAGAGTATAACACGACAATTACAGCTGGTGTACCTCATGGGTGTTTGCTGAAGTTTCAATAAGGTGATGTTTGGAATAACAAAGTCAGCTTTTGCTGCAACTGATATAACTGGTTTACAATGTCAGAATGATTTGGTTAGACTTGTTTGCAAAGTCCCTTTTAATTTATATGTAAGCTCATTTAGAAATGGGTTCTGAGAAACTCCTGAGAGTCCTTCAAGAATTTTTCCATAAAAATGAAAGGATGGTGCCCTTTCTTTTGCAGGTAGTCATTCATACACTTTTTATTTTTCTTGTCAGACATTGATGGCTCCAGAACTGAGAGAGATAATATTTAGAGATTCCTCTCTTAGCCATAAACCGGGGAACCTGTAAATACAGGCTGTCTATGTCACGTAACAGTGTCTGCAGTAAAATTGGTTTTGTAGCTTGCCTTTTTTTTTTTATTCATGACTGATGTTTTTATTTTGCTTTGATGTACTATATAAGCTATGTAAGAAATTGCTCAAACTTCAGAGCTGGATCTTTTTGCTTATACAGTCTCCTCAAAGAATGAAGGTTGCACCTCCATCAAGTTCCTGTTTGTCTTCCTTAGAAGAAAAACTAAGCAACATCAAATTAGTTTCTACCTTTGCAGTACTATTTTCAATTAACTTTAGTTCCGTGGGCAATAACATCATAGTATTTACCAGGAACTCGATGTTCTAAAAGCACTGAGCTAGGAATCAAGTTGTCAAGACACCAAGACAGCACCAGTGTACAAAATTTTCTGAAAGAGAGCTTATTGAAGGTGACAGTGCACAGATAATACTAAACTGTGTTCTTGGAGTATCA
This sequence comes from Psophia crepitans, assembly GCA_013399095.1. Lineage (NCBI taxonomy): Eukaryota > Metazoa > Chordata > Aves > Gruiformes > Psophiidae > Psophia > Psophia crepitans. The sequence continues at coordinate 94,216 of VWZZ01004404.1, forward strand.
TGTGTGGAGGGGAGAATTTTTGTCAGGAGTTCCTCATCCACCACCTCTGGCAGCAGATCTCTGAACACAGACAAGAAGATTGTTACAAAATGAAAGAATTTAATGGAAATCGTTTCAGAATGAAATAAACAGCTATTGTACAGCATAGTATAAAATAGAAAATGAACTTTCTGTTATGGATGGAACTACCTGGTTTCTGGCAGTGATGTGAGAGTTGGCATCATAAGTGGGATTTGTTTTGGTGATTTATAGAGTTGGTAAGTTGTTTGGTAAGTTTGTCTGAGCTAAAGCTTTAGGCTTTTTTCAGCACTGGTAGAACAGGACAGACATGTGCTTCCTCCCCTTCTAAAATACGTGGAATCAAGTGCCATTCATCGTACCGTTTATTGTAGAAGTTGCCTAGATGACTGGCTGAGACAAGACTTAAAATCTAGATGGCAGAAGTTAGGCAAAGTGAATCTTTTCTCATGGTCAGGATAATTTTTCTGGTCACTGCATTCATTCTTTATTAGAGCTGTCTGGGAATCTCTGAACAAAATAAATTCCTCGTGAGAAAATGGCAGTTCCACTAGGTGGCATCTATCGTGGAAATGTCCCCATTGAGAAACCTGCTTGGTTTCCAGTCGCTGAGGAGACCAGGCTTCCAGTAGTTTCAGTCTCGGTACCAACACACATTACAGACTGCCTCACAGGTGTGACTTTGAGGCCACTCAGGCCTTGGCAGGACCCCTGGAGCACATCCAGCATGGGATGCATGGCCTGTCCTTTTGCTGAAGGAGGATTCATCCCACGTCACAGCACCTACCAGGAATGCGTCATTCTAAAATGCATATGGTAGGCATTAAGATGTCTTCTTTGAGCGACAGTGGACAAATGCAATTGCTGTCTGTCCTGTATTTTTGGAATATAAGAGAAGAAGGAAACTTTTGCTGTACTTTGGCACCATGTAACTCTGTGAGCCAAATGTGAGTCATTAGAGAGATCCAAGTCAGGAACTGTGAATGATGATACCTCAGCCTTTCTAGCTGAGGGGCCAGTTGTTTCTGTGTTTTCATTTTCTTCTATAAGAAGGAAGGTGCTTGGAGTTCTAAACTCCAGCCTCCTTTTCCAGCTTGCTAGTTAGAAGAAGACTCCTAAACATACGTATTTCTGCTCCATCTGAAAGCCTCTTAGATCAGGTCCTGTGACCCTTAGATTTATGACCCTTCTCTAGCCTGGTGTTTTATCCTGCAAAAGAGTGAATTTAGCACTCTGGGGCAAGTTCCCCACAACCTGTCTGCTCACTACTTGTTGCCCTTGGGGCACAGTTGACTTTTGGAGGAGAAATGGTAGGCGGTAAATATCACATAACCAGTGAAAGTGTTCCAGTTTTTGTATCGCAGTGATTAACTGCAGTTAAACCTTATACTAGTCTATCTTTCCTTCCCATAGGCTGTTGCCTAGGAAAGTTTCAAGATATATTTGGGGTTTTTTTTATAGAACATAAATTTAATAAAGTAAAGAATTTGAGATTTACCAAGTTTATTTTTAGAGAAGAAAAAAACTTTTGAACTACCTTGAGTGTTCTTGATTGTAAAGAAAGAAAAACATGAGTCAGCCTGGGAACTGGGCACATCACCTTCACATTACATTACTTTTTTTAAACTCTTCTTTTTTCTTGTGTATGTTAAGTCATATCCATGTCCATAGATAAATTGAATATGATAGGCCCAGTAGACTGCACAGGATAAAGAAAAGATAAAATGACACATGTTAGCTGGATGTTTGTTTCATTGACTTGGATGTCACCTGCTAAGGGATTCTGTTTAATCAAGTCACTGATTAAATTGCTCAATTGCTGTATTTATTTTCTTCTATAAAATTTATACACAATGTTTATATTTAGTATTAACAGATAATTTTACAAAGTTTTTTGAGATAGCTGTATATTTTATTAATAATCTTTCAGATTCCAAAATTTTAAATTTGTTCCAATCCCTACTACACCTGTAAGAGGTCAGCTGAAACTTACTCTTAAAATAAAATCTTGTAGTTGGTCACCAATTCTGATAAATCCGTACTAGTGAATGATCCTGGCAGAATCCTAATCCTTGGCTTGATCTTGCTCTCCAAGACTACTCAGGAGCCCAGAAAACTGTAGGTCATTCTCATCCTCGCTCATTCATTGTTGGGCTTCTCTTCCACTGAGCTGGGCTGTATGGACTTCTGTGTCTTGCCAACAATTCCCGTTTTCCAAATGATTGTACCTTCATTTCTATTCACTGCAGTTCACTTAAATACATCCTTTGTCTATGGTAGTCTTGCGTTCATATCCTTCCAGGCTGCTGCTGCCCTATACTTCACTCCCATGTTCTTGCAATTGACTTTAATTTCTTATGCACCAAAACACCTTTTTACTCTGCCACTCTGGGCCTTGCATGGATGCGAGCACCTTATCCAAATAACATGCAAGTAGTGGAGTCAGCTTCTTTTACATGTGCCACTAAGATGAAAGATGTATTAAGAGAATAGAAGTGAAGACTGCCTTCCTACTACACTGTGGATATATTTTTAGAGAAGGTGAAAGAAGACATTTTATTTGATAGTGTAAATGTGGGCTTTTGGTGAAAGACAGAAAAACACACTGCATAGAGCAGTTAGGTAGTGGCAGAGGAAGATGTTGTCCTAACATAGTATGGTAAGTTTTCTCTACCTCTATAAAAATATTAGTGTTTATCTTCATATGATCACTGTTTGGGGACCTGTTCTCTCTCTCGGTTTCTGTTTGCATCATGTTTCCTCTCCTATTTCCATCACAGATTCTCTTTATCCTGATAGACAGCAATTTGAAGAGCAATGAACGAATAGTGTCATTCTTCAAACTGAAGAAGTCCCAGCTGCCAGCTCTGGCTATATTCCATGCACCAGATGAGGAACAGGATGTGTTGGCTCTGGATGAAGTGTCTGTTGAGCGTATACAGGACTTCTGTAATCGTTTCTTACAAAGAATGCAGAAGGTAAAGGGGCACTCCTGTAGTCTAGGGGAAGCTGGGATCTTGTAGGACAGTGCTGTTTCTCGCAAGGCTCTTGAAGAAGATCACTTCAGTTCCTTGAACTCTTCCCCACCCCTGCCACAACCTCTTTCATTTTCATTGCACCTGAATATCAGAAAAACATTAGATCAAGGGCAGAGCAGAGATTAACGTCTTTGCAGAGTCTCTTAATTGACCTCTGCCTTCTAGTCTGCAGGAAGACTTCACTGACCTCTGCAACTGTATGAGGGTCTGAGCAAGGCACCTATTTTCTGGGAACACCAGCTGGGGAGACAGAATGAAGGGTGCTTTTGGACACTGAGAACGGGGGTGGTGGATGGCAGCACATAAGAGAGGATCAGAGAGACAGTGGCATGCATAGGAAGGAAATCTATCAAGGCCACAGAACAGAGTACACAGACAAGGGCTCAGGACTCTACCAGAGGTCTCTGCTGGGAAAGGGACAATTTAATCTCCATGTTCATTCAGTGTTAAGAGTTCTCTGTCAAAGCTCGTCTTCCTGTAGCACAGAGGCATTGTGGGTCAGACCCTGTGTTGTGCAACTGAAATAAGATGGGCAGGGCAGTGGCAAAGACAGCAGAGGGAGGCATTTAAGTTGGTTTGTTTCCTTCCTTTTATCACTATGCTGAGAAACCAAGCAACATCAAAACTGATTTCGTGCCTCTGTGTTTTAGAAAGAAGATGAACGTGAGGAGAAGGCCCTCAATGAGGAACTCTGATTCTTTCTCAACCAAACGATGGCTGTGCCCAGAGTCATTTATTGCTGGTGTATGAAAAGCTCACTGAGTCCCACAGCTCAGGAATTCCTTGGATAGTGGGATTAAAGGGCCAAGTCAGTCACGGATTCCCATCTCATAGCTATGTACATACATGCTGTCTGTCTTCTCTAAGAATCTCTTCTTCCTTCTCCTTTGTTTGCCCCAGCTCTCTTCTCGCAGTATTCTGGGAGCTCTGGTATTGTCCTACACTGTGTCCTTCCATGCCACCGCTGTTGGAGCAAAGGGTGATATAGCAAAATGGCAGTGTCAGAGATAAAGTTTGTAGTTCCCAGAGATCTGTTTCCCTCATTGTTCTTGCTTTCAGTGCCATGCTGGGATCCACTGTCAGCCTTTCCTGATGCCAGGAACAGATTGGTTGCTTGAGGCTGGTTGAATGAACTTTTCCATTTATTTTACTAAATAAAGCAGAAAGTGAATAGCCTGAATTTTTATGCAAATACGTGATTTGCTACTCCCCATGTCTTTCACTTAAGGACAAAGTCTGTGTGTTTCTGAGTGAGTAAGCTCAAAAATATCCTTTCTCTGAATTTAACCAGGCTTGCAATGCCTAACCAGTCAGATTGGTTGCTAAGAATTATTCCCCATGGAACTGGACACATCATCAACAGATATTTCCACCAGGGTGAGAGATTTCTCTGAAGGTTTGGGATCAGAACAGCACTGGGTACAGCAGGTCTGAGCTGGTGCAGCAAAAATGAATGAGCCTAAGATGCAAATCAAAGCTAAGAGGAATGGGCACTGTGGCAGAAAGGCAGTAAAAAGTTGCATTGCAAGATAGGGGATATCTCCACACTGCAACAGATGGAAAGGCTAACATCTGTATCTTGAACTGAGACGTCCCTCAGAGGTTCCAGTGCTGGCGTAGAAGAGATGGGAACTTTGCAGGCAAGGCGTATGAGCCATCCCTGTTCTGCTGTACTAGATGCTTGCAGTAGGCTGGCCTCATACTTGGCTCAGCATCCTTTGGCATGGAGGATGGATGCTCCTGTCAAACAGTGACTGCATTGTCTCTCAGGGCTTGAGATATTTGGCTTGAGACAGGGAGCCTAAGAGGCATAGAGCTGAGAAAGCTCATCCCTTTCTTGGAGATTAGCCCAAGGCAAGAACTGGGAATAGAAAGTTGTTCTTGCAGATGAAGTTAACACAGCTCTCCACCACAGAGGGAGAAGTCAGGAGCTGGAAGGGATGCAAAGTAACTGCCAGCCACCATGATGAGGGCCATAGCAGGGAGGATCTCAGTATATAGAGGCAGGTGCTGGCCCTGCATTAGCTCTTGCCTCTTCCATGTGGATCAAGCTGATGTCTTTCATCTCCCTAAGGCTCTGTCTCCCATGCATCTGGACTTACCTCCTTTAGTGCTCTCTCCTCCCTTCTCCTCTGCTTGCCTAAAGCAAGCCAAATGCTGTAACTGGGCATCAAATGGGCAATCAAAATTGCTGCACATTTTCAGGGAAGAGTGATATAACCAAAACAGTAGTCAGGGCTGTGCCTTGTGTTGGCAAGACCAGGAAACTGTCTCCCTGCACAGGGAGCTCTCCCCTAAGAGGCAGGGTGGTGGCAATGTGGGGTCTCAGAAGGTCCATGGTCAACACAATAGCCAAGAATTCTTTCCTAAATGAGGCAGTTCAGATAAGAGCAGGAAAAGAGGGAGGAGAGGAGAAGCAAACCACCTCTGTCCAGTTCTCCCCTTGCCATAGCTGAGTGCTCCCTATCCTCTGGTTTGCACATAGCCTATGAGAACCTGTGGCATCCTGCTGAATGCTCTTGTGGCTTTTGCACGTTGAAGAAAGGCTGCAGAAGTACAGGAAAGATGCTGAGCCCACAAGGGTGAGCCCCAAAGAGAGGGGAAGGGTCTAATATGTCAGAATGTCTCGCTGCTTTTGGCTGTTGGCTCAGCCCCTGGATGTAGGCAGATGTTGCATTGCTAGACTGGAGGAACGTGAATGAAGCCTTGCCTTGGTGTTGGAGTTCCCTGTGCAACGCACGAGGCTTGTCAGGCTTGTGTGTGCCCTGTGTGTGGTACAGCTTTGAGGATCAGAGATGGCTCACCTCACAGTGGCCCAGAGCCCAGGCAGAGCAAACTCACACCTGCCTTCCAACATCCCTATGTCAGTGGTGTGTGATGGTTTTATACCAGTTCAGAACATGCAGGGCCGTATCTCCTAGCAAGATCCCTGCCTGCTTTTCCTCAATGGCAAAACTGCTCCTTTTTACGGCTATAGCTTGTTCCTCCCTCAGAAGGGTTGTACTGCTTTCTCTGCAGTAAGATAAAGTGGGAGAGTCTTCTGCAGAGACATCTGTGAGGAGCCTTGGTGTCGTAGATGTTTGCAGTGTCACGCACCTCTGTGGTCCAGACCAAACAGTGTGAAAAGAGCTGGCCTGCTGCATGGGTGTCTGAGGTTTATGTCTTGGCCCTGTGCAGACACAACAGCTGCAGGAAATGGGCACAGCGACGTGACTCTTCCTCAGTGGTGGAGGGAAACAAAACAGGACATGAATGAAGCTCTGGTTGTGCAAACAAGCCTGAGAGCAAAACCAATGTACCCAGTGACTGTGTTTGCTGTGTACAGAGCTAATTATAGGGACAACTTTTCAGGAGCTTCATTATGTACACTGGGGAGTTTAATTCCCTCTGCACCTTCCAGAGCTATGCACCTAACCAACAGTCTTGGGGGCCACAAGGCAGCCACAGGAAAAGGCTCCTTCTCCTCCAGCATCTCAATACTCTCTGGGACTCACGCAGCACAGACAGCCCTGGAGTGCTGCACTCAGGATGCCCGGGGCACAGATGGCCGTGGTGGTGGTGCAGAGGGGGTCTGCCTTAATCCCTGTGCTCAGGGGCTTCTGCAATGCAGATTTGGTGGGCTTAACCACTGTGTTGGAGCATCTGAGATAGAAACCAAAGGCACAATCTTGTGGAGGAGCAATCTCTGGTTTGTTGTTTTATTGTGGGTTTTGTCCCCCATTGCGTTATCTCTGACTTGAACTTGTGATGTGTTTGGCACAGACGTTTTGAGCTGCCCAGGGAGTCTGCGTTGGTTTTCAAGGGGAGGAAGTGCTAGATGAAAACTGACAGAGAGCAGGATGAAGGGGTTCCCTTTTCTATCTGTGGAGATACTGTGGTGCGAGAGCCCCTGCTCTGCAGCAGCACCTGAACTCAAGGGACATTCAAAATAGCTAAGATAGCAGCTGAGTCTGCCTGACAGCAAAGTGAGGCTGCAGAGGTGTGCAAGAGCCTCCATTGTTACCCCAGGGAACAGGGAACTGGGTTGCACTGTGGAAGATGCAACTTTGCATTCATGCCTGGTGAGAAAGGATTTGAACGTCTCCAGAAGCAGAGTATTTTAAAGACCTGGAGGTTCAGCAAGGGGACTAATATTTTTGTGTTCTCCCCACCCACCACCCCACCCNGATGTTCCTTAGAGGTGAGGGCTGGGTCCCAGGAATGCTCCCCACATACCCTACTTGGACAGAAACCATCTGCCTTGTCCTTGTGGCACCATTCAGCTCTCTTCGGCGCTTGTACTTTCAAGTGTCCTGGGGATGCAGAGGTTTATGTTACAGCCCTACAGGTTGGCAGGGTGTTTCCCCATGTACTGTTCAGCTTTCATCAGCACCTCTCCTGAGCACACACATCCCTCAGGAGTCTGACTCTGGGTTAGGGATGCCACCGGGCAGCAAGAGACCTGACGCATGAGTTGGTGCTGAGAGTTGCTGCTCTTCTGTCCTGGGGTCCACAGGGCAAGGCTCAGCACTTGATTACTTTTATTTCCCTCTTTTCCAGTGGCTGATACAGTGCCATCTTCATCGAAATTATACTGAATATCAACTTGGGCAGGGCAGTTGTTTGGGGAAGGGGGAGTTGAACATGATACGTGTGGTGTATCAACTGTTGGGGTTGCTGTTTCTGCTCACTTCTATCCTTGAGCACAGAGTTTGTGTCCTTCCATTTGTGTAGTGTGGGTCCAAACCAAAGTCTGAAGGCAAGGATGGAGTGGAGGCAAGGGAATTAGACCTCTGAACTAGCTCCCAACTGCTACAGGTTGTACCAAGACTTTCAATACCAACATCTCTGCTCCTCAGCTATGTGACTCCAGTCCCCCCACACATGGAGTACGGTGTCTGGCCAAGCTGCAGGGAGTCTGGCCAGCAGGAGAAGGACCAGAACGGCCTTTGCACCTACCTTGAAGAAGAGAAGCAGATTCCGACCTCTGTGTGTAAGTCTATCTGCTCGGGATTGCTCCTGTTCTCAGTGGTGCCTGCGAGATGTTGTGAGGCCTCTGACTTCCAGCACGAAGGGAAGTGACACGGTTCACAGCCGTGATGCCTTACATGTGCCAAGGAGCAGGACAGCCACCAGTGCAGCGAGGCTGCCTGGCTTGCTCCCCAGGCAAGACTGAACCTCCTGCCTTTCTTCTAGTGACTGTGCTGGACACCAGGGCCCTGACAATTTGAATAAAAATTTTAAAAATCTCTCTGTTATATGCCAGAATAACTGTGAAAGGATGAACTTGATGGTATTCAAGCCAGATCCCGTCTCAAGCACAGAAGTCCATCACTGAGCTGGACCTGAGTTCCCAGGGCGGGAAGAAGATAGTGAAGATTTAGCGTCAGATGTGGTAGGAACCTTTGTCTTTCTTATAATAAATGAAGGAAGGCCGTGGCTGTCTGACGCCTCTCTTCGTCCAGAAGGAAGCTGAATCAATAAATCTGGGAAGCAATAGTAGAAGCAAACCCTCTCTTGCAGGTGGACAGACCGCAGGGCTTAGTCACTCTGCACCTCCGCACAGGATGGCTTCCCCTCAGTACCACTAATGGTCTGGTGAAGAGGTGGAGGCAGTTGACACAGGAGGGGGAAATACTGTCTGAAGGATGTGACTGGGGAAGTGGTTTGCAGGAGCATGGAAGAGAAGGACAGGGAAGAGCCAGAGGCTGATCTGGGAGGGGCAAAGGACTTGTTCAGGGGGTGATGTGGCCAGGTCAGTGGGGGGAAGGTGCTGGGTGGGTACCACAGGGAATTGATAATGTTGGAGAGGAGAACATAGCAGTGTTGTTTCCTGGGGCTGTGAATCAAGTACTTCTTTGACTCATTTTGGCTCAGTCACTAAGGAAAGTTCAGAGGAATATTCTCAGTGGAAAATCCTGCAAAGCCACAAGATGCACATTGAAGAACAAAGTACTTGTTCTCCCCTTTTAATTTCTCCCTTCTCTGCTGATGTACCTGCAAATCCAGGCAGGCAGGCTAGTCCCATTAGCTGTAAAGCAGCACACTTCTCCAGGTTAGAGGAAAGGCCCATAGATAACGGCCTCCATGCCTGCACCAGGTGTCCATGTACGGCAGCTGTGCAGAGTTGCCTTCTATATCACGGCTGCAACCAGCACTGTGTCCTCCCCACTACGTGGTCACCAGGGCTCCAGTCTTTGAATCCTCCACGCATCGCAGCAGCCCCTGGAGCCCCCCACATCCTCTCCGTTGTACAGGGTGAAAAGCCCAACCCATCCACTTTCCGGCCTAAACTCATGGGCTGTGTGCGCTCCAGGTTTCTCCATATCCCTATGTTATGAGTATTATATACCCATCACATCTCCCACCTCCCTCACTTCCTAGGACAGAGTTCACATTTCATCGTCTTGTTAGGAGCTTGTGTGACTCTATGCCACCCATGTCATGTGGTTTGTATCACGCCTACATCACCAGCATTATTTCTTGCCTTTTATCTAGCAGCTGAGGTGTTGGCAGTATTGCTCTCCATAACTTTCTCGGACAGGGCTGAGATAGCATGTCATTGCTTCCATAGGTAGCAGAAGACATAGTTAGCACTGGTGCAGTCTACTTCTGGTTCTTTGAGCACTGGGCAACTACAAAGAAATGTCAAGTCCTTGGGTCTGCTAATCATCTATCAGTGGAGGAGGGTAGGATCTTCCCGTTTTTCTGGTTTTTGTTTTGTTACTGTGAATCACTGGAATCAGTGGAATAATCACCCCAAGAAAAACTCTTCATCTGTTTTCTTATCCACTGAATAATACAGGGCTGTATGCCCAAAAGACTGTGTTTTAAAATAAAGACATGATACTTTCAGTATAAATCTGTTGTGCTCTGAGCGTTCTTTGGCATTTTGGAATTCAGTGTGGGTGTTGACCCTCGGCTATTTCATGACTTCCCGTTGTAATCAAGACTCTATTTTCCTTGGCCAATTATTTCTGTTCTTTGGCGAGAAACGGAAGAGACAGACAGTAACTTATCCCAGACTGTTGAGGAAGCCTGTGGGCAGAGCTGGAGAGAGAACTCGGATCTCCTGCATCCGTATCTCCTGAGCCTTAGCCACATGGCCACACTTTCTCTTCACCCTCCATCTCCCTGTGACTCCCAGTGGCTATTTTTTTAAATGAAAATGGCAGGTGTTTTTGCCACGAATCAAAGGCTGCCTTGTTTGTTTGCTCTGGTTTGGTGGAGTTGAAGCTGAACAGTTCTGGATCACTGCTTTTTCTCTTCGTCTCTCCCTCCTTGCAAGTGACAGCTTTCTTCCTCGAGCAACTACCTTATCCTTGTGGAGGCCAATGGAGCGTGCTCCCTTGCCATGTGGCTTTCCCAGTGCAGTTGCAGTGCTCTCTCAGATCCCTGGGCATCCTGGATTTCAGACCCCATCTCGTAGCAATGCTTGCAGGCTTTCTCCCCTGTTGAGATTCTGGCAGTAAAGAAAATACTTTATTAAGAAGATATTAAGAAGTTATATTTGCATGTTAAATATTTAATATTATTTTAAATAACAATTATTTAAATATTATTTTATGTAAAATATGTTATTAAGAAGATATCTTTGCATATTAAAAAAAGAGCTATGGCAGGTTAGAGGAAAACGTGAATGAGTCCCTGCTTGATACTTTTACATTTTGGCAAGACAGTAGCATTGCAGAAAGGAAAGGATTGTTAAAGTGAAAGGTAAAATAGATTATGGCTATTTCTGATGTTTTAACTGAGATAGCCATGCTTATATCACAGGACCATCCATCTTTAAATGGTCATCAGTCTTCTTTTCACCTATCTGTTCTGTCATCCAGGAGTCTGGATGCTGAAGCAGTTAACGGGTCTTCCAACTGCTTCCATCTTGCAGTTTCCTAGCATGGAAACAGCACGTCTTTGGTGTCTCTCCTGTGACCTGGTAACTCCCTGCCATTGCACAGAGATGCAAAGTGCTCTGGAAAGATGCAATCCTCCCACAGAGAAGGAGGCAGGAATAGGGTGACCTTCCGTTAGGGTTGTCCTCAGTATCCCAAACCAGAGTCTCTTCTTTCTGACTTGCTGTCTGTTCAGCAGCGTGGAGACTTTCAAGGGTACAAAACACTCCACACGACCCCTCTCAGACTCCAGGATAGGGCTGCCTCTAATTGCCCCCTCCTCCTCCCCGCTGGGTCCCTGTCTTTGTGTGAGTGACAGGCCCTCTGACCCTTGCTATGATTTTATTTCTCTTTTTGCCCACCCCATGCTCTGGAGGCAGCTCTGCCGCAAACATAACCCTACTGCTCCCAAGGGAAGGTGCCTGACTGCCCCAAGCACTCCCTTGCAAATATTCCCCACAAAGGGAGAACAAAGAGAACCCTCCAGGCACCCTCCATCAGTGGTAAGGAAGCAAGACTTTAGCAACACAGGGGGATGGATTAGCTGCTTTGTCCTGGGGGCCTTATTCACCCAAAGGTTTCTATTTGGTCTCCTGTCCTGCGGCTGGTATTTCAGTGCAGTCCTTGGGAGGTCTGGCTCTGTGATCTAGGACAATAAAACTCTTTTTTTTTAATAATAAAGATGTGTATCCAGGACATTTGGAGCTGAGAAACTGCTTTACTAGCATTTCACATGATAGGACGGGATTATTTCTGTGGCTGTTCCTATGGAAATGAAGCGGTTTTGTGTGTCTGTTTGTCCTGTCCCCCCCTTCCAAATGCTCAGACACACGTAACTGCGGGGCAGTGGTTTCTAAGGTATTATGGTGCTCCTGATTTTGTGAAACTAGGTGTTGGGCAGAGGAGGAAAGTCCCAAAAGCTGCATTGTTAGCTTTGTTATGCTGGGGGTACTGTGGTCCTGCTCATAACATGCCCTCACGTCCTTGCTGGGACGCTCAAACCCCCAAGTCAAGCTGCTTGGGAGCTGCTCCTTGCTCCTTGCTTATTGCCTTGAATGGCACCGATGTTCGCCGACTCACCTCTGTGCCCCCTTCTTGAAAATCCAGGCTAGACCGTTTACTTTGATTTGGGCTGGGGTTAGCTGAATGTCTGTCCTTGTGCTGGGAATTCATCGAGCGTGCAAAACCAAAGCCCCTGAAGTGGTTGGCTTCTATTTCTAGCTGTGGCGATCAGCCAAAGGCTTGGCGTTGGTTTGTTTATGTTTTATGTATTAAATCTGTCTCTGTGAATTTCTCTGTGACAGACAGACGTGCCGTGGATGGGCAGTGTGTGTGGGAGGGGGCTCTGTTTCCAGACAAGCACCCTCCTTCTTTACTTCTCCTCCAGTCCCATCACCCGCTTAGCGAATTCCCAGGGGCCCCATTCCCCAGGTCACTGGCAAACGCAGCAAAACCTCCCACTAACTGCAAGGAGCAGGGGACTGAGAGGAATGCCAAAGTTATCAGGCCCAAAATGCTCCCAAATGGAGAGTGGAGACACCAGGGTCCTGAGATGGCCCTAGGGTATCAAGACCTCTTGTTGGTTGTGCAGCTGCTATTGGCAACTGCTTTGCTCTATCATTTGGGCTTGGTTGTGCATGGTCCCCCTGCCCCTCTCCCCAGCAGCTGGAGCCCTTCCCCATGATGCTCCCCTGGCCCTGGCACCTTCCTGCAGGGTCTTCCTGAAGCCGAACAGGGACTGGAGCAACTGGGAGGTGGCAGTGCCCTATCTGTGGTGGAGGGGACAGACAGCCTGGCGAAGGTGATGGAGCTGGTGCCACTGTGTGTGCCACTGGCCAAATGGGGCAAGGATGGAGAGAAGAGGAAGCACGAAATGATGGGGGGAGTCAAGGCTGGCTGTTGACTGTATTTTATAGCTGCTGTTGTTCAGCCCGATGGCCGGAGCATGGTGGGCAGGTGCAGACTGAGGAGCCTGATCTCTTGTTACGTTGCGACTCCCTGCAAGTGTGGGAGCCCAGTCCTGGAGCCAGCACCAGTCATAGGCTCAACTTCACCATGATCATCAGCAACCCTGAAGACAGAAATGGGTTGGAGGTACAACCTGGATGTCCCTCTTTCTTTTGATCCAGTTTCTGGACAGGCAGGCAGATCAGGTAAAAGAAATGCATGCTCAGGAGGACACATAAACATGCAGCTATTGTGGGAAAAGCTGGGGTGCTCAAGTGAGCAGTGAGGGGGAGGTGCAGGGGACCAGCAATGTGACAGGTGGGGTAGGACCCCTCACACCCTATAGGTTAAGGCAGGTCATGGACCCATCTATTCTACAGGCTGGGATGGGTGAGGTGGTCCCTGTGGCTGGCATTAGCATTCCTGCCCTGGCCACAACTGCTAATCTGGACATTCACCTTGTTCTGTGTTTGCTGTAAACACAAGGTCACTGCCAGGTCTGTTCTTCTTCCTTCCACCCTGGGAATGCAGCTGGCCTTAGCCTGAGGAATGGTCCTGCTGCTGTGTGCAGCCCTTAGTGTCCTGCTCACAGCTCCTTTCCCTCTGATACTTTAGAATCACAGAATGGTTTGGGTTGGAAGGGGCCACAAGAACCATCTAGTTCCAACCCCCCTGCCATGGGCAGGGACACCCTCCACTAGACCAGATTGCCCAAAGCCCCATCCAGCCTGGCCTTGAACACTGCCAGGGAGGGGGCCTCCACAGCTTCTCTGGGCAACCTGTGCCAGGGCCTCACCACGCTCACAGTAGAGAATTTCTTTCTAACATCCAATCTAAATCCCCTCTCTTTTAGTTTAAACCCATTCCCCCTTGTCCTGTCACTACACTCCCTGATAAACAGCCCCTCTCCAGCTTTCCTGTAGGCCCCTTTAGGTGCTGGAAGGCCGCGATCAGGTCTCCCTGGAGCCTTCTCTTCTCCAAGCTGAACAACCCCAACTCCTTCAGCCTGTCCTCATAGGAGAGGTGCTCTGATCCCTCTGATCAACTTTGTGACCCTCCTCTGGACTTGCTCCAGCAGCTCCATGTCTTTCCTATACTCAGGACCCCAGAGCTGGACGCAGTACTCCAGGTGGGGTCTCACAAGAGCAGAGCAGAGGAGGAGAATCACCTCTCTCGACCTGCTGGCCACACTATTTCTGATGCAGCCCAGGACATGGGTGGTTTTCTGGGCTGCCAGCGCACACTGCTGGCTCATGTTGAGTTTTTCATCAATCATCACCCCCAAGTCCTTCTCCTCAGGGCTGCTCTCGATCCATTCTCTGCCCACCCTGTAGTTGTGCTTGGGATTGCGCCGACCCATGTGCAGGACCTTGCACTTGGCCTTGTGGAGTTTCATGCGATTTGCACTGGCCCACCTCTCTAGCCTGTCAAAGTCCCTCTGGATACCTTGGAGATCTTGATATGGGGATTTAGATCAGCTAATTCACTGGAATCCATGTCTTCTGCTACCTCTTCAGGCCCACAAGAATATTTCATTACTTCATTCTTATTTAGCAACTTAATTTCCAAAATAATTAAAGCCTGATGAAATCAAGTGGAGTTCAGATAGATGTAAGTTATATTATGGTGGTCGTCTTAACCTGGTGGCTGTCAAAAAAGTCCCTGTGCCCTTTTCCCTTGTCTCCTGAGCTGCTTTTCTCAACTGCAACTGCTGGACGTTGGTTCAGATAGTGAGAGTTCGTGTCACCGCAGGAGCAGCTGCAGGATAGCTGTGCAGAAGAAACCCTTCCTGAGGGCCAGTGGCTTTTCAGGGAGCTCACACGATTCAGCAGACTGCAGGAATGAAGGACAGCAGCTGCCAGGCAGGCAGGAATGGGCAGGAAACAGCCTCAGCAACAAGCCAGCAGGAGCCTTTTTCTCAGGAGCACCTTAAAGTCAGCTTTGTGCCTCAGCGCTGTGTTACATGGAGGAGGCAGAAACCTGACCAAAGCAATCTTGGGTGTTTGCTTTCAGGCAGGAGAGAAGGAGCTGAAGCCAAACTCTTAGCTGTCACTCCAGCCTTGCAGATCTCTCTCTTCAGTGGCTGTACAGAGCTCATCCTAACACTCCTACTGCTGTTTTACTAATGGTGCCCTTCTCAGGAAGCACAAACGTACTGTGATAAAATATTTTCTTACGTCTTAGTATCTTAAGATCTTGCTAGCTAAGGTATAATGACAAAAGATTTCTGTTTAACAGCCCAGTGCCCGCAATAGCTGCTGGGGGTAAGCAACAGACTATCACTAGAGTGATAGTGCAGAGGGAACCAGAGAGATCAGATAATGCAGGGGAGCTCCAGGGACTGAAAAAGAGGGTGAACTTGACACCCGAGCCTTTGGGATGCCTGTGTATCACCTGTCACCACCAAGCCCCAGGCTTAGGAAGGCCAGGCAGTGATAAGGGGGTCCTTGGCTGAGGAAGGTGCTTCTGCCAGACAGGCCTCTTCTCCTATGGAGGGGCAAGGACAGGCACGTAACCACATCTCTCCCTTCTGGGACTTGTACAGCACTTGGCACAAACAGGACCTTACTCCTAATGAGGTCCCTGGGGGACTGTAATGAAATGACTGTCCTGACTGTTGTCCTTAGGAGTTAGCTGTTCATTTCAGGTGTATTCTTAGATCTCAAAATAGACAAGGGTCTTTTTAGTGAGTATGTTTTATTTATTGGGTATTATTGGTATTTTATTTATTGGGTCTTCCAGCAGGTTCACTAGTGAAATGACCATCAGGCACCTACCTCGAAGAGCTGAAGTGACAGGCATATAGTTGGCCAAGTAACATGAGGGAAGGCTTGTTCTACAGATGTGTACAGATGTTTGGCAAATAATAGATGCACAGCAGAGATTCTCATACAATGTCTGCTTTAGGATACGTATGGTATTAAACAATGTTCTCATTAATCTTAGGCTTAGGCAGCAGGGTTGTAAATGCTTGTGTACCCAACATGTGACTCATACAGTGTATTCTGCTGATAAATGTACAGCAACATTTTTCAGTGCAGGCATGGCTGTAGGTGGGAGACAGTGAGAAGAGAAATCTCAAATAATACAGTCCAGTGGGAGCCAGAAGTGCTGTAGACAGATTCTATTACTAGAACAGAGGGGAAAAAACATCAGTTAAAAGTGTCTTTGTCGCAAGAGTCTTTAAAGAAAGGTCCTGCTATGGAATAAGCTCTATGCAACTTCTAGGACTGATATATGTGTGATTTCATGTGATTTTTGCCACCTGTAATGAGTCTTAAAATTCCATCCTCTGTCATGTGTAGAAAGAAAAAAAGAGCAGATAGTTTCAATACAGCAGACCCAAACCAAAGTTGACCAAGCCAAGTGAGGGAGGGTGTTGAATCCAAGAATGTCACCTCATGTCTGCAGCAGTGGTGCCTTGCTCTTTTTCTTGTGCATCTGTCCTGGGTTTCCTTCCAGAGTCTGGCTAAAAGGACCACAAGCCAAAGTGGAAACAGCTCTGAAGCAAGCTTCTTACTACACAGACCACTACCAAAGCTGCAGAATGATGTGAGACGATTTTGGATGAAAACTTTTCCATATTGAGGACATCATAAAAAGCCTTCATGTTACCTTTTGATACTTCATTTTGTAGTAAATACTGTTGCAATATTGGAATAACAAGAGATCAATGTGAGACACTACAGAAAGGGAAAGTTATTTTATTTTAAGCCACCCTGATTTCACTCACTCACACTAACACTCTCAGAACCACATATTCACAATCACCATGATGCATTTGTTCATACCATTTTGTTTTCTTGCAGTCACATAGAAGATTCAAGGCACAGGCTCCGGAGTCCTCATCATGTCTTCTGGATTTCTCTTTGTTTGACCACCATATGCTCATTTAAGATGCATCTTTTATATCCTTCAGGAGCTGGCAGTGACTATAGTCTTTTGTCTCTCCATCTTTTTCCACCTCTGAATATCGTTAGGTCTCATCGTCTTTTGTCTCCTCTTCTAGGTATCTTATGGTTCAATCTTGTTCTTTATCTTAGCACCATCATCTCTAGTGATTTGAATTTTTCCTTTTATTAAGTCTTAGGTGTACTCTATCCCTTATTTTAGGACATATCTTGTTTTAAATGGTGCTTTATTTTTCCCAGTCTGGATGTCCAGAGGATCTGTTTGTCAATATCCAGGGATCTTACTGCTCTGTTAATCTAGGAGCCATCAGTACATGCAGTTCTTGTATCCCTTCTCATGCCTTTCTTCCCAGTTCTTCTACACTCAGATGCCTCATTTTTTCTCCATTTATACCATTCTTGTTGTTTCTTTTATAATTTAAAAGAAATTATGTCCACTATTAACAGAGACATCCCTGTTAAAGTGGTGACTTCTGAAGTCCAGTGCCATTTTAGGAAGAAGGAAAAACTAATTGAAAACCAATAAACATATCTTTCCTTCTCCCTTTAAAATTCTTTTCTGCTTTATGAGAACATGAGATTTCTTGATAAAAATAATTTTAAAATTTAATACAAATAAACAATAAATATGTATCCAAAGAGCATATAATTAGTGTGTGAAATTCATTACTAAGGAAGGGCATCAAGTCGAAAGACTTGGCTAGCATGTCATGTTAGGAACATTAATATAATTTGTAGTCAGGCACAGGAAGATAAGAGTAATCAGATTTCATGCTTCAAGGAATAAGAATGTCTTTATTCTTACCACAAACAACATTTCACAATTAACTGGGCATCATGCATTTCCCCTCATCCCCTAGCCTTCCTTTGAACTCTGTCAGATATTGACAACAGAGGCCAAGACCACAGGCTTGATGTGACACAGAAGAAGTTATTTACTCACTAAAGACAAAATTTATGATACAATAGATAGTGAGCTGGAGATAGAACACAGGAACATATATAACACTACAGGGGTGCTTGTAAATACTTCTAGTGGCCTTCTGCATTCAGGACAAACAGAACAGAAATGTGTCAGTCTTGGCTTTGCAAGGACTGGCAGATTTTGGATCTAAGATGCTATCTAAGTCCGTTGTTCAAGAAAGAGGCATTATCGTTAGTTTTTATTTACAAGATGGATGAGAAGAGTGAAACCACAGCTGCTTTCTTATCATTCTGCCTGTTTGGACAGGAAATAGGAGGGTAAATCTTATCTGATCCCAAAGAATGAATCAGGTCAGAATATTTTTGTGCTCATGTGGTGAAGCAAGGGGGATGGGGGTGGAAGAGCGATTTCTGCTCCCCTTTCCCATAAGTGTGCAACCCAGAAGCATGCTCTGTTTCTATAGTCAGAGTTCAAACTTTTTTGCTTGCTCAGTTTTTCGTAGGATACTTGAAATACAAGCAATTCTAGTTACTTATATGGATAATTTAATCCATACACAGGAGCCTCTGCCAATTTTTTCAGCATCCAAATAATATTAACATCATCCTTTCCCTTCTTTCCTTACCAGACAGAAAGAGAAATAGGTTGATCAGTGTATGTGGACATGTGGGGGTGGGTGGTTGTGAAGCCAGAGGAAGCGACAGAGTTAGCTCTTAGCCCTGAATGCTTTGGTTGCTTTATTCAGCAAATTAAATAACGTCGTCTGTGCTCACGAACTTGCCGTTGCCAGTAATCTTTTTTCATTGTTTCAGCCAAACACAGCTGTTCTGGGAAGGCCTGACCAAACAAAGAAAGTTAGTCTGTAAGGTGACTCCATGATATCACATGGAGAGTCCTGAGTACTGGAGCCAAAGGCTTGAGCCAGGCTCACTTTTTGCAGTAAGCACAAATGAAGAGCAATGGGCTCCCATTGAACTGTGCTGCTGACCCCAAATGTCCCTGCATTTATACCCAGACTGCGGTTTTTCTAGGGCACTGGACTTCATTTTGAAGTCTGATGGATTACAAAAGGTAACTTCGAGGATCACAATTCCATAGTCTGTGGCTATGAGTTTGTGTCTGGCCACTAAGGTCTGAATTTCAACAGGTTAAACATTTGCCTCCATCAACAGAATACAGTGTCTAAAAAACCTCCCCAGTTTACCAACCAACCAACCAAAGAAACCCCACAACTCACCAACTGGAAGCCTCTCCTTATGGTCAAGGCTAATGTGGCAATAGGCCCAAAGTCTATAGGACACTGCAGGTGGAAGGAGAATTATCCTCTCACCCTCTGGCTTTGGTCATGGAGGAAGAATCTGGGCCTTTTCATGGTGTTTAATTTCAGTCCTGCTCCTTAGCACAGGGACCGTTGTCTGAGAGACCTGAGTGACACCTCTCAGCTTGAAAGTGCAGGTGTGCTCCACGTCCATGGACAGGAGAAATACACTGAAGGTCATCATGTAGGATGGAAAGTCAAGTTTCTAAAATGCACCTTGGCCCAAAACTTTGGAGGATACCTGAAAGAAAATAGCTATTAGCTTTGCATGAGAACCTGCCTCCTCCACAGGAGACTGACACTAAGCTGTAACCTTCGGACAGTGGTTTCTACAATACTCCTAAGACTATACATAGATTCACTCTGTTAGAATAAGTTTTGGTTAGAACCAGTATGTATTTTCCCACTAGAGACTTTTATTTTTGTACAAAGCTGTGATGCTGGGGACAAATTCTTCTCAGGGAAAAGGTAGAAACAGATTTCAAAGATATAGGTTTAAATATTTTTTTTGAAAAAAGCCCACTTGTTTTTTTTATGAAATTACTCTTTTCTTCCCACCCCATGACTGAAATGGAAATGAATAATTTCAGTTATTTTGAAACAAAGTTGTCTGATTGCTGTGAAACTAGATTTCTCCTGTTTATGTGCTCTCCCTTTCTTTTAATCTTTGGGGCTTGCTTAATCTAGTTTTGAAACGTTTAAATCTGTGTTTTCCCCAGGTTGAACTAGCTTTTGAACTAGTTTTAGGGTTAATTTCGGGTAGCTGAGTGACTTTTCTGGCAGAGCTAACACGCGTTCAGACATGTATATCAAGTTCTTTAAATGTCTGAAATGTGTTCCGTTTATTTTTATTTCATAGTCTTTTGACTAGCTCCTGTGTTTAAAAAACACTTCCCTTTCTAAAGCTTAGTGTCAGTATGCTAGTTTTCAGCACGATTTATTCCATGAGGTTGTTGACTTTAATTATATTGTGGATACTCAGACACTGTTACTTAGTGGCTCAATTATACTTGCTTCTTGGATCAGTTCCTAAGTATTACTTAGGACTAAATGAAAAAGTAAAAATAAAGTCTTGTTTTCTCATGTGCTGTAGAACTAGTTGTTCCAAAAAGCACTTGTTTATCATGTTGAGAAATTGCTTCCTAAGCCATAGACCATGTGGTGATTGACTAACTTACATCCTGAAACACAGGACCGAGCTTGGAAAGGTCTGTCCAGATTGATGAATCCAGTTTCTTGATACTCTGGGCAAGCTGGGTTTGCCCAGACCTGCTCTGTCGCAGAGCTGATAGGGTTTATTCCCTTGCTACAGTGCTCAGCAACTCTGCTGAAGCCTTCCTGGCATGAGCTGGGCACTCCGTGAGGGACACATGGATATGGATTATGGCCCTAAAGACAAAGAAGCTGGAAATGGGTCTTCTCCTAATCAAGAGAACTGTGGAATCTGTAACAGACCCTGGGGAAGTACCAGAAACAAAACCTATTTGCTAGTCCATTGTCCTGCCTGGGAAAGTCTTCTGGACAACGCAGGGAAGGAGAGACTTGGTGACTCCCACAGGCTATGGTGAAAAGGTCGGTCATTTTGGAGGTGACTGAAAATCACCCCGCCTTGTTGGTTCTCATCTACACCACTTCTTCCATGAACACAGGTGACCTCAGCCATACAGAGGACTCCTGCTGAGGTCTCACTGGTATCTTATCCAGCAGCACTAACAGGTGCCCATATTTGCTGGCAGATTCTCAGTAGACATCTCAGAATCAGTCTTCTGTAATCACCTTTATGATTCTTGGGTCATAGTTGCTCCTTTAGTTCCCTGGTTTCTTCCAGCTTATGACTTCTTAGTTTACGGCAGGAATTCTTACTGCTAATCCCTTTGGAAGACTTTGCATTTGCACTATTGCATATGACCCTGTTTGTGTTACTTCAGCTTTCAAGATCATCTTTTTCCTTCTTTATGAGCTCTCAGGCCTCCCTTTCACTGACGTTGCTTTCTTGCTTTGTGTTATCAACAAACTTCCTCAACAAGTGTTCCCTCTTTAAGTCAGTCATTAATGGAAGTATTCGATAAAAGTAGTTCTGAGACAAATTAAATTAGTAATTTCTCAACATTTCTCCTTTACACTGCTCAAGCTTCTGCCCCATTTGTCTAGTTCCTTACCAGACAATTTTGGTTTTAAAGCCCATTTTCTCCAACTTAACTAAAAACTTGCCAGATATCACTGGGGCCAAAGCTTTTTCAATATTTAGGTAGATGAGGACAACCAGATCTTCTGGGTCATGATTTCTTTCAGGGTTCTGAATGTCACAGGGCTGAATATTCAGCTGTCCCTGAAGGGAGGTAGAAGAGGGCAAGAGATATCCTCCTATTTGCACTGCTTCTCAAAGATGGCTCATGACTATGTGGCCTATATCTTAAGGACAGCTCAAGGTTGCTCTTCTCAGGCTCTGAAGAGCTGCTTAAACAAGGACACACATAATGTGGTACCTTGTTTCCACAGGTAGGTCTGAATTTGCCCCAAACTCATTGAGCACTGTAGGAGCTAAAGATCCCAGCCTTGGACGGCAGCCCCTCACAGTTCTTTGGGAACCATGCGCAAGTACAGAGCTCAAAAATGCATGTGTTAGTTGTAACGTGGCAAGGTGTCTTACAAAAATACAGCAAATCCCACCTCTGTACCCATCTTTTGGTCATTCTTTAACTGCACAGTTATCATTTTCATTTTGTGACCAAGGCTGTAAGTCATGCCATGCTTGATCTTTTCTTAGTCCAGAGAAGCTACGCTTAGCAGCTGTTTGGTTAGTGAACAGATGTGATGGATTTTCTTCCTTAACCTCCTGAGCCACTAATCCCGCAGCTGGTCATCCCCTCCATCTAACCTCTGCTGAGCTCCATCCCTCAGGCTGTGCCTTCCCTTACTTGAGGACTGGACCTGCCAGCATTCATGCTAAGCATGCACCAGGCATGGATCTCTGCTGAGCGAAGTAGCACTGCTGCAGGTTCATAATTGCACGGGTTCAGCATCCCAGCGTGGTGCATGTGTGCTCTTGGCTTGTGTGCAGGCAGGACCAATGGCCCAGTCCAGCAAGCGCATGCCCTGGGTTGTCCGACGTGTTGTCCAGCACTGTTGTGGGTCTGGTGTGAGCAGCAAGGGCGCATATCAGGGGCTTGAGTGTATGTAAGCTAGTTTTTTGCTTTGTAGGGTTTGTCACTCTTGGATGTTTGAGAGTTGCCTCCAAAAGCAGACACCTTTGTTACATGGGTTTTCAGTCTGACTTTAGCCTGCCATTAGGAGGGGGGATTCAGACAGTTGCAAAAGGAGCATAGGAGATGGGAGAAGACCTCCTGGCCTGCTCTCGGTGGAGGAGCAGGTCTCCTGGCCAGTAGTGCAGCTCTACTTAGAGCATGGCCAGGGAAGAAAGGGGTGGAGAAGGAGGGGTCTGGATGCAAAGGGGGAGACTGCAGCTTGTCCTCAGACCCCTGTCCACTCACTGTTCCTGGGGGCAGAAAGGCAGCCTGCATCTGGTTGTGTTTCCACTAGCCCCTGGTGTCTGCTCTGGCTCTCTCCTCTGTCTCTTGGCTCAGTTCCTTGAGGCTATTGGTTTCCTGGCTGTGGGCAGAAGGTGTTTTTGACAGAGAAGGTGGTAGCCTGGGGGTGGATCATGAGTAGGAGACAGAAGAGGGGAGGAGTCACTGATCAATGCTAATAAATAAAAGGCCCCTCTTCTTCAGTCCAGGGTCCAGGACGCTGGGAGAGCTGCCCCTCAGAGAAGAGCTGCAGGCTGGCGGAGAAGTGACAGCTTAGTGAGTATACAGGGACCGCCTTGCTTTTCCTGGATAGCTGCTTATTATTAACGGCTCGCTGGTGCTTCACAGCTGCAAAATGTTAGTTGCTGGGGAGTGCATAACATTATGATTCTCCACTCCAGCAGGAAACGGGTCACAGGACTGCTTTTCTGGTCTCCCCTTTATTTGGGGGACTGTGGAGATTTCCCCGGAATTTGTAGGCTCTGTCTTAGCTCTTCTTTCTGCATTTCTAACCAGTGGCTGCTGCTGGAAAGCAGGGGGATTGGGCTCACTGTGCTGTGTGGTGTGTTACCTCTAGGGCAGCACATTGATGCTGGGAAGGGGAGATGTGTGCTGGAGAAGTATGGAGTGCAGGGGCAGTGGAAAGGAGATGTACTTTTGCAGGGGAAAGTGTTCCCCGAAGGAGTTTTGTTGGTATAAGGCTGTGCAGTGGGCATGTTTATTCATCTCTTGGAAAATGCATTGCCTCTGTGGTGAAAAATGAAACATTTGGGTTAAAGTGGTGTTTGTGGCTCCTCTGCTGTGGTTGATGGCAGGGGATGCTCCAGGCATTCTGGGAGCAGAGTCCTCTGAAATGGGAGCAGAGTCTTCCAGGCAACAGAGGGCTCTGCCCAGAGTGAAGATAGATAAATAAAGAGGGTTTGGCTGGAAAATGTGTTGGAATTTCCAGCTGTACAGCCTCACCTTCATTCCAAAGTACTCCCAGCATCTTCCTCTCTCTGCCCCACTGCTTTCTCACTGGCCTTTTTCCTCCAGCCTCTCCTCAAGCCTCCCTTTCTTGGCAGCTCCCATGAGCTCCCAGAGTGTACAAGACATTCAGGAAACCTATAAAGTCCACATTCAACACTAACTCCAAAACTGTGGGCTCGAAGGAATGCAAACAATCCCAGAGCAGAGAATTCCCTTAAAGAGACCAGAGTGGCAGCGCATGGAGGGACAGCAGAAAAGTCTCAGTTCTCCTCTGACCTTGTGTCTATAGCAGACTTCTGGTTTTTTTCCTAGCACAACCAAGTTTTCCTCCTCATCTCAGGCTGAGCACTGAATGGGCAGGATGTAGATGGTATGGGGGGCATTGATGGTCAGGACTGAGCTGCTCTGCGCATGGGTTGGGATAATGAGACAGACTTCTCTTTGGTCTGAAGTTGAAGGCCTGCTCAGTTTCTCTCCCAGAGACCACAGACTTCAGGGAAGGGCCATGAGTTTGACATTGAAAGAGTAAGTTGTAAAGCCCAGAATAATATTGTTCCACTGAAGTTTCACTCCCCAGTGACAAAGTATTAGTCTCTGGCTATAGCTGTCCCTGTAATTCTTGGCTGTGTCACCTGCAGTGTGGCTCCCCAAACTGACCTCTGCAGTTGACAGCAGTGACAACACCACACTGAGTTGGGGTGAATGGCCTGCACCCAGACTGCACTCAGTCTGCACCCTGTCAGTGAGAAATCCTGATGCTGAAGTGTACACATGGACAAAACAGGTGGTCACCACAGCTTGCATCAGACATAACAGTGGTTACTGTGCCCTAGGCTCATCCCCAGGCAGTATGCATGGTCCTAGCCCCACCAATGCCATGGGGAGAGCTGGCAGGCACTGGGTACCCACCTTCCCTCCTTGCCTTGCCTCTAGCAAAGCTTTTCACCCAGAAGGGATAGCCATCTCTGTAACGCCTTTCTTCTTTCATTCCCTCATACTGTACCACAGAGCTGGAGAGGGCAACACCTCATCTTTTGTGCATCGCTGCTGTCCATGACATTGGTCGCAGACAAGCTCTTTAGGTGCTAGAAAGGTAATGGGTCCAGAGACTGCTGGCCTGGGAGATTCATCCAAGCTGAAAAGCCTTGCATTGACACCTGACTTTGGTGCCCAGTGGGTCAAGAACTGCTAGTGCTAGACCAGTCCTGAGAGATATGATTACCTCTGCCTTCACCAAGGTGTTGTCCCTTGGGCTGGAAGAGCAATGTGGGGCGAGGACCTGCAGAGATAGAGTTCTGGGTGCTGCTGTCATCTTAATGCAAAAATTATAATCCCTCCAGCAGAAGGGATCCTTCTAGGTTGCTGCTTGTCAATCCTGGAGCAGTAAAGTAGGAGAGGGGAAGGGGCAGTAGGGTTGGATTCCTCCTCTGATGACTAACAGGCTGGGACCGCAGTGAGGGCCAGCTGGAGGGAGGGGGGCTGAGCGGGGAGGAAGCGTTTAAAGCCTCATTCTCCATGTCTCCATTGGCAAAGCTGACAGAACAGCCTGGGCTGGGTGTATCCAGACAGAGGATGGCAAGGGCAAAGAGGGCAGATCAGAGGAAAAATTAGAAAGGCAAACATTTACATCTGGGATCAGCACACACCTCTCCCTCCGGGCCCCCGGCAGCTCCTGAAATTCCTTCCACTTGTGTAGGCCAGCTTTTCTGAGCATGGAGTGCTAGTGACATGCTTGCTTGTGAATTACGGCCCCCAGCCCTGAACTGGGAGAGGAAGGGGGCATGCCCCCTCCTTCCCAAAAATTGATTTAATCTGCTAATAGAGGTTGTTTTGTAACCATAAAGAATGTGTACCCGCCAGCCATCACCTTCCCCAGGCTCTTTCATGGGCCCCCTCCTGGCTCTGTTTTCATACTAAACATTCCACCACTGATTTTGCAGGCGGCCCAGGATCTCCAGCTGCCCTCAGTGGGAAGAGAGCGAGACACAGCGAGAGAGGCAGAGTGAGAGATTCCTCCCTGCATCGGCACAATGCGCGCTCTCATCGTCCTTACGCTCCTGGCTGTCTTGGTGATGGCTGCTACTTGCTATGGTAGGTGACCTTTTTACTGGCTAGAATGAGAACTCGAAACCTGCAGACATCTTTGGCTTTGCTCAGATTTTTTTTTTTATTTAACTTTATGTCTTCTTTCCCCTTAACTTGATCTCTTGCCTGCTTTCCTTGCCTTGTGTCAGGTCCTCCTAACCCTGTTCTAGAGCTGTCATCTCCAGTCATTGTGATTTGTGGTCCAGGATACTTCTGCCCCTTCCTCTTTGTTCCAACTCACCTCCCAAAAGGCTCCTCTTTCTGCCCCTCTGTTGTATGGACTGCAATAAGAGTTCTTATTCTTAATTCTACCTTGTTAA
Source organism: Psophia crepitans (assembly GCA_013399095.1). NCBI lineage: Eukaryota > Metazoa > Chordata > Aves > Gruiformes > Psophiidae > Psophia > Psophia crepitans. The sequence continues at coordinate 120,145 of VWZZ01004404.1, forward strand.
TGGGGAGACTTCCCTTTCTCCTTTTGTAATATCAGCCTCCTTTCCCTGTGACGGACACAGTTCCATACTGATGGAATTAAGATGCTGTTTCATGCAAGAGTCAAGCACACCTCACCGTGCTAATCCATTCCCTAAGCACACATGCAGGCTTTGAAGGTAGGCAGGTATTATACCCACTGTAGTGTTAGGAACGTGAAGGTGAGGAACTACGCTTGTGAATCACACACTGGAAGCACGAGCCTTCAAGTCCTGGTTAAGACACCAGGTAACTCCATTCTAAACTTCTGAACACCCTAAACTCATATAAATGCTAGGTCACACTACTGATTCCTTTCTCTTCCTTTTAAACAGGTGTCTCAAAACTTGGCTTCTCTGATTTGAATGTGTGTGTTCTGTTGATCTGTGGTGTGCTGAAAGACTGTGAATCCCATCAATACAGTGTCTTATCACGTGCTTTACTCTTTCTTTCCCCAGAGTCCCACGAGAGCATGGAATCCCATGAGTATCTCAGTAAGAGACTGCTTTGCTGTTTTCTTGAATTTCAAGTGTGCTACAGACATCTCCAGAGCCTTTTCCCTGTAGTTTACTGTAGGGATTAAACATGCAGGACCACTCAGTCCAGGGAAATTGAATTTGCTGAGTGATGGAGTTTCAGGATAAAAAGGGAGAGAGTTAGAAAAAGACTTCACATGTTTGGGCACAAGTGCTTACCACTGTTTTGCAAAGAATATAATGAGAATTGGAAAACAGTCAGAAGCTTAGATCCCTGCTGCATGCCTCTAAAACAGGTTAAGTGATACTGAAAAGGAAATGGCTCATAAAGCTCTGGGATGAGCATGGAAACAGGTACTGCAGAAGACAGTGACATCGTTTGTTCTCCCCCAAGGACTGGGAGAGTCTTACTCTCAGTAGCTTGGAAGGAGCAGGTAGGATGTGTGGGCAGGAGGGATTCTTTGGCTGGAAGAGAGAGTTGGTGCCCAGGCAAAGCATGAAAGGGTGGAGAATCTCACTCTGGAACAAGCAATATCCTGGAGAGGTTAGAGAACAGATGGATTGAAACTAAAAAGAAATTAGACCATCTGGGAGAAGGACTTCACAAAGCAGCTAGTCAGAAACACATAGGCACATGTGGGAGCCAATACCAAAGGCTCCTGAACTCTGCAATAGGACTCTGATGTTTATCAAAAAGGACAGAAAGGACTTTTGGGTACCTCAGTCCAAAACTGTTACGCAGACTGCTCAGTGACTGCCTAACCTTGGAGGCAGATAGACTTACACAGGCCCTTCCTGTTTTTAATTGTAATTTCATGATTCTGCTAATTCTGCTGAGCGTGCCCAGACCTCTCATGGCCTGTGCAGTTTGGCACCTACATCTGGGCCAAGGTCCAGTCACTCGGAGGGGCTGTAGCAGCAAAATCACAGTAGCTTCTCCTTGGGTGGCTTGAGTAACAGCAGAGAAAGAGCAGCACATGCACTTCCATACAAGCTGTGCAAGCCAGAGGGAGAGTCTCTGCACAAACCAGTGGGCTGGACAGCAGGGACTATCAAAAGGTTCTTGGTTTCACTGTGTGTGGGAGGGTGGACAAGGAGGCTGTTATAAAGGTGGAAACTAGCTTTTGTTGAAATCTGGCCTCGAAAAAGTGTCTGTCTACTCTAAACAACCTCTTGCCTTCTCAGATCCCTTCATCAACAGGCGAAGGGCCAATGACTTCATACAAGCTGACACGAGACTAGAAGCCATCTCTCAGGAGAGGTATGTTATGGCATCAGGACACTAAGAATGGGAGTGGGGAGAGATCTGTCCTTGCCAAGCACAGGGTGGTACCAGGGGTTGCAGCCATGGTCACTTCTGAGAAGCCTCAGCCCCTCTCTCAATATTAGGTGCCTGTGAAGTCCCCAGCCCTGGGAGAAGCCAGAACTCACAGCAGAGAGTGAGTCCTTGTGTCTGAGGACATATCACGTGCTGGAAGGGTTCTACTTAATTTGCCGAAGGAAGCACCAACAGAATGAGAGGGAATCATTGTGGGATAGCCAGAAAAGAAGCTCAGTTTGAGACCTTGTTCTGCTTATCAGATCTCATACAGAATCTGCATGACCTTTTCTAAATCACAGGGCCATCTAGGGGCCCCCTTGCCTCATCTGTAAGATGCAGACATGGGCAATTTCATACCTCATGCAGGGCTTGTGAAAATAAAGGCTGAAGCAGAGAAATCATCTCTTAGTGATGTGTCAAGACAAACCTTCACAGTACCAGGTAGCCCCTTTGCAGGATGTTTCAGGTCTTTGTTCCATACGTGGCTTTGGGGAAGAGCAGAAGACCTGAAGGCGGCAGGCTGGGGGTGCTGCAGAGGGAGGACTCTTCCTCAGGTTGAGGCAGGAGCCACACCCTTCTCACCACACTACTTATCCCTAAAATAAAAGGTTTCCTGAGGAGGCAAAATGTTCCTGCAGTAGTCACATCACTTCCCTGGGTGTGAACACAGAAGCTGGTGTGCTAAGATCTTGGTAGCTGGATGATGGAATCTGGTGATGGACCCTTAATCCCGGTGGGAGATTGTGGGGCAGGAAAGGGCTGTAGACACATATTTCAGATGATAGCACTTAACCTTCCTGTCTCCTACTTTTGCAGGATCAGGGAGCGTAATAAGGCACCCCAGGAACGTCAGAGGGAGATCTGCGAGGACTACTACCCCTGTGAATTGTATGCTTTTCGCCATGGCTATGCTGCTGCTTACAGGCACTATTTTGCAAGAAGGAGGAACAAATAAAGGATGACTTGTCCCCACCCTGGGGCCTGGAGCCCAGGGTATCCTCCCAAAAAATGCGATGGCTCTGAAACCTATTCAGTTGCTTGTGTCCTTGTATGTTATCCTGCCTGCTGCTTCTCTCCCGTGTAGCCATGGATTCCTATACTGTGTTAATTAGCGCTGAGCTGATGTAGCAGAGATCAGAGAGAGTTCAGGATGTGGGTGTTTACTACACAATAAATTTCTGGTTTGATACTATCTTCTCATGAGTCACAGTATTTGGGGGGGGTATTTTCCATGAAGAAGCTGAGTTTTTTGATCATAGAATATGGTGTGGATTATGGAAAAAAGACGCTACCTTGCAATCACATGAGTTTGAAAGGATCTGCAATGTTTTTGTTCCAAGGTCTACAAGTGGCTTCTTTTAGAGGTCGCTGGCAAATTTCAGTTCCCAGTCTTAAGATGTCTTAAAACAACATCGTGTTCAGAAGGCAGTGTGATATGCACTTTTTGAAAATGAAGTATATAATAAAGACTTCTTAATTAAAGAAGCTAAACTCAGAAGGCACCTGTTTAATCTTAAAAACAAAGTTAGGACAATAGTTAGTGACAGAAAAGACCTGTAAATTGCATCTTGTCTATCCAGCTGCCCTCAGGTTCTGATGTAGGGTGCTCCTGTAGAAAGGAGTGTATGATCTGGATTTGACTCATATTTCCTTTTGGAAGCCCCTTTCATGCTCTTCCACTTGGAACGATTCTGGTAGTGCTGGAGAGCTGCAGAAACCAAAGGTGAAGAGGGGCTCCAGGTGGTAAACAAAAAAAAATGAAAGCAACCCAGTGTTTGGGGTTAGGCCCAACTTTGTTCACCTAGAAGAATTTTATATTACTGTTCATAACTCATTTGAAATTGAGATGTGGCTTGACCCTGTGCACAGGTTGCTGAGCACCTCCCAGCCCATTGAGGAGTGAGCGTGACCACTGACAGGTTGTCACCAGCACCACTACCAGGGCACCTTGCAGAGCCTGTCCCCAGGCCAAGAGGCACCAGTGCTGACATGCCTAAGAATTCAATACGGCTCTGAGCTGGTCAGCAGCCATAGGAGCTCAGATACCCCTTGGCGTGGATGTGTAGGAGACATAACATCTTCTATCTCAGCTCAACACAGCTGGTTTCAATATTCACACCTCCAGGCTTCCCCAAGCACCTGCAAATTATAGAAGTGGGAAAGATTCATGGCACACTATCAAAGGCTATGAGGTATCAAGTATCAAATTGTTGACTATTCTGTGAAATTAAGTCTAGAGCCAAATCTACCTGCCATGTTAGAATCTCTCATCTTCTTCCAAAATATGCTTCAAGGCTTTGCCAGCTTTGAAGATGAACTTCTGGAAAGAAATGTGATTTATTTATTGAAAACAGTTCTGATAGGAAACTCCACCTTGACAATTGCTAAAGTTTTGTCCAAAGGAAAAGGTGAGAGATAGATGAGTTTAAGAAAAAAGCCATATGGATTAGGTATATTTGCACCCACATTTGTTGTGCATGTTCCCAAGTAGGTGAATGTTAGGATCACAAACCAGAGCAAAACTTTCATACCCTAAAGTCAACACATCTGCAGTGTCTGGATTTGACTTGACACTGTGACACTACCAAAAAGGAAGGAACAGGGCTACTGCTGTCTGGGTCTGTGTCCAGAACTATCTGGCAATTCCAACCTTCGGTTTACCAGTATAAATAATGACTAATAATACCAGGGGTTTCTGTGAGATTTCATTAGTGTAAGCAATAACCAAATTTATTTAAGAGTCTACGTGCTTGTTAGAAAGCTTGGGAAAAGTTGAGAAGAGAAATAAATCTATTTGGATTACTAGAATTGTATGTTTATATTATTTCAAGTTTTCTTTTGAAAGCATAACTTTCCTAGAATACCTATTATGTTTATATATTTATTTTTAAACTGTTGCTTTTTAAGATACTTTTGCTGGGAGATGTTAGTATAAACATGTTCAGCCTTTCCTGGACTGTAGAAGAGTTAATTTAGTTTTTTTTTTTTTAAAATCCTGAATTTTGCCTAAGCTAAAAGACAGTGTTTCTAAGGATTGGCACAATCCCTAATGGTTCTGACTGCTTTTGGGAGCCTTTTAGGCTTTAATTCTGTAACCCTTGGACATCTCCCCTGCATGTGGAGCTCAGCAGGACTGGATGCGAGGTAGAGGAAGATGTGATCCGTGTGCTGTGTTTGGGACATGGCTTTGGAAACTTGGCTGGTGGGTTTGGGAAGGAAGTGGGGTTATTGGTAGAAAGGCTGTAGAGGAGCCCATGCAGGGCTCTTGACATACCAAGCAACCACAGCCACTCAAGTCCTGAAGAATAAAACACTTGGAGTTTCAATGTTTATTTGATTTTAGACAAGAGAAGCCAAACCAATAGCCTCCATACTAGGACGATTTCCAGGAAGAAAAAAGAGAGACCTTCCCCAAAAGCAACCTCCAAAGATCCCAACAGTATAAAAATCTCAGCACTCTGAAGTGATTTGTTGAAACTGTCTGGAGCAAAAACGTACCATGTGTTTGCCCTATGCAAACTGTTTCATTGGTTTCTTTACCTTTCAGGGAATGGGTCAGGGTGGAGTAGGGAAAAAGGGTCACCACTGGGTTCAGTCGTGTTCGATTTTCCACATGAGAGAGCCCAATTACACAAAAAGAGCTGCTCTACTTCAGGGTGTGCTGGTCTCTTCCCTGGCTTTCCGGTAAGAAGCTGAATAACTTCCATGTTAATAATAAAACTGATTTATTTTTTTTTAAATCCAGTTGTTTTTCTTCAACAGTCCCATTCAAAACCTCAGATAAAATCTTCTGGAAATGCCACAAGTCCTGAGATGGATATTCAAAAGTCAGCCAGGACCATATATCTCCTGGCCCAAAGGACAGGCTTTGTTTTGGAGCTCAGACACAGCAACACACGCCAGAGCCCCAATCTCTCCAGGCGATTACAGGATATAAACTGCCGCCTGAAAGCAAGCGCTGGAGAACTTCAGTAACCCCCAGGAAAGCTCTGAGGTTAGGGAGACTAGCGCAGCCAAAGAAGACATGAGGAGTCTGCTGGCACTGCTGATCGTGACTCTGTCCCTGGCAGCGCTCTGCTGCTGTGAGAAAGGTAAGAGGAATCATTCCCGGGAAGGCTCTCCTCGGTGCTGCTCAACCCTGCAGCTTGCCGCCAGCCTCCCTTCGGTCTGGGAGAGACTCACAGCTTCGGGGGGGACGGTGCGTGTGCCGCCGGTCATTGCACAACTTCGGATCTCTGTCCGAGAGACGGAGTCATGGATGAGAGAAGGCTTCGGGAGAGACAACCTCATCTCTTGCATTTAGCATTTAGGTGAACTGGCAAAGGTGTGCTGGGTGCTGACTTTTGAGTAAGAGGGTTGAGCTGCAGGCAGAGTTTTGTTGACCGCAGTGAGAGAGATTTTGTAACTGCCAGTCCTGGAATGCTGTAGGATCACAGAGATAGGCACTCAGTCAAACCTACACCTGCCAAGAAACATGGGATGTGGAGAACTCCTGGAGCAAAACCCAATTCTATTGGTGGTTAAGAAAAAAGGGAGCTGTCCTGCTGGAATAAGAACACCTCACATTCGAAGGTGATTTAGCCATGATGACTTTATGATCAAGAGACAGTAATGTAGTGGCAACTCTATAGTTGTGAGAGGAAAGTGGGGCTGGAGTGGGGGTGGGGGGAGGTGGAGATCAGAAAAATAAGTGTTTTCCCTTTACAACAGGAAAAGTGAAGCTGAGCAAGAGAGTGCCCTGTCTTTTCTTGTACTATCTGATTGAGAGTTAAATTTCATTCAATTCTTGGCATCAAACATGTCATGATTCAGTACTGGCAAATATATTTTGTTTGATCTGTCAGTCTCTCTCTCACTTCTTCACTCATGAGTATATATCTGCTCTTTTTTCTAGTCATTATTATTACTCCAGATAGCTTAATGGCCTTGGAGTAACTTCTAATTTATATTTTTTAAAATCCAAGGAATGTGTGTGTTGCTTAAAAATAGAACTACATGCAATCCTTTTCACACAAAGTTTTTGTTTAAGCACAGTTATTTGTTTTGGTCTCTAGAATTCTCTTTCTGCCCATAAGTATATTTAAGACAAATATTTGGTGACTTGGGCGGAACTGACATAATTGAAGAAAAATATGGTGAAACAATGAAAGAAAAAATTTGTGAAATAGGGCAGTGAGGGAGAACCAACGTTAAGAGACCTACCATTTCTCTTAAAGCACACTTTCCTTGGGTGTTTGCACGGAATGTTAAAGATTAAGGATTAAGATTAGGACTGAACATACAAACACAGTGTGTAAATTCGTCTTGGGAGGGCTGGTGAGCCAGGCACCTCAACCCTGAGCCACAAAACTGTGAGGGTAGAGTTGTTTCTAATTTTTGGCCCTGTTTCCCTTCCCTATCAATAGTTCATGATTTCTCCTAGAGTTCAGGAAAACTCTCTTTCCAAAGATAGAGGAGATGCTCAGCTCTTCAGGTTCTGTCCAAATTTTTGGGTCCCCTAACTCTTGCTGTAACTGCTCTTAGCAAGGGTGGGGAGGGAGAAGGAGGAAGCTTCCACAGTGGTTATATGGTTATTGTGTCATTTAATTTGTCTCAGAGGAGGTTGAAATTAAACAAATCCAGGCATAATGGGTAAATTTTGCTGTGGTGAAGAAGTCTATCCTTAAATGGTGGGTGTTAATAAAACCCTCTTCTGGGAGGAAAAGACTTTCTGGGAAAGGTAGAGAGATTCAGTGGAGCAGAAGAGGAGGACTCACAAGAAAACTCCTGTCTGTCTGTCTTCCAGATCCCAAAGAACCCTCAGGATCTCCCAGCACTGCCAGTGAGTATATCTGTGTGACTGACATTCAGCTCCATTCTCCTGCATCTAAATTCCTTCTTCCCTTTGACTGGTTCAAGGGGTGGACAAGAACCATGCTGAGTCCCTCCAGCTGCTCCCTTTTTCCTCCCTCAGCGGTTCAGTCCCTGAGGTACAGGAGCACCTGCAGCAGACAGAGGGGTTGCCTCTCACAGCCATAAGGGCAGGAGACACCAGGGAGGTCAGCCTCCCTGCACTGGTAGCCTAGCATCGCTCCGGCTGTGCCGGTGCCATAGCCCTCATCTTCACAATCCCTGCGCAGCCCCCAGGCATGACACAAGTCCTGCAGGTTGTTGGCAGCTGGATTTTGCCCTCTGTGAAACAGGGTGGTGTGGGTCTCCCGTCTTCTCTGAGCTGGCTTCAGAAACCTATCCAAAGTGACTGTTGTGTCCCCAGGCTGTCAAGAGAACCTGCCCCAAGGCCTCCTGGCACTGTTATTTTGGATCTGCTGAGCAGTCAGTCTGTGTGCAGGATCACAGAGCAGAAAGGATTGGTGACACATAGCAACAGGCTGTGACATCCCTGTCAAATCTCACAATCTGGAGAGCCTGAAAGCAAGTGCCTTCCTTGGCTGCTCCTGAGGGCTGCAGTCCGAGCTGTCAGGTCACCTGGGACATGGGGATTTGCACACCTTAGGATGTCCACAGCTTTTGCAGCAAGCTGATCCTGGCAGAAATCTGTATGGAAAATCCCTTTCATTCTCCACTGTCTCTCCTTTCTCGCACCTTAAAGGATAACATTGCTGCTGAGGAGTATGAAAGCGGGGTATTTCTCCAGTGAGCCAATACAAACATAGGTTGGGAAAGAGAAAAAAAAAAATATGAAAAGAGTGTTCAGGGAAAGGTGGTGATTTCTGACACCTCGTTAACTGGCAACTTCAGTGTAGTATTTTGATCCAGACTAAACCCCTGCTTGCTAGAGAGGGGGCACCTCTCACCTGCCAAATAGAAACACAGTCGAACACCCCACAATGATGAGGGAAGGGCACAAACCCCACCATCTCCCCACAGCCAGAGGTCTTCAAAACTGCTTTCCCTCAGAGATAGTGACATTTTGCCAGTTTTCTTGCTGAAACGTGTATTGGAGTGCAGCTGCCTGTGTTGCTGGTGTGCCAGTGTTCATGCACACCTCTGCTGGTGCAAGTCTGTCCCATGGAGAGAGGCTGGCCGTGCTGAGCCCCAACTAGGGATGGAGGTATGACACGGCTGCACAGCACCCCGGTGTTTGCACAACCACAAATCCAAGAGAGCAAATAAGCACTGTGCTGACATGGTGTGTTAGTGGAGACCAGGGACTGATGCTGTCGTGGCAGAAAGACCTCTCATGTTCTCCAAGTCCTGAACACCAGGCTCTTTGTACCTCCTGAGTGTATTTCTCTCTGGGTGATGTTTACCATCACTATTTTATACCCTTCACCTTTCGTAGAACTCTGCACATGTAAGCATCAGTATTTCCATGTGCCACCTGTTGCTTATGGCTCATTAGAGGCATTTTTAAGGCCTGGTGGCTGGTGTCCCACACCACTCTCAGTCTAAATCAAATTACAGAAAGGAAGCCAAGACTCTGAAGTTAAGCAGGCTAAGGAGAGAGAGTACCATTCCCTTCATTTTCTCCTTATTTGTATTTTATGCTGTCATGACTTTGCCTTCTTCACCTTTGCTGTGAACTCAGATCATGCTGTGTGATAAGGGAATATAGTTTATGACAGAAAAGGCTCTTGCTCCATGTAGATGTGCATGTTGGAGTGAGAAGGGAGCCCAGCTGTTGGGCTTTGAGTGGACAGTAAGTTCAGAAGAGATGAACAGGCCATTAGGATGGTTCATGGCAGTCATCTGCTTGTGAATAGAGGAGATTGTCCATTTTCACAGGTTAGACTGGTCTCTGTTTTTCATAGACCATGGCTGTGCATCTCTAACCCACTGTGTCCTTTCTCGGTAGGCATCAAGATTAAAAAAGAAGTTGCCAATGCCTTTGTGAAGAGGCAGAAGAGGTTCAGCCAGTATGAATGGTAACAACTCATGAGTCAGGTGGAGAGCTGGACTCTGGACCCTTCTGAAGAGGGGGTGGGAAGGCAACAAGACATGACAAGGCATTGATTTGTTGTACATCTATGTTATCTTCATATGTTGAAGCAAAAAGGCTGTAGGAGACACTCATAGATAAATGGTTCTATTTTCATAAATATAATTTTGAGAGCTTATAGCTGGACTCTGATATTTCTCCCAGGGAGGAAGACAGTACTAGCTGTCTGGGTTAGCCATGGGGACAGCATGATACAAGTTAGAAGCTGCTCTAACCTGCAGGGTTATCAGAGCAAGTTTCCAGGATAATGAGCATTACAGAGCCTCGGACATTGCCTTTGGCCTATAAAGGAAGCACAGCATGGATGAGGCTAGATCAGAATGGCTGTTCTTTATGAAGTTGTAGATCCTACATCCATTTGTGCAGAAATCATAGACACAAATATTTGGAGAAAACCTAGCTGCAAATGTTTGGATAAATTTGAGGTCATCTAAGAATGTTCTTCACATATTTCCTGGGAGAGGTTGCTAAGCCACTGTCTTATGTAGGCCTGTGCAAAAAGAGTTTTTGTTTAATCTGTCTTTGAACTGGAAGGATAATGTTGTCTTTTAAATAATAGAAGATTGGGAGGCTCCATCTCTGGAGGAGAGGATCAGAGCAACTGGCTGATGTTGAAACCTGCAGTGATCAAAACCAAGATGAAATTCAGTAGTAGCAACTGTACTGACTATACTGACTACCCCCTTACAGGTGGGGCATTGGAAAAGCACCTTCTGCTATAAGCATTAACCAGGAAGTACTGAGGCAGGCAGACAGCTCAGGATATTATTTAATCATGAGGTGAGGTTAGTCTGGAAATCTGGATGCAACAAATGGAATTGAAGGGTGCTGCTGGATATGTCCAACACAGAAATAAAGTAACAATTAATGAGATACCAGTGGGACTTCTCCTGTAGCATTGTGTACAGTCATCAAGAAAGACAAACCAAACATGGAACAGGAGTTGAGAAGGGCATCCAGAATGTATAGCCGAGACTAAAAAATTTGGGTTTCCTTAGCCTGGGGCAGGGGATAGTGTTGCTGTCAGCAGCAGAAGTGAGGATGATTAGAGGAAACTCCTTAATCGAAAGAAAAATAATGGCGAGCAGGAAAGTGAGCAGACACTGAGAGCAAATAAAAGTAATAAATAAATAAATAAATAACAATAAAAAAGATGATTCCTGGGTAGCTGGGGAATGAGGTTTAGGACCAAAAAAACCCAACACCAACTACTTCTGTGATCTCCTTTGATGAGAGAACCTCAAGAGGAATTGCTTTAAGTTGGATTCGGTTCCAACTTTTCCCAGAATTAATCCAGTAGTCTATCACCATGTAAGCAGATGTTTAACTTACCATGAGAAGTCCCCTGTGGGGGCACCCTGGGGAATCACTCCTCTCATGTTAGTGTCAGGGATGTGAACCCTCTCCAGCTACATTGACTGAAGCTGCAAAATGGCATTTCTCTCTTTGTCTACTCCAGGTACACGGAGTTTTACAAAGCTCCAATGGAGCGGATGCACGAGCGTTGTGAAAGCTACCCCCCCTGTGACTATCTCTCTAACCAAATTGGATTTCCCATGGCCTACAACCATTTCTTTGGACGACGCTAAGGGACAGTCACTCTGTTAATTTTGCTTGGAACCACTCTGAACACCGCAGGAAAAAGAAGGTTGTGAGTGGGAAGGAGAGAAGAAAATCATCTAGACTGAGGACTTCTTCCGTTGTCTCCCTAGCCAGCTAGAATGCCAAGGAAATAATTATCCCACTTGTTGAGCTTCCGTTAACTCTCTTCATCAAAAATGTTTCTCTTCAGTCATCTTTTGTGGTATTTTTAGCTTCACCAGAAATGATTGAGAAGACTCTGTCTTACCTCCTTCCATTTGAATCCCCATGATGAAGTAGGTGAAAAAAATGTGATTCTTCTCAAGAACATCAATGTATTCCTTAGAAACATAACAAGACCTTTTGTCTTCTTCTACAAAATGCAGGAGGATTATAGAAGGAGAATGTCCCAATGTGTGTAAATGTGATGGATCTGATCCTGCGATGCTCACTGGGAAGAAGGCGGAATGGCTGCCTCCTGGTGCAATGACTGGGAAAGTTCAGTATTTTCAGGTAGTACAATCACCCTAAATATGTGCCAGTGTAGGATCATTTTGTAAAGCTAGAACTGTGGAAATACTATTACATAGCCAGTAATCAGGTTCCGATACACTCTTCTGATTTTTCTGTCACAAAATTTGCCTATATAGCAACAACAGATAAATCTCAAACTGTGTGTTTAAAGAGTCCTTTTAGATGAGCCCTTCCATTTGTGTGCTGCATTCAGTGACTGACTGTAAAAAGTAACCTGCAAATATCTTGTCGTTTTCATTACAATTGGTTTCTGGTGAAACTGAATAGAGCCAAGCAAAACAAAACAACACACACAAAAAAATCTGTTCCTGTCTGACGCTTTAGCATTCATGCTTGAAGTAAAAGTGTCTAAACAGCTCAAAAAAAAAAAAAAAGGGCAAGGGAAAAAACAACAATAAACTTTATGAAATAACAAAAAAATCAGTTCAAGGATGGATTGCAGTTGGGTCAGCATTTGGATTATTCAAGGTAACTTGTATCTCTCTCATATAAATATATATATATGGTGTGCGTGTGTTTATATACATATCCTTTTCCCTCTGCACTTCTTCATTCTGTCCTCTGGTATGAATATTATACCTTAGCAACTTTCTACACAGCCTCCCTTGATGTGCTCTGTCAGCTTTCCCTCTTTGAGGAGTAGATGGCAGATCCCATCTCCAAGGACAGGGACTGCTGACCTCAGGAGACTGAGAAAGACCAAATCTCTCTGGTTGCGTGTAAACTGATGCAGCCATTCCCAGCTGCTGACTGCAATAAATACCATTTATGTAAAGCAGTTTGGTGTGCTGCCTCTCTCTGTTCCTCTGTACAACCTTTATCTGTGGTTAGGGATGCCTAGAAGATAAAGCTTGCTCCTATGAACCCTGAGGAGCAGGATCCAGGTACATGAGGCTTTCTTCTCCCCTCCTGTGCTCCAGTGTGAATCATAAGTGTCTACACTGAAATTCAGGTCACAATCCCAGTACACGGTGACAGTGATGGAGGAAGGGTAGGCTTCTCTTGGTTCACCATCTACCAAGTTCAGCATTTCTCTGAAAAGACTTTGACCTGGAGTAAGGACCCGGGGAAGTCCAACGGAGATGGCTGCCAGTGTGAGTGTGAGCAACTGTTGTTTGGCAGGCTGCTATGACTTGCACTGGCTAAGCTGACCTGGGCCAAGGAGAAGACAGTTAATAAGTACCTCTGCCTGTCTTGGTCAAACACCTGGGACTGGTTCCCCTATTGGCATAAACTGGTGCGGCGTCTCTGCTCACAGCAAAACTCTCCTGTGAATGCCATCTAGTAAAAATGAACAGAGTGCTCACTGAAAGCAGTGAAAATTTTGTTAGGAAAAATACTAGAGAGATTAGTGAAATCCCAGAACCTGGTGCACTAGCAAGTTAGAGATCGAGCTTCCTGTCTGTGTTTGCATCTTTCTGCTAGTTTTGTACTTTTCTCTCCCTTTCAGCAAATATTTTTTTCTGGGAAGTTGCAGACGAAGGCTTTGATCATGTCATCTGCTGTGTGTCACCAGATTTCTGTATGGACTGAAGTCATTACAGCCCTTGGGATCTGAGTGCACAAATCAGATGACAAATTTACTGCTGGAGTCGAGGAGCTCGGTTTTTCCCCTTGTCAATGCAGATTTAAGAACTATTGTAAGTCCTCTGCTGCCATCGTATGGACAGTATCGCCATGCGAGAAATGGCACACTAGGTTGTTTTTGAAGTTTTTGAAAATGCAAATCCAGTAGACTTTCTTCCTCATTCACTTCATACTACAACATACATTAAGAGGCCAGAAGGGAAAAATGGGGACATAATCCGTAACTGGATTATATGCAGCTGAACTGACAGCAACTCCGACATTCCTGTGGGACTGTTTATCCTGACTGTAAAGTCCTCACTGGAGCGTGTCCCAGTTTAGCTCCTTTTTATTTCAACGTGAACAGGGAGGAGATGCCTCTGAATAAATTTACAATCCCTTCTCTGGACTCACTTTTAGCAGCTGAAGAACTGCTTTCTCAAACACAGCCCAAGATGATAGAGCAGTTCCAAGAAAGAGAAGTAGATAGGTTGCTTTTATCACTTTGCATCATCCTTCATGTGTCATCAGCTCCTATCACCAGTGGCTGCTGATACTGTCAGCAGCATCAGCTGGTGCAGTACTATAGATCACTTTGAAAGGAACCCAGTATGAGACCTTTATGTCATCCCTGTTTCACCAATATTCAGCAAATGCTTTCTGCACAAACGTGTCTTCCCAGGGAATCACACTATGACCGCAAGTGCCTCCCTCACCAACCCCATCACTAGCAGGCGATGGAAAATGGATTTCACTTCTCTGTAGTTAGAGCAAGTTCCTGACATGTCTTCTTGGCTCTTTTCCATAAAGAGTGGTCAGAGGCCATGGGGCTTCACAGGTGGGTAACTCATTGCTGTTATTTGGAAGGGTGACTGGAAAGCAGCCAGTAGAAGGATTAGTTTCAGTATAGAATCAGTATTTACACAACATTTCTGAGTATTTTTAATGTAAACAGTTCAACAAGGTGCCACTCTGCAGTGACAGTGAAGGGTAGGATTGGCAGCACTTTACTAGTAGAAACCAGAGGGAGCTAAGGAGGAGAGGGACAGTTCTGTTATCTCTGCTTCCAGATGGGATCCCAACCTACCCTGCATTTCTGTGTTGGCTTTATCAGGGCTCTGCACCTCTTTAAAAGGGCTTTTTAAGCTCTTGATCAGGGACTGTGTTCCACCTCATCTTGACACATCATTCCTCGGGAGAGAACTGCCTTAGACTTCTCCAAGCCCAAGTTTTCTTCCTTTTTGCAAGAACAAGAACACTAGATACCTTGGAGTTATGAGAATTATCAAGGTGAAGGACATCTACATCAGCTGGAGTTGGCACAATCAGATGCTTCCTTATGGATTCCAGGTACACTTCGACCAGTAAATTTTGTTTGTTTTGTTTAACAACTTCTGCATTGCTGTAAGAATCTGATGAATGATCTTTAATTGAAGAAAAACCTGAGTGCAAATTACAAACTACAAAATTTTCTAGTTCAAGAAAAAAGGGAATAAACCAGATGTAAATGACCTCTACTTGAGCTGAATGTTCTTTACCGTGTTTTTGATGAACTCTAGGACGCCAGTGGTGCTGGCCTGCCTTCTGTTGCTGATCTCCTTGCAAAAGCTGGTAAGAGGGGTAAACAATGTTCTTTATTTGAAATGGTCAAATTCTCATTCTACCAAAATAAACTTTTTGTTTTGTTTTGTTTTCATTTGAAGCATGTTCTTTAAGGAGCTCTGGGTTCAGCTTAAACTCTTCTACTTTCAGTTGCTCTGTTTAGTTTCTTACTTGTCTTAACTCCTTTAAACTTCTTGGGTGGAAATTTCCTCTCATTCAGAGCCAGATGCCTTCCCAGGGTGTGTTTGGGAGTAGATCTTATGGAATTGTTCCTCTCATTTTCCAGCCAGTCTCAGCCGAGGCTTTGACAAAAGCAGTGTGGTGTTGGATAGGACAGTGACAATATTGCTCTATACCTTGTGACTGTCTTTTAGCTTTCCCTCAAAGCAATTATGGTATCATGGAGAAATAAGCTGAATCCCTGTATAGTTTATGGGCCAGTATAACATCAGAGGCTAAGAAAGGTATCAATCTGATTATGTGTCTTGGTTGCATATTTGAGATGAAGTGAATATCTACTTGTAGAAGTCAACTGTCAACTGACTATGGTATCTGACTAGTCTACTAGGAGATCAACAAGCAAAAAGAACAATATCATAACTCACACCATTTCTTATATCTCATTATACAGGTTTTTATTAATTAGAAATGCTAGAAACAGATAATTAGTGTGTCATTTCATAGGCAGATTGTATTAGAGGTAATTTTCCTGTTACAGCACCCAGTTGTGTAAATCCTTACTCGTATATTTAATGTTTATTTACCTGATGAGCCCAGTTGGCCTCACTGAGGCAAACTGGATGAACGAAAGTTTTGGCATACTGCTACTATATTGTCCTTTACTGAACATCATTCTCTGGAGGCAAAACATGATCAAGAGGTATGACAAGACAGAAACAAGAAATTCACCTCTGAGAGTGTTCAGGCTGCACTGCCCCTAGCAGTTTTGCTTATTCTTTCCCTTTTCAAAACCACTTATTAATCATGAGCAGAATATTGAAGTAAATGGAACATGGGTCTGTCCTGCAGGCTCTATACCCTTGCCCTCTGAATGGCCAACTCTCCTGAAATTTTTAATGCCACTGATCCATGTCAGATAAGAACTCTGGCATCCTGGCTGGCATTTGCCTAAGGGGGGCTTGGACAATAATGTGAGGTTGCTCAGGAAGGTATTGTCAAAAATGCCTACCTGCTGTGCTAGCTCTGCCAATAATGACAAAGAGACAAGAAGAGGCTAGGGAAAAATGTGGCTTGCATCCCTAGAGATACACAAAAAGTTCACACTTCCGATGCTAATCTTCATTTGCTTTTATGTTGCAGGCTGTGTCCCACCTCATGATGGATATGGCTCTGCATTCCTTTGATGATCAGTATCTGGGGTGCAGAGAGCAGGTGATGGAAGAACTGGAGCGAGGAGACTATTTCCAAAAGGAAATAGCTGCCAGCAAGGACTATTTAAGTCTCTGGAAGAAGGCTCAGGAGGCTTTGTTAAAGAGCCCTGTAGGTCTCCTGAGGGAGATGCATGAGAGCCATGCCATAGTCCTCATGGCTTACACCATGAACTCTTCCCTGCACTCTCAGCTGAACTGGGCCACATCTACAGCAGGAAGCTCTGCAGAGCACTACAGACACAACTTCAGTTTCAAGTATTTTCACTTTTACCTAACGACTGCTATCCAGATAATGAAGCAATGGCAGAGCAGCAAGGAGAGCACAGGGAAACGTAAGTGCTACCGGGTGCACAGGGGTGTAAAGGACTTATATATTGAGGCCATGGTAGGCAGCAGGGTGAGATTTGGCCGTTTCACCTCCACCTCCCGCCTCTGGAATGAAGCCCAGAAGTTTGGGAATGAAACTTTGTTCAAAGTGACCACTTGCCTGGGAGCAGCTGTGCAAGGTTTTTCTTACTACACATCTGAGAAAGAAGTCCTCATTCCCCCTTATGAGATATTCCTTGTCAAAAGCTTCTTTCGAACACAGCATGGTAACCGTCTGCATCTGCATTCCGTGGGGAACTACAGCAAGTACCACTGCCAGCTCCTGGAAGGTATAGTATACAGCCTTTCACGCAGGGGGGATGCAGGACAGCCTGGTCTCAAGTACCCCAAGCAGCTCTCACCAGCTGCACCTACACAGGGCCACACTCAAGGCCAAATCTGTAGCTTGCCCACTGTGTTTGCCTATGAGAGCCACACGACCCAGTTTTCACCTGTTTGTTGTGAAACTTGGGAGCACCCCACAGCTCACTAAAGCTGAATACACCTGATACACAGCAGGTCTTGTGGTCCTTTGCAGCCTCCGTTTATCCCATCTGACATTGCAAGGATGTCATAGGACATATGCATTTAGGTCCCCAGCATTCTTAGTGCAAGGGCAGATGAGATTTGCAGGCAGCCTGAATTCAGATATTTAGTCTGGTGGCTTGCAAGGCTGCTACACTTCAGGCCTCAGGACTATTCTGGGCTCTGGTCCACTACTACTCTGGTAAGCTCAGGTAAGTGAAAACTGTTGCTTTAGTGGTGTTCTTTCTCTTGTGACAGAAAGGAGGAAAGGTATCTTTTGGCAAAGCACACACTGTGAGTTTCCTGGCTATAGAGATAACACTGTGCTGGAAGATCTCACAGGGCAT
Organism: Psophia crepitans; assembly: GCA_013399095.1. Classification (NCBI taxonomy): domain Eukaryota; kingdom Metazoa; phylum Chordata; class Aves; order Gruiformes; family Psophiidae; genus Psophia; species Psophia crepitans. Next base: position 137,809 of record VWZZ01004404.1, read on the forward strand.
GTTCCACATCTATGTCCTTTTGTGAGCCCACCACCAATATGGGACTCTTGTTTTTTTCTCTTCGTACAATAGTGTGTCAATGCAACTTTTGAGCACAAAACAAACGTTCAGGAATGAGAATTTGTGCCTGGATCCAAGCCAAAGTAGTAGGCAGACTTGAGAAAATGGCTCTTCTGGGAGAAGGCTGTGTTAGCAAGTGCAGGAAACTTCAGGCAGCCAAAAGAGGTCTAAATCACTGCTCTCTTGACTTACTTTCAGCTTCAAGAAGCAGGAACAGCGGCTCCACTGTCCTCACCTCCGTCGTTCTTCCCAGTGTAGTTGGAGTTCTCATGTGCTTGACCCACAATGACTGATTCTCTGGCTGAATCCAGGTATATACACTTCAACAGTGAGCAAGAAGAATTCATAGGAAATCAGTTTCTGGAGTTCCTGTTGTTACAGAAGGTTCAACCCTCCCTTTGCTTTCAGCTGAGACTGGAACATTCAGCCTGGTTCATCAAAACAAACATTCCCTGGACCCATTCAGGGACGAGGGCAGTTATCTATGGCCTTTCTGAAGAGCAGGGCAGTGACACCCTTTACTGTGGGTAGCTTTTCCCTTAGGCATTCAGAAAGACACACATGGACATTGGACCCTACAGATCTCTTAGTACCTTTATTTTTAGTGATAAAGAGTCTGTCTGTGGGATGCAAAAGGCACCGTGGTGGTAAAGTTGAGTGAGTAACTGTGCAGCCTTGCATATCTCCTTTGAGTGCAGGGTCCCAGGGGACAGTAAAGTCTGTGGCTGCTGCATTGCAGTCTTTCCCCACTGCATGACCCCATGCACCAAAGTCATAGCTCTCATCTCAAGCTGACTGTCTGCAACTCACACGTGGGGGACAGAAGCATAAAGCTGCCTCGAGACATGAACTGAGCATCAGAGGATCGTGAGACTTGTCAGGCCTGTCTTCAGCTTTCATGTTCAACTATTGCATTTCTTCTGAAAAACTCAGGCAGATCCCAAGTTCATAACAGTCCTCCAGTGGCTGATGAATGCATGTTGGTCATTTCACACTGAAATGAAGGAGAACCTGTGGAACCCACTGCTGTCTTCAAGGGTGTTGGATGTGACTGAAATTCTTTTACGTGCCTTTCTACTTTGCTAGTCCGCAGTGTGTAATACTGAAGGTTGAATCAACATCAACAAACTGGAATTGGAACTTCGAATTTAGCTATAGACTCCTCTCACTTTGATGTGCTCATTTAGTTCTTCTGGAGCCTCAGACACCCGAGCCAGAACAGCCATGATGTTCTCCCATCTCCAAAAAATAGTAGTGTGAAAATGATAAGAAAGATTTTCTGCCCGCAATTCCCCTTTCCAGCATGCCTTGCTTGCTTCTTTACCCCTGGTCCCTCACCCTCACTGACACTAGCCCTGGACTGAAGCTATGGTCAGAGAGGTTATCTCCCCAGTCCAAGGAGACTAGTCCTGGTGATTTAACTTTGCAGAGGAGTCATCAGATAATTGAACTGAAACTCGCTGGCACACTTCACATGACCCCAGCTTTCAGACACTGCTGATCTTGGCCGGAAGACGGAGCTGTATTCACCACCCCCTGTTTAAAACAGTGATCAACAAGTTCGCTATCCAAACAAGATCTGAATATAAGAGGACTGCACAAGCTGCCAATTAGCTGGTTAATCAAAAGTAAGGACAGCCAAAAGCACCTGTGTGAATGACTTGACTCTCGGTGCAGCTCCATATAAGCTTGGTGCTGCCACTCCCTTGGAAATCCTGTGGCAAGGAATGCAGAATTGAGGCACAGGAGAAACATTAGAGTTAGAAATGCAGGCACTTAAGGAATTTGGATGTCTTCAAGTTTTAGCAGGTTAAATGGAGGAGCTTGGGGCTCAGCATCTTGTGTATTAGATTTAGGTGTCTGTAATGGCAGAGGCCATAATCTAATCATCTAAAACCTAGTAACACGTTCTGTGAAACTAAACTACTGCCCGTGAAATCCTGAAACATGCTTGCCCAGCAGCCGAAACAGATTTAATACAGAACTGGTTTACTATTAGCTTGTTTTATAGCTATATTTCATGTTACTTTATTTTTGCTCCTGGTTTACCAGTGATTTCAAATAATAAGTTGTCAGAATTTGATTTTGACCCCTAAATGCTCAAAGATACTAAGCCCAGATTTCAAGAAAGAAGGAGAAGATTAGAGACATCTGCTGCAGATACCTCTTTTATGTGTGTTCAAACATGCTTAAACACGTTCCTATGTGAGAAATACAGGAATTAAGATGGATTTCTGACACATCAGCACATTTATGTCTCCTTCTGCTTATCCGTTATCACTGGGACGCAGGCTTCAACCGTTTTAACAAAGGTTTGGAATCTTTCACAAGGTGGCTTCAGCACCCTGAAAGCTTCCTCTAAGTAGTCAGCTGCAATTTTCAGGCTTCTCTTTATGGATCTGTGTCCTCGAAAGATAGCCTGTAGGGAAACAAGAAGTGAAGAGGAGGAAGGTAGAGAGCGAAGTCTGAGCTGTTGTGATGTTCCACTTGAGGAGAGGCCGCCTTCTGTGGTACTTGGTGTCTCATTTTGTTGCAGCAACTTCACAATATCAGCATAGTCCATGAGAAGTTCTGACACTTGGAGGGATAAGGCAGGTGAACTCTGTAACTGATGAATAGCTGATTCCACGGTGTCAAGGAAATTGTTGTGTTTCAACATCACTGCAATGAGTACGCCCATGATTCTTTTAACAACCCCCTTGTAAGCCTCATAAAATTCCTTTACTACAGTGATCTTTTCCTGCAGGGAGGTGATGGGATCAGCAATCTTAGCATACAAACTATGGCTGATGCTCTCCTGTACATCTTTGTCTTTTGTTTCCATGGCGGCTTGCATCTCTTTCAAAGCACTGACCAGGAGCTGCAGATTCACTTTAATGCTGAAGTTTTCTTTTACTGACATGATGGGGAAGTTGGTGCCAAGATGTGCATTGAGAAGTCGGACTATTGTGTTGGTTGAAGAGACATAGATGTACACTAAGTCATGCAGATTCTGGCAGGCCCTGACCAGCCTTTCTTTATCACTGTTAAAACCGAGGCGGGCTAACATTTCTGGAGTGGTGTCTGACTCTGAAAAGCAAAAAGAGAAAATCTAGAAGACACAGGGGAATAAATCTGGATATATTTTCAGCTAGAATATTAAATTTCTGAAATCAGTATTACAAATTATCAACCCACCTGACCCACCCTCCCCCAAGACATTACCGTTCGAAGAAAACACAGAAAAAGCTCTTTGTCAGCCTTCGCAGAGGTCTTACCAAGCAAGCCAGCAAAATATGGTGTAAACAGCTGCAAGTATCATTACTCTTATAGCTGTAGGAAGTATGACTCTGACCTTCAGCATGCAATCTGAAAAGCAATGGAAGTGCAGTAAGTGAATTATCCTTGCCTTTTAGTTTACTGGTAAATTTATGGGAGTCCTAGCAAACGATCTACTTTACGTCATCCTTAGAACTATAATCCTTCAGTTTGTATATACTGGTGGGTCTAAACAGAATTAAACTCATATTCTGGAGAAGGGGGAATAGACACAGCAAAGCCAAATGTATCAGACATCTACATTCAAGAGACAAAGCAACTGAAGACTGAGTAATGCAATGTTTTGTCAGGCTACGGTTTCCTGTGAACTGACCCATATCTGTCAGTTCATACAGCTGCTAGATGTTGCAAGCATCCCTTGATAAGTGGAAGCACAAAATATTTGCCTTGCTTTGGCTCCCATCTTGCTATCGTTTTGACTACTGAGGAAGTTACATCCTTCAGCTTGCACCTAAGAGTTCTCCCAAGACCAGCTGCAGGTACAGTCCTGGGACAGTTCGCGGCTGAGGGACTGCTCCTGATGTTGCCTTTGCTTGTGCCAGAGCCCTGGAAAGCTAGACAGGTTGCAGCAGACATTTCATCAGCTATTGCTGTGGTTAGATGTGCAGTTAAATGTGTCCAAGCAGTTGCAACTTCCCATTCCACTTCATATTTTTCAAGACTTTTGTCTCAGTGCTCAGCTCAACACTCTGCCTCTTCCTCTTTTCTCTTCTTATGGCAAAAGTGGTCTGAAATCGTGTGAAATGGCAAAATTTGTTTTAGCCTCCGCTGCTGTTCAGCCAGATCTGGCTCTGGGGCTCCACACCACTTCTTCCACTCTCATGGCATCAGAGGAGAGGACCTGGCAAATTGCAGCAAAGAAGGGTGACAGGCACTTCAGATGAACTCCCTCCCTCAGATTTAATAGATCTGAAAAAATAGCTATTAATTTGCCCTAAAGACTCAGAGTAAAGCAGGAACAAAACTGCTTGCTTATTGTTTAAGTGACTTTTTATCATGTTCCAAATGACAGTAACTCTAGAAGGGAAGAACTTGCATCCACTGCAAACCTTGAAGATCTAAAATCAGTTTCCAGCCTACAGAATGTGATCAGAGGCAGTTGCCAGCTGTTCAATTCAGTCCAATATTGGAAGGAGTATTTCATGACTACACAGCATTCTCAGTTAATAAAAGGAGTCACAACTAATTGACAGCCACAGAAATGTAATGGGTGAATCTTTGACACTGTTTCGCACAGCATTCTCCTAGGGAAGCTGGCAGGTCATGGCTTGGACCGGCACACTCTTTGCTGGGTTGAAAACTGGTTGGAAGGACGTGCCCAGAGAGTTGTGGTCAATGGTGTTAAATCTAGTTGGCGGCCAGTCACTAGCGGTGTTCCCCAGGGCTCGGTCTTGGGGCCGGTGCTGTTCAACATCTTTATTGATGACCTGGACAAGGGCATAGAGTGCACACTCAGTAAGTTTGCAGATGACACCAAACTGGGAGACAGTGTCAGTCTGCCGGAGGGTAGGATGGCTCTCCAGAGAGATCTGGACAGGTTGGATCGATGGGCCGAGGCCAACTGTATGAGGTTTAACAAGGCCAAGTGCCGGGTCCTGCACTTTGGTCACAACAACCCCAGGCAGCGCTACAGGCTTGGGGCGGAGTGGCTGGAGAGCTGCCTGGCAGAGAAGGACCTGGGGGTTCTGGTTGACAGCTGGCTGAACATGAGCCAGCAGTGTGCCCAGGTGGCCAGGAAAGCCAATGGCATTCTGGCCTGTATCAGGAATGGCATGGCCAGCAGGAGTAGGGAAGTGATTGTCCCCCTGTACTCAGCTCTGGTGAGGCCTCACCTCGAGTACTGTGTCCAGTTTTGGGCCCCTCAGTATAAGAAGGACATTGAGCTGCTGGAGTGTCCAGAGAAGGGCAACAAAACTGGTGAAGGGACTGGAAAACAAATCTTATGAGGAGCGGCTGAGGGAACTGGGGTTGTTTAGCCTGGAGAAGAGGAGGCTGAGGGGAGACCTGATCGCTCTCTACAACTACTTGAAAGGAGGTTGTAGTGAGGGGGGTGTTGGTCTCTTCTCCCAAGTAGCAAGCAACAGGACAGGAGGGAATGGCCTCAAGTTGCATCAGGAGAGGTTTAGGTTGGATATTAGGAAAAACTTCTTCACAGAAAGAGTAGTGAGGCATTGGAATGGACTGCCCAGAGAGGTGGTTGAATCGCCATCCCTGGAGACGTACAAAAAACACATAGACGTGGCACTCCAGGACATGGTCTAGCAGGCATGGTGGTGTTAGGTTGACGGTTGGACTTGATGATCTCAGAGGTCCTTTCCAACCTTAGTGATTCTATGATTCTATGATTAGTATTCGCTCTCAGCTCATCTTATGCCTACAGCTCTGAAAACACGGGGATTTTGGCACTCTGGCTCTGGCTTGAATACAATAGTTTAGCTTTCAGTGGAAAACAAGCTGGCAATTGCTGAGTACTCATGTTGTGTTTGATCTTTTACATTCATCTGAGGACTCAATCATTGTTTACTGGGGACGCAGCTTTCATGACCAGAGCCTAGTGGGCAGCAGGTCCATCTGTCTAAGGAACAGAGCATGAAAGATGTCTGGCGTGGATGAAGGCAGAAGTACCAACTTGTCTTGCTGGGACAGACAAAGCCTATTTTCACTCTGTGGTATGTATCTTTCTAGTCACGGCAACAGTTCATTACTTCAAGGAATAGCTGCAAGAATTAAGTGTTTATTGTTGATGCTTATAAACAATAGACATTTATAAACCCCAGTACAAAACCTAATCCTGTATCTGTATGACTGAAAAGTGCTGTCCTACATGTTTCGTGTTCTGAGAAGACCAAGTAAGACCATCCCCTTTCAGCTATGGCTGTAGGTACCTGTGATGGTACCTTTGTCATAGGCAGAGGGATTCATGCTGTACCTATTCTCTCTACGCACAGAAGGCCTCTGGAGGATCTAACAACTGGGAACTAGCATTAAATAAACTGAAATCTGTTAAAATTGGGAGGAAGGGGAAAGGAGGAAGAAAATGAGATGAATCTAGTTAAACATCACACAATAGGATTAATGACAAGTAGGCAGGCAACAGGACCCAGCTGAAGCCCAGCCTCTGGATCCCCAACTCATCACATGCTGCTGGAAGCCACCAGAGGAACACAGGGGAAAGAGGATGCAGTCACTGTCCCATACACATTTCGGCTGATTGCAGGAACACTCAAACAAAATCAGGTAGGCAGTCTAAATATTTAAGTAGAAAATCTGGAGAAAATCTCCCTGGAACTGGAGAAATAGTCAGAAATAAGGAAGTATGCATGGCCTGCCTAACTCTAGAAAGCAAATGTGAAAACTAGCAAAAGTGTTAATGTGAAGAGTAAATGGTAATTTTAGCATTAAGAGACATAATATCTAGATCAGTTATAGGAAGCTGAAATAATAATACATAAAGAATAGATGCTAAAAGTCTCCTCCGCACCTGTCTAGTATGTAAAGTGTTTGTTGAAGTGCTGTTCCTCTTAAAATCTTAGTATATCCTCTTAGTCTTTTCAGTTTCTACAAATTAGGAAAACTAAATGACCTTTCAACAAAACATCACTGGAGGGGAAAGGATCTAATATTACACTGAGCCAGAGAGCAACACAGCAACATCACTGTGGCAGGACTGATATGAAATCATGCCTTGTATTGACATGGCTTTATGTTTCCTGAAAATCACAAACTTTTATAAGTACTTTGGTCCGTCCAGCTTGAAGAAAGATGTGTTAAAGAGTTCATTCCCTTGACAGAGCTACGAGGTAAGTGGCTGAAAGAAACGTACAGTACTGTGTAAAATATTGTGGAAAAATTCTCTTCAGACTGGCTTGTATTTCAACACTGAAGACTAAAAGTTGGCTAGGGGACTGTTGAAATAATTCTGGTTTTCTACAGTGATCTTGTGGGGGAGGGTGTGTTTAGTAAAATACAGCTGGGTCAGTGTCAGATGATTTAGAGTTAGCAGATAATGCAAGATCTACAAAAGACCAAAATGACACAAAGGTATCAAAAAACTAGCTAGTCTCCCACACGGAACTATTTGTAGCTATAACTGTGATATGTAGGCACCAACAGCAGGAAGAGATTTATCTTTGAAAAATGTGAAGCAGTGCATAAAAATGGCCCAGATTTGCAATAAGAGGGCTGAGAGTGCAAAAGCACCAACAAAGCAAGCAGTCATCCTACTCCTAGCTTGCCTCTGTTGCAAAGTTAAGACCCATGGATTTAAATCAAAATCATGCTAAACCATTACTTTGCAGCTGGTGATGAAGTGGCACCAGGTTGATCACAGACGCTTAGTGATGAGGCGTAACTCCATAATCACTGGTAACTCAGCCACTTTGGACTCTGCATATTGACATGCAGATGATGAAGAAAAATGTGTTAAATGTTTGCTGGGAAACCACAGACAGCTCAGATAAGAACGGCAACCATAAGGATTAGACACAAATGTTTGGCGGGAGGGATGCGAGTCCAAGGAGTTAAATTTTGTGCTCTGGTCTGTACAGTGATAACGGAGAGTCGGATTCTGTCCAGTCATGGCCCAGGAGCTGCTGTTAGCTCCGCACAGGACTAACTGTGCAGAGAGTGTGGCTGCGCAAGCAGGGCTCTCCCTGCAAGCTGGTGCGTGCCGCTCCAAGGCAGACTGGCATCACAGACATCCAGACGGAGTACGGGCACCTGACGGTGCTCGCACAGCATGCTGAACCTCACGGGGCTGCCTGCAGCTGCTTGATGTTCATGCGTGAATAACAGGCAATGGACTACAGCGTTAGGGAAGTGAATAAACAATGAGGGAACACGGGCTAAGTATCAGGGAAGGAAACACAGTGGGAGGTGTGTGTAAGGTTATATAGGTTAGGATGGGTTTGTAATAGATAATTTTACTATTCTCTATGAATTCCCAAGTGTGAGTTTATTAGTGTAAGCACAGAGTGCCTACATAGTAACATTTTCTCTTGAATGTGAGGAGAAATAAGCTGCACTGGCATAAAATGCTCTTATGGTGATACAGACAGTGCCCACTCCACCAGTCATCACAGCTGTTTAAAAGTCAGATGCTACTAATGGGAAAAAAAAAAAAGCTGATACAATAGCGTGCTTAGAGCAGGCTTTTCATTTCCACAGCTTATTTTAGATTTTGCTGATTAAATGAGATTGTTCTGGGCTTTAATGAACTAGTGCAGCTTCTATCATCTTCAGTTTCCAAGGTGAAGAATGACCCATGTTCACATTACCAAACTTCTAATTACATATTTGTTAGCTATTTTTGTTGCTCTGAATATGTCCAATGTCTCATAAGGTCCCTTTCCAGTCATTTGGCTAAAGATTCCAAACAAGAATTAAGATTTCTACATTTACGAGCTATGCCTTGGGATGTGACTTGCTGCGTATAAAAAGAACCAGTGAGGCAGAGACAAAGGACATTTCACTGTTCTTTAAGGGCTAAGGTTATGGGTGTTGAATAGAGTAAGAGATTTATTTTTTCTCTTCAAGCAGCCTATTTCTGAAGAATGGCGCTGAGTGACCTCTTTTACCCAGATAACCCCAAGAGACGGCAAGAACTGATCCATCTGCACCAGGAATTGCTTGACTGCATGTCCATAAATTTCCGTGCAACAAATGAGCTGGCTGGAGTGCTGAATGAACACCTGGGCTGTACCATCACCTACATTCAGATGAGAGAGAGCAGCACTGTCAAAGAAAACTGTGACATTATCATTCGAGCAATGAGTGAGATTCAGCGTCAGGTACAGAAGATTGATAGTGACATGAAGGAAAAACTAGAGCCTGTGCTGTACCAGAAGCTATATGACATCAAAGAGCCTGAGCTGGAGAAAATCGCAATAGCCCATAAAGTTTTTTCCATTATTCTTGGAGAAGTGACTTCAACAGCTGGGATGGTAGCTATCAAACTACTTGGCTCCAATCTTATAACTCTCACTGTCGGCAAGCTCATCAGCCTCCTTGCGCAGATTGGGGCATCTGTTCTTGGGGGGATCAGCATCACCATTCTTGGGCTTGGCATTGAAATGATCCTTCATGCCATCCTGGGAGCTGTGGAGAGGAATCAGCTTCTGGAAGCTGTGAGAAGCTACGAGAAGCACCTGGCTGAGTTTAAAGCAGCCTCAGAAAAGTACCAACATGCCATACGTGAAGTGACTTCTCTGGTGAGAGAGCAGGTTCAGTGAATGAAGTCAGAGTTCCCTCTGCTGCTGTGACAGTAGCTGCAGCAGCTTTGCCTGCAGAAACCTTTTTGATTCATTATGGCAAATGAACAACCGATAGCTTTTTTTTCTTACTAGTGGCAGCAGAGCAAGTGATGCGACAGATCAGGGAATTGGCACTGAAATATATTAATAGGGAACTGACCTATAGGTACTTCTGGGAGGCAATGTTTCAAGTACTTCCCACCTTCAGCTATTTTCCGGAATGCATTGTAGGTAACCTTGAACTGTAATTCATACGAGGGACAGTAACACTGCTAAAGCAACAGTGGTGAGAAAGAGTGATTTTTTTCTTACTGTATATCAAAGATGACAACACGATGGGAAGAAACAACTTCAACAAGCCAGTCCATGTCATCATCTGGAGGGCTCATCAGGACAGTTGTGGTTGCTAACTCTCAGTGTGGATTAGTGCTAAATCTGCTAGACTGAATTCCCCGCTCATTGAACTGCTTACAAGGACTGACTGAAGCATATTTAACTGCTATTTCCTGTCCCATCCCTGCCTAAGGGGCCAGCCAGAGATTTTCTTTAAATAAACTCTAATCCCAGTAGATTAGCAGGTTAAGAAAAGCATGGGCCTACAGGCAAACACACACCACTTTGCCCCACAGCTGACAGTAACCAGCTGCAGCGTTCCAGGGATGCCTGGCTGTGAATAACCTCTTATACTCAGTAATGCCCTGCTCCTGCCCACCCACGGGTAAATATTCCTGTGCACAGTTGCTCCTCTGTTGATTGGAATGGGATTATACACACGTACAAGTGTCTGTAGGATTACAGCCCTGTAAATGCACTAAATTTATTTTCAAGTCCTTTACGCGGTCCCACCAACGTTGGACTGCCAAGAGCATGCTCAGAGCCTGCATTTCACAATATGCTACCGAATGTCTATTTTTCAGATTTTAAAAACAAAGCTGGAAGCAAGAAAATGATTTGCAGTCTCTTGCTCTGATTTGCTATGTTTTGCTTTTTTTTGCATTGATCTTTGGAAAAAAAAATAATTTAAGAATGAATAAAAATCTATGTGAATATTCTAAGATCTCTCTTTCCTGTACTTGGTTTGGTTTTACTTTTGGCTTTGAGGTTGTGGTGGGGTTTTTTTGGGGGGTTGGTTTTGTTTTGTTTTGTTTTTGTTTTTTGTTTTTTTTTTTCCTGAAAAACAAATCTTAAACCAAATAATGAAAAAAGGTTCAAAACTTCATTATAGACATAATTTATAAATTCTTCTTTATCACCATAATAGACTGATCTAGTAGGATTGTATATAGGTTCCTTTTTTAGTATCAGCTTCCTCCGTGCTAAAAGCATACTTGAATTCATACTTGTTTCTTAATATTCAATATTAGCAATAATAAATTATAATAGTAATAACTAGATGGTGTCTGTGAAAGTAAAGGGGTGGGTGAGATTACAACAGAGAAGCTCTCCATCGGCTTCATAACTCTTCCATTCTGGGTTTTGGTGTTTTGTTTCAGTTTTTTTCCCTATCGTTCGCACTTTTAATCATTTTTTCTGACTCCTCTTTGCTTTTGTATTCAAAAGCCACTAGATGGCAATGCAGCTGCTGTCTCTCGATAGCTCTGCTACCCATCAGAGAGAAAGCCCAGGGCTCAGGAGCATGGGTGGGTGCCAGGGACCAACAAACTAGGACCAGCACAAGCCACAAACTGGGTGACGTGGGTCAGGAGAGGCAGTTCAGAGGAGGCAAAAAGCACTGTCTTGCCTCTCACGAAGTATTGTGGTGGGTGACATGGTGACCCGAAGCATCATTTCTCCAAGATGTGGCATCTCCCATCTCCTGACACAAGTGGCACTCAGTTTAGAGGTACTCATTTATAGGAAAGAGACTGCCAGTCGGCAGAACAGCAGTCTTTGAGTGTTGGAGAGGCAGGAGTTCCTGGCTCCTATGGGCTTTCTATGTGCAAATGTACACTCTAATTTAGTAAGAAAAACCACCAGCTTGGTACGTATTTTTGCGAGATTGCCAGTCACAGCTGTACGAGAACAGTGGAGTCAAATAAAAACAAAACTGCTGTACTTTTCAGACAGTTTGTCCACATTTTCTTGAAAGCAAATTCTAAGCAGTTCAGGGGAAGCAGGAGATGCAGTGAGAAACAGAGAGATATATAATTTCTATTCACCTCTTGATAGATCCTTGTTCCCGAAGGGTTTAAAGGAAAGCTGGCTTGCCCGCAACAGGAGGTGTGGCAGGTGTCCTCATGCATGTAAGATGTCAGCAGATGTTGAAGATGGTGGACTCTGGCAGGCAGCAGCCTGTCTCTCTGCTTATGAGCTCACAGAGGCTGGGCCAGCATCCCCAGCCAGCTAGGAGAGCCAACCATGATGTCACGGAGGGCTATGGCGACATCCAGCTGTAACAAGGTGGTTTCAAGGTAAAAAACCCTGCTGAACAGCTTTGGACCTTCCCAAAACTCTTTCCCCCAACTCTAGCAATAAGAAAATCAATTGGATTTACTTGCATTACTGACAGTTATGTACTTTAACTGGCTAGATGTGAGGGAGAGCACCCACTGGAGCAGAAGCAGCTCAGCTCTATTTCTGCTTGGTAACTACAACTCTGTCCCACAAAATAAGAAATAATTCCTGCCCTCTCTAGCCTTCTGACTAGTCTTACACTTCGTCCTCCAAAGATGTCATAAGCAGTCTGGGGTTAACCAGTCTGCTGATACTTCTCCAGACTCATGTGGAGCTGCCTCTTGGCATGACAGAAGTACCAAGTGAAAAATGTGAGAGGACTATTGTCCACCAAATCAGCTCCAAGCCAGCAAACACCGCTGGAAGAAAGCGGTTAGGGCTGAGGCAGTACCACGGTCCCCGCTGAGCCCAGTATTGTCATGTCAGAAGACCCCAAGCCCTGTGAGGAGCGGCCAGTCTCCAAAGCCTCAGCTATCACACTCTCCAGTGACATGGTACATGACAAGGATGTGTGTGCCCATATGGTTTCCATTACATCCTTTCAAGCATTCTTCCTCTGCTCAGTGTGTTGCTGTGGATAAACTCAATTAATTGAGAATTAAAACTGTGGGTTATTCATGTTTGTGGTGGGTTGACCCTGGTTAGAATCCAGGTGCCCACCAAAGCTGCTCTATCACTCTCCCTCCTTAACTAGACAGGGGAACGTAACGAAGAGCTCGTGGGTTGAGATAAGGACAGGGAGAGATTGTTCACCAATTACCACCCCGGGCAAAACAGACTAAACTTAGATAAGAATTAATCTAATTTATTACCAAGCAAAACAGAGTAGAGCAATGAGAAATAAAATGAAATCTTAAAACACCTCCCCCCACCTCTTCCTTCTTCCCAGGCTCAACTTAAATCCAGATTTCTACCTACTTCCCCCACTCAGCAGCACAGGGAGATGGGAATTACAGTCAGTNAGACTGCTCCGGCATGGGCTCCTCTCTCCAAGGGGCCACAGGTCCTGCCAGGAGCTTGCTCCAGTGTGGGCTTCCCACAGAGTCACAGCCTCCTTCAGGTGTTGCCACCTGCTCTGGCATGGGGTTCTCCATGGACTGCAGGTGGAATCTCTACACCCTATCACCCCTCCTCCATGGGCTGCAGGGGGACAGCCTGCCTCATCATGATCTTCATGAGTCACAGGCAAATCTCTGCTCCGGTGCCTGCAGCACCTCCTTCTTGCAGAAGCCACTCCTGTGCCCCCCACTGCCTCACTACCAAAACCTTGCCATGCAAACCCAAAACAGTGTTCCAAATAAGAACAGCTGCAAAGAAGAAACTGTAAACCAGCCAAAACCAGTCTAAGCTGCTTTCAAACCTGGGTAGAAACACTGCGTGATTGCAACCAAAATCTTGGTATCAAGAACAATATAAAAGAAGCCAAAACGGTGCAAGGTGAGGATGACTCTGCTGCGTACACAGTGAGCAAGAGTCCCTTGGTGCTGAGAGCTCCCAAAGTCCTGGCTCTGACGGTGCTCCTGGGCTGGCCATCTGCTACCTTGGTTTTTGTACAGTTTGTGACTAATGTTGGTGCTAATGCGATGTGCAGCTTGTAGTCTCGCATTTACTCACCCAGCAACGATTCTTCATAAACTTCCCAGTTTGCCAACTAACTTTCCATTATTAGAAAATCTGTAACAACACTGTGTCTGCCCACAGCAGTGTGCCTACAAATCCTGCTCAGAGATCAGGATGCATCTGTGCTCAGCAGAAACGTCCTTCCTGCACCTCCCTCCAACACGTGAACTCTTTAAGCCTGAACCCACACTCCATTGCTTGCCTCCTCCCTATTCACAGCGATGCAGCTGGTATCCAAGGAGATGTTCCATGTACCTTTATCCCAGCTCTTCACATGTCTGGAGACTTCTGCCGGGAGAAGCATATTGGGCAGAACAGTACCCCAGGCGCCCACCTGACTCTGCAAAGCTGGTCACCAGTTTGCTGCCGGGAAAAACCAGTAGCAGAGCTGATCCTGTGGTCCCTGCCGGGACCAGCCCAGCCCTCCCGTTCCCTCTGCACGGCCGGAGCTGCCGCTGACCCCCACCAGCCCCCGAAACAGCAGCTGCCACAGGA
>VWZZ01004404.1:152156-174009 GCA_013399095.1 Psophia crepitans
AGCTGCCACAGGAGCCCGGCAGCGGCGCCGGCTTCAGGCCCAGCCCTCCAGAAGCGCTGGCAGCCACCAGGACCTGCTGCTCCCGCGGCGCGGCGCCGCCACTGCCCACCAACAGAGGCTCCTGCGTGCCCCTCAGCCCTGCCTGGTCCCAGGACGGGAGGCGGCCCGCAGGATCTCCCCAGGACAGCGCGGGCGCAGAGCGGCCGCAACCACCGCGCTCACGGCGCTCCTCTCCCGTCCCAGTCTGTGCCCAGCACCGGCCACCCCGGCGCAGCCCCCGCCCCCCAGGCGCCCGCCCCACCCGGCCGTCTGAGGGCCCGAAAGCAACGGCCGCGCCCAACGCCGCTCACGTGATCCCCGCGACGCACCGAGCCACGCCCCCTCCTGGTCCCCTCCCTGGCTCCCGCGCCGGCCTCAACCATAGAGTAGCCTCCGAGAGGGGGAGAGAAGTGCAGCGGGATCATAGAGTTGGGAGATGGCGCGCTAAAGGCCTCACTTCCGGAGTGTAGTTCTGCGCGGCACGGCACGGCGCAGCGCGGCAGTCGCGCTTTACGGCAGCGCTCCATTCGGTCCCGTTCAAGATGGCGCTGGGGCCGCGGTGGCGAGGAGCGCGGGGGGTATAGAGGCCGCTGCAGCGGGAGGGAGCCGGGCCGCCCCGGCCGGCGGAGGGGTGAGAGAGCGGGATGGGACGGGTCTGGGTCGGGAGGAGAAGGAGAAGGGAAGCGAGAAGAACGCAGTTTGCGCCATCCCCTTCCTCCCTCCGTCGGGGGGAGAGGGGGAGGCTTTCGTGTGCCTCATGGGAGGCTTTCTGCCGCCTTCCCCGGTGGCCTAAACAAAACTAATCATAAATTGAGTGCTTGGGTTGGGTTTTTTCCCTCTATCGACGGTTAATTTCTTGCGTTGAAGCACTTTAAGTTGCGTCCTAAAAGGGTTTGGGCTCCAGGTTTCAGGTGTTTTTTCTCTTTCCCCTTTAAACGTGGAGACCTGGGAAGTGCAGGGCGCAGGTGTAACTCCTACCTGTGCTCCATGAGTTCCCACCTAAAGAAATGATTAAAAAAACCCTAAAAATCAGTGCAGCCCTATAGGCAGGAGGTGTGTTACCGGTGATGACAGATCAGGGAGTGCTCCTGCGAGCAGCCAGGCAGCTGCCAGTGTGAGTTGTGGCTGTGGCCGGGGCTCCGTAGGGTTTTGCTAGTCGGTGCATTGCATGTGGTCAGATCTTGGCACTTGCTAGGAACCCCTTCTGTGAGCCCTTGAAGGACTGAATGAGGTATTGTGGTTAAATTTCTTCTTAGGGGGAAGGGGGGGCACATCATTTGTGGTTTGAAAGTGGCGTCTTCTGTGCTTAGGGAAGAAGGATGTATGTGGCGACTGCAGTGGGGCAGCAGAGAACTTTGGACTGCACTTGTGAATGCTTTCACTTTGGTCACAATCTAGTTGGATGTAGTACAGTGACTAGAAAGCTGCATCCTATTGACTCCCAAATTTCAGAGAGTGTTAGATTTTTGTGGTGGAATCTGTTGTGTGTGTGAGGTTTGGGTTTTTTTGTTTGTTTGGGTTTTTTTTTTTCTTCCTCCAGTGGTGCAGGGGTGCGGCTGGGTGGAGATTAGAACTGTGAGAGGGGCAACAATCCCTGGCTGTAGTTTTGACACTTACGTAATTGTCTGTAAGTTGAAGAAATGTCTAAAGACATGGAATAATTCTTTCCAGAATAACCTTTTCTTCTCTGGTTATCATAACACAGCTTGAAATAATACTAATGGAGGTAGAGAGCATAAGGGCAGTGGTCTATGGGAAGAAGACGACAACATGGATGTGTGTGCAGAACACTTGCTGATGGATACAGTGGGTGCTGGGGAGAGAAATCAAGGGCAGCCTAAAAGTCTGAGGAGAGGAGGAAATTTGTGGGAAACATTTGAAATAGAGTGGAATGCAAAGGTAAAAATTTAAGAGCTCTTAATAGATGAAAAGCTAGAACAACTCTGATACCTTTTAGAAAAACAGAACATGTTTCGCTCTCCACTGTTCCCCTCCAAAGTGTAAGCAAGAAGCCTCTTGGTTTGAGTCTTGTAGTGAATAGCAATCTGATCAATCAAAGTAGGTACTTAGTAAAGTTGTAGTAAGTAGGTACATTAAGTAAGTACTTAGTTATAGGGTAATTTTGATGTGAATGTCTGAGCTCGTAGTTTGTAGCATTTGAGGACCTTGCGAGTATGAGGTTTTTGAGGGAACGACTTGCTGATATGGAGAGGAGAAGTAAGCATACTCAAGCTACTGGTGCATAGGACCTGAAACCACATCATCTTTTCCAGGTCTCTCCCTCTTTTTAAGCTTTTGGTTTTGAGGCAGAAGAAAAAGTCAAAATGGGGCGGAGATCTACATCATCCACCAAGAGCGGGAAGTTTATGAATCCCACGGATCAGGCCCGTAAGTATCCGTAAAAGATAAGCAGATGGAAATGGGTGGGATCCTAGGGAAGCTGATGGAAAGCTTTCTCTGAAGAGATCCTCACTTGTGAATCAGAACTCAGTTTCCCTATCATGAAAAATATTATCTCCATTTTGGCTGGTGTAGAAACTTCCTGAGAAGGCTGCTTGCTTGCTTGCATGCAGCTGCTTCTCTGCAGTATTTACCTGGTATTTTTTACTGTAATTACTACTATTCAAAGGTCTTTGTACTTAGCTGTTGGCTAAACTGCAAGCTGCTGCTTGGAACGCAGTTAATCTGCTTGAGGCTAGAGTTTGAGGAACACATCACATTTTGCAAGTGTTCTGGTGAGATGAGGAAGTCCTCTAACCGTGTTTTTCCTTTCAGTAACGTGCCAGGTGTTATCAGTGCTAAGCAGCAGTAGAAAATCCAGACTTCCATGGTGAATATGTTTTATTTCCGATGCGTATTCAAAGCCTGCATATTTTTAAAGTGCGTTGTCTGTTGTTGGCTCTATTTAAGCTTCTGGTCAGCAATCCTTTCAGCACTGCACACATCGCTATGCCTTGTGCTGCCTATTGTTCTTTTCTGTATAGAAACACCCCTGCTGCTGGAGACAAAGACTGCTATATCTCCTTTTCTTTCAGTGTAACACACGTGAAATAGAAATCTGTTTCATGCTGTATTTCTCTCTCACTGGGAAGATGAGTTTAAAAAGTTACAGTCTCTGTAAAATGAGTGAACTGTTGGGAAACAGCACTAATCTTGATGAAGGAAGGTTCTTCGGGGATTTGATTGTCTCTTTCAAGTTGTTATTTTCTCTTTTCCCCTCCTCTCTAGGGAAGGAAGCTCGGAAAAGGGAGCTGAAGAAGGTAAAGAAAAATATTGGGAATGTTTACATACAGTGTTCTTTATACTGTGTGTCATGTTTGTTATTGTAATGGGCTGTGGCCAATGAATAGACTTACAGATCTTTTGGTTGATATCCTAAGATTGACTTTGGAAAATACTGTTCAAACAATCAGTTTTTAAGAAAACACAGATTTCAAATCTTGTTCTGAGTAGCCGTATCTCATCATCTCTTTTTTTTTTAATTTGTGATAACAGTTTTTCAAAACATTATTGTAAGTATTTGGGAATAATTAAAAAAACCTAAACACCAGCCAATAAACCATCCAAGACTTGTGTACTTTTTAGCATGTTTTACTGTATACCTTTTGTCAATTGGTTATCTTGTTGATTGTGTGTGTGTGTCTTAATCGGAGTGAGTGAGTTATAGAAGCATTTGTAAATAGCAAGATAGTGGAATTAAAGTTCCCAGAAGCTGTAATTGCCTTTTCTGCTGATTTGTGCAGTGGTTAATATTTGCAGGTCATTTTGAGGCATGTTTTTTTTCTGCAGACTGGACATACTGAGAGGGCAGTATTTGGTAGAAATGTTATGTCTCTTTCTCCTCTAACACTTTTCTGATCTGCTTGATCTCTGATCTTCTTAGAACAAAAAGCAGCGAATGATGGTACGAGCAGCTGTACTGAAGATGAAAGATCCAAAGCAGATTATCCGGGACATGGAAAAATTGGATGAGATGGGTGAGTGAGAGGTACCAGGTGTTGGACTTAGGCAGTGGTTTATGTAGATGGAGAACAGAGTTTTAAGGGGTGACTGGGAGACTAGAATAGAGTAACCTTTTTCCTTTCCTGGTAGAAGGGGAGATTCTATGAATAATTGGAGATTGATTATGATTTGGGGTGATGTGGTGCCATTAAAAACAACTTTGTCGCAAGAAGATGGCTGATAGAAAGAATTAGTAGTGTGTGTGTGGTAGTAACTTAGAGTTACTTAGGAGGAGATTGTCGTAAGGCTGAAGACCTCCTGAAAATAGGGATTGGAAGTTGTTTGCTTTGAAGTTATTTCATCTGTCACAATTGTGCAGTAGAGTAACTTAACGAATCTTTTGGTTATTTTTTGCTGTGTTGGAATAGAGTTTAACCCAGTACAGCAGCCACAACTTAATGAAAAAGTGCTAAAGGATAAACGCAAAAAACTCCGTGAGACTTTTGAGCGCATCTTGCGGCTCTACGAGAAGGAGAATCCTGACATCTACAAAGAACTGCGCAAGTTGGAAGTGGAGTATGAGCAGAAGAGATCACAACTCAGCCAGTATTTTGATGCTGTCAAGGTAACGCTTATTATATTTCAGGCTTGTTACTGGTAGCGTGTATTATTTGTCTACTCATTAGGTGTGACGGTTACAAAGGAAGGGAATTTTATAAGAGACCAGTGTATATGTTCTGTGGCCTGTATTAAGTACTTACATTAATTAGCATAGTATCTCCAGTTACAGCGTTTCAGTGAGGACAGCGTGGGGGTTGTTAAGTCTGTATTTGTCTCTGATATACTGATTTAATTCAGCATGAAATTACAGGATGTCCTGGTTTTGGCAGGGACAGAGTTAATTTTCTTCCTAGCGGCTGGCACAGTGCTGTGGTTTGGATTTAGGATGAGAATAATGTTGGTAACAGACTAATATTTTAATTGGTGCTGAGCAGTCAAGGACTTTGTGGCTTCTCATACTGCCCTGCCAATGAGAAGGCGGGGGGCACCCAAGAAGCTGGGAGGGGACATGGCCAGGACAGCTGACCCAGACTGGCCAAAGGGATATTCCATACCACATGATGTCATGCTCTGTATATAACTAGGGGAGTTTATAACTAGGGGAGTTGGCTGGGGAGGGCTGCAGCTCAGGGACTAGCTGAGCATAGGCTCCAGGTGGTGAGAAATTGTGCTGTGCATCACTTGTTTTATTTGTTATTAGTATTGTTTTGTGTTCTATTACACTGTCTTTATCTCAACTCCCAAGTTTTGCCTTTTTATTTTTTGTTTCTCTCCCCTGCCCTGCTGGTGGGAGGAGGGGAGGGAGTGACCGGCTGCTTGGTTGTTTTAGCTGCCTGCTGGGTTAAACTATGACACAGGAGAAAGGGAAATTCATGTTGCAAATCAACAGCATCAGATTATATTTTTTTTTCTGTATTGAAGAGAGAGTGAGCCTGTGAGTGTGCAGTTGATATTTCTGTGAAGTTCTGCTAAATCTGTTGCTGGAAATTTTGATAATCCTTTGGCATTCCTTTTAAAGAACTAACTTTGACATTCTTTCCTACCATATCGGAGAACATAATGTTGCCCAAGTGTAATTATCTGTAAGATTTTCTTTTCTTTTTTTTTTTTGAATATGCAGCAGCCTGTGATTTGTGCCTTCTGGATACTTAAATACAGGCATACTTGTCTGCAGCCTCCTCACTTTGAGGACTGAAAGTCTAAAGGGAGATGAAAACCTGCCTGTTTTGACTGAAATACTAAAGCCTTTCATGGGCGCACTGCATATGCTTTGTTTTATGCTGAAAGCTTTTACCGTTAACTTTTTCCCAAGTGTCTTTCACAGACTGCTGCAAGATAACATGCCCTCAGAATAGACACCTTTGGCAAGTGATGGCAGGTTCTATGTATTCAGTACCCTGAAAGGTAGTGAGGTTGTGCAGTAACTTCTGTAAGAGTAACCCATTTTCTCCTCTTTCTTGCCCTCCCCTCACCAGAATGCTCAGCATGTTGAAGTGGAAAGTATCCCCTTACCAGATATGCCACATGCTCCCTCCAACATCCTCATACAGGACATTCCCCTTCCAGGGGCCCAGCCGCCTTCTATCCTCAAGAAGACATCAGCCTATGGGTGAGCAGAAAAAGAAACTTGGAGGGGAGGTAATAAAGGAGCAGTCCTATTACTGGAGAGGAGCTAGGGGTAGAAACAGAGGTGATACTGACTAGCAGAAGTCAGGAATTCCATACAAGTAAATTGTACTTTCTTTTAACCAAAGCTCTTTTTAACGTTTCCCTACTACTACGGGTTTTTGTTTAAATTGCTTGGAGTAATACATTATGTTTTCTAGCATTTGACTTTTTGTATATCAATAAAGCTTACAGCCCTGCCACTTCCAACATAAGGGCCCTTTATGTTGCCGTACGTGTGTTTTTTGGTCTTGCTCAGTTTAAGCTCCTAGTTTACTTGTTTATCAGGTTTCTCATTCTAGTACTGGTTCGTTCTGTTTGTTTTTGCATAGCCTTCGGTTCTCACCAACTTTGTGGCTACTTCCTTCTGCTTCTGTGATGGGATTCATTTCTTTTGTGACTTTTTTTTTTTTTCCCCAGTCTTCGGTTGCCTTCTGAGAAGCTTGCTTTTGTCTGGTCTTCAGCAGTTATGTCTTTGAGGTTGTGAATTCCTTGGGACAAAGGCATACTTTATAAATGTTCATCTTTCTTTTTAGAAGGTTGCTGTGTAAGCAGTGATGGGAGAGGGCTGAAGAGTTCTATTAAGTGCATGTTTCTCTTCATTTGTTTGTATTGCTACAAACTCCTTTCCTTTCTTATTTCCAGACCACCAGTTCGGTCCATTTCTGTACTTCCTCCTCCTGGGCTTGGTGTTCCACGTTTACCTCCAGGCAGGAAGCCCCCTGGACCTCCACCAGGGCCACCCCCACCTCAGGTCTTACAGATGTATGGCCGTAAAGTGGGTTTCACCTTGGAAATGGCTCCTCGAAGGCGAGAAGAGGAGGTCTCTTACAGTTCTGAAGCAGGTAAGGCCTTTCCTATTACTGTGGGGTTTTACTTGACTGCAGTTTTGCTGTGGATAGTACTGTTATGAACATAGTGTGCCCTGGACAAGGTGTTCTGTGGCAATATGAGTGTTAATACTACTTGAAGGACTCTTCTTAAGTGATTGTATCTGAGGTGATTCTAGTATATTTCATAACGTCTGCAATTTTGTTGTCATCTATATGTTGCACAGATTAGATATTTTCCCATGTAGTCTTAACAAGGCTGAAACATTGTACGTATTAGCCCTTAAAAAAAGACACTGTCCCCCAAAAGAGAACCCAACTTTCTCTGAGAAGTCTTCACTTAAAAAACAACCAAAAACCCCTCAAAAACTACAAACCAAACCAAAAAACCCCAAACAAAAAAAAAAGGTACACTAAACAAACCCAACAAAAACTAAGGAAAAAACCCCACAACTACCAACCCCCAAAAATCCAAACCAGGCCTGCATATGAATTTGGTAGAACCTAGGTCCTCCTTTTTAACACAGTTACTGTATCTTCCCTAAAAACTTCTGTGAATTGGTAGATCAGCTTTATTGCACACCGGAAAGGATCAAAGTATTTCAGTAGTGTATGGTTGGTGAATAAAAATGAGCTAATGAGTTGCAGATAGGAGTTGCCTTCACTTGTTTGCTGTGTGAATTAACCAGCTGGTTAATAGCAAATCTTACAAATAGACTCTCCAAAATATTCTGTAAGAATATGTGCTAAACAGTAAAAGGGTTGAAAAGATGGTTAGGCTATTGTATGTCTACAGTTAGAAAAATTCCCGTAACAAAATATTTTTTCACACCACTGTATTTGGAGCTTATGCATTTCCTAATACTTGCTTCCCGCAGGACAGCGAGGTCACGATGATGATATGTCCAGTACCAGTGAGGATGAAGGTTATCCTGAGGATATGGATCAAGACAAGCACGATGAAAGTAGTGATGATAGTGATAGCGATAGGTCAGATGCAGACAGTGAAGGGGAGGACTTCCTACATCGTGATAATGACAAGGAGAGGGAAGGTGGTGAAGAAAAGAAATCAGGTATGATGGGAAGTTATAGATTGGGGTTTGGGGTTTTTTTTTGTGTGGTATCTCCCCCCGCCCCCCCCCCCAAAAGAGAAACGCTACTTATCAGAGTTTGTGTCTGTTTTCCTGACTGGGGGGGAAGTAACTTGTTTAACCAGCTAAGTCTGGAATTTTAACTCACCTAAATTCCAGCTGAAAAACTTTTATTAGTAAGCAGATCAGAAGGAAACTGTCTGGAAGTGAAGCGTTTTTTCAGATGGACCTGTTTTCTGAACAGCTGAATTAACTTAGTAGGGGTGCCAGCCATTTTTCACCTGATGCATTGAATTAGCAGGGTCCCTACAAAAACTCAGTCTCAGTGGAAAACACTCACTGTTCAGTGACTTGAACAACTAAGATGACTAAATTTCATACTGCTAATGCTTTTGGATAATATTTTTTTTTCTTCATTGCTTGGGGGAGACCAATTGATAGAGAATACTGATAATTTGAAGTTTTGCTAACCTCGCGGCACCCACGTTAACGCTTGTGTAAGGAGCATCATTAGGTTAGATTGATAGTTATCCATACCAGGTAGAAGACTTAAATCAATCTGACTTTTATTATTTCCTTCCCACCTCCCTCCACCCCTGCCCATGCTTCCCTTTCCCCAGGTCATAGTGTACGGTTTGCAGATATGCCTGGGAAGTCACGGAAAAAGAAAAAGAACATGAAAGAGCTGACTCCACTCCAGGCCATGATGTTACGAATGGCAGGTGAGTGAGATGGATGTTTAAAATGGATATATACCATTAGGCTTACTTTGCACAGTTTTTATTTTGTGGAGTAAATATTTTACTGTCATAAATCCACTGGGAGTATAAGCTATGATTAGGTATTTGGGTTTTTTAAAATTATTTTTGGTCTAGTAATATGTGTGTTTGGCATAGCAGAGTTGAAGTTATAGTAACAACTTTTGGTTTTTCTGATATATTGGGATTTTTTTTGTTTGTTTTTCTGATATATTGGGATTTTTTTTTTCTAAATTTTATCATGTTTAACTTTTAAGTAGTTGCTCAAATGAAATATTAACCTCTTGGTGTGAAAAAGAAAGGATGAGGTTGTCTATGGGCTCTGCCTGTAACCTGTAAGGATTAATGTCCCCAAAAATACCCTTTTGCAGAAATAAGTTAACCAATAGAATGAAGACTTTCTTTACTTGTTTTAGTTTTAGAAAGACACCCGTTATCTTTCAAAGATGCTAGAATTTCTTGGATAAGGAGATTATGTTTATTTTGAGGTTCTGTTCCTGTTCCCCCTGCAAACTCCCACAAACCATACTTCAGACAGCTGCAGTTTGGATTGGTGGTAGAAGTTTGAGCTCCCACAGGAACACGTGGCTCTTGGTGACAGAGCTCCATCCAGAACTGTGATTTTTATGTTTTTTTTTTATTTTAATTTTCTGTTCAACAGTAAGATGTGTTCATTTTTTTCCTTTGGAATACAGTTTCTCTTTCTTATTTTATTTTGTATGCTCAGGTTTCTCTGATGCTCACAAAGATACTACATGTGTACTGATCTTTATAAGTATGTCTCCATTTCCAGGTCAGGAAATTCCAGAAGAAGGGAGAGAGGTGGAGGAATATTCAGAAGAGGAGGAGGAGGAAGAGGAGGACTCAGAATCTGAAGAGACGTCACAACAACAGCAACAGCAACTCAGTGAGGAAGCTCTTGCAGAAACTAGGTCATCTACTGCAACTTCCCAGACGCAACAGCAGCAACCACCTCCACAGCCTGTTCCTCCAACTCAGATACAGGCACCTCCTATGCCTGGGCCACCTCCGCTAGGGCCTCCTCCAGCCCCTCCGCTGCGGCCCCCGGGCCCACCCACCGGCCTTCCTCCTGGCCCTCCACCAGGTGAATACTTGATTTACTCTGGTTTGAAGGATGCAGGCTCTCAGTGCTATGGACAGTGTATCAGTGTGGGAGTGATGAAGCTGCAGAATGTGTCGTGGATGAGGTTCAAGAGCCCAGTGTGGTTACTGCTGAGACCTGTGTGATCTCTTCTGTCATCAGTCTGTTGTTGCTGTACTGTGCTTTTGAGGCATCAGGTTCCCGTAGCTGTAGTCATGCTGATGGGCATTGGCTTGTTCGTTAGCGCTAACACTGACAGGCAGCAGTGGAGACAGTGTTGGAGTATGAAGAAGAAAGCCTAGTGCCCTGTGTCTTCCCAGTCTTTGGGTTTTCTTCTTGTCCTGTTCCCCTCATGCCCTACCTTGAACAATACATGCTAAAGAGGTTTGGGAGCCACTACCTGCTTACAGGCTTTGGGATTTGGGGGATTTTTTATTTTTTTTTAACAAGCTGCAGTGCGAAGGCTTCTGCTGTACTACCACCTGAATGTATTTCAGTCTTGTTAGGGAAGAAAACTATTCTCAATGAAATAAGTACTAAATTTGAATTTATGTCAGTATTAGACTGCCTGGAAACTGTTAGCAATGGGAACCAATCAACATCATTTTTTAATAGTGTATGGTTTTTTTGAGGGCAAACACTTTTTTTTTAATTTAAAATATGACTGTTGTTTATTTTCTGTAAGTTGGTGGGGTTACCATGCAGCTGAACTGAATAACAGCAACAAGTTGTTTTGTAATTTAAAAAAGTGTATAAAAACCATATCTTGAGTTCTTGTACTTACACTGCAAAGATCTGTAGTTGGGACTATAGCAAGGAGCAGTATATACTATGATTTTAATGTGTTTTATTCTATATAGGTACATCAAAAATGTGATTTATTTTTTTTCCTTTCCAAGGGAAGCAGGGAAGAGCAGAGTTCTTTCCAGTATCTTCCCCACTTTTTTTTTTCTGATATTCCCTGGGGAAGGGACCTCAAACCCCAAACCAGTTACTTTCAATAGAGCAAAACTGTTTACTATTTCTCAGGCCAAAAGGGCAATCAAACGCCAGAGTGAAAAATTCCTTCAGTTGTAGCTGTTTAAATTCTGCCAACGTCAGCTCAGTAGCTGTTCTCTGCTCTTGTTCCATTACATAGGGAAGAGCCATTTTTACAAGGGACACAAGATACTTGACTATTGTGAAGACTGTTTCCTCTAAGTCTAAAAAAACGCTGCCTCTTTTTAAGATGATTGTTTTTAAGATCTGTTTAATCTGGCAGCTGGCTAACATTAGAACAGCTGTTCTAGAACTCCTGTTTAGTATCTTTAGAATTATCTGCTGGAATAATTTTAGGTTTTCTTAACCATGAACTAAATTTCTCTTCATTTGTGTGCATGCTTTCAGGAGCTCCTCCGTTCCTGAGACCTCCTGGCTTGCCAGGACTGCGTGGGCCTTTACCTCGACTTCTACCACCGGGCCCTCCACCTGGGCGACCACCTGGCCCTCCCCCAGGTCCCCCACCAGGTCTACCCCCAGGTCCTCCTCCACGTGGGCCACCTCCTCGCCTGCCCCCTCCTGCCCCACCAGGTAAAGCATCAAGTCACTGCTTTATTTTCCCAGTTTTTGCTGTGGTGACCAAGCCAGGAAGTATAAGCGGCTACAAGTTTGTCTTTGTTCCTATCTGTGTGGCTGCATAGTGCTGTATCTTTTTCTGTGTAATTCCATAATGCTGTGTGTAGTTTGATGGCAAGAAATCTGTCCTCAAAAAGGAAATTTCAGAGTTTAAACTTCTGCTGGACTGTTTCTGAACACCCCCAGGGTGCTATAATGGTGCTCTAACTTAATGAGTTGGAGATAGAAATATTTTTTTTTTCCCTGCATGGTTAAACATTTCTCACTGTGAAGTTCCAGTGGGAGATGGAACATCAAGAAACTTTATTTTCAGATTATAAATGTAAAATTTGAAAGGGAGCAATACACAGGCTCCTATAGATTTTAAATTCTGAGGATCAGCAGCATTTTCAACCCAGCATTTGGTACAGGGTTGAAAACACTTTTTTTTGTGGTTTGTTGTTGGTTTGTTTTTTTAAGCCAGTGTTACCGAATCTTGTTAGGTGTTTTTCTTTCTTGGCTTTCTGAGTCTGTGCACTTTTTTGACCACAGATAATATTTTTAAGACTCCCAGGTGTGGAGTTGGCTCATGCTTCCTTTTCTTCTTACAGGTATCCCTCCTCCTCGCCCAGGCATGTTACGGCCACCTCTGGTGCCTCCATTAGGACCTGCCCCACCTGGGCTCTTCCCACCAGCTCCCATTCCAAATCCCGGGGTACTGAGTGCCCCGCCGAGCTTGATTCAGCGTCCCAAGGCGGATGACACCAGTGCGGCCACCATTGAGAAGAAAGCTACGGCCACCATCAGTGCCAAGCCGCAGATCACTAACCCCAAGGCAGAGATCACTCGCTTTGTGCCCACTGCCTTGCGAGTGCGCCGGGAGAATAAAGGGGCTTCTGCTGCCTCCCAGAGAAAACAGGATGATGAGCCTGCTCTCCCATTAACCAAAGCTGCCCCTAAGGCTGGATCATCTGCCCCTATCTCTGTACAGACAAAGGATGATGTGTATGAAGCTTTCATGAAGGAAATGGAAGGTCTCCTGTGACCTGTCATAGTCCTAGTCAGCTTTCCTGCCCCTCTGAACACAGATCAGACCACCACGGAGGGAGGAGAAGGAAAGGTCCTTCTGTAAGCAATGAAAGGGCTCGCATAACAGGGAATAGTTCCCTACCCACAGGTTAACTTGCCAGTATGCTCTGAATAGAGACCGTGCAGAGGAGGTGCGGCTGGGTACCTCCTTTCAGAGCTAGCATGTCCACTCGGTGGAAAGAATTACAGTCAAGGTGGTGATGCTGGTTCCCTCGAGTCCTTCCCCTTCCTCGGAGGGAGATAATGGCACTCTGGGGAGTGGGGGTGGCTATGCTCTGCCTGAATCCTTGCACATCCTGAATGCTCTGGTGAGGGTAGTGGAACGGGTTTTTAAAGAGCCAGAAAAGTGTTAGCAGCATTTCATACGCATATGGTTGTCCAGTTTTTATTTTCTGTACTGTTCTCTTCTGTAAATATTTTATAATCCTGTTTTTTAGTTGCAGTGAGATTGATCAATCATCTTTCTTCCAGGGTAGTCAGGGAGGTAATTTGTTGCGTATACTGTACACTGGAATTTTGCACCCTGTCCCCTTTACGGTCATCTTGATGGCGTTTCATCAGCAGGGGAAACTTCATTTTTGTCTTGTGAAAGACAATAAACGTTCAGTGTATCAAAATACAGATTTCCTTGTGATTTGTCTAAAATTAGCATGTAGGTGGAGAGGGGGGAGATTCTTTGCTGGCCTTGGGGCATTCTGAACCTCAGAAAAGAAAAGCAATAGCTACATTATAAATAATATATACCTATTTTAAAAAAAGCTAAAGTTGTGCTTTATTATTGGTTTTAAGGTTCTAAACATCTCTTTCAGCCTTTGTTGGTAGCTAGTAGAAACTTAAGTTATGAAGAACTACTAATAATTACAAAACTCTTTTATATACCCTTATTGAAAGGTTTACTTCATACCAAGCATCAGATACCCACTGGATCCATCTTGGACAGACTACGTTAAGTCAAAATCGGTGAACAATTTTAATTCTGAGAATTTGAGAGAGAATTTTACTTGTAGAAAGTCTCTGATTTCAAATTTCACGAAGTCAGTGAATTTAAGGTGCAGATATTTTTAAAAAAGGACTTGCACACTTTCAGATTAAAAAAACATTCTTTTGGCAGAAGTATTCCTTTAGCTTCATTCACTGTGCTGACAGAGCCAAATATTCCAACCTGATAACCCTTACCACATGCAAGAAACAAATCTTTATACTTATTTGAAACAGACTGCAAAATCTCCTGGTATCTTACAGAGAAATCAGCTTTAAGACCAGTGAGATCAGTTGCGTGGGCAGTGAGCTACTTTGTCAGAGGTAATCACACTTTTGAAATAACTTTTGTCAGGAACGCTGAACTGGAGCACAAGACTAATACTAGTAGTTAGGTATTTATGTACATGTCTTCATCCTGTTTAAAAAAAAAGAAGTGTTACAATTTGATAGAGCATAAAAGAAATTGAGAAAACGTTTTCCTTGTTGAAGGACTTGTAGTGAGTGTCTTAATGGTTTTAAAAGTGAGTGCTCCAGTAATACATCAATTTCTAGGTGATTATATACAGAGTCTGGTGGGGTTTAAAATTTTTAATAAAGATTTTTAAATATGTTAAGCTGCCGTACTAGTAGATACCTCAAACAATACCTTTTGTTTGCTCTAAGCCTCAGTCTTAGCTGAATATTCAATGTTTTGAGGTTAAATCTGTCTTAAGGAGCTATTATTAGCTACCCAATCATACACTTGAAAACTTTGTGTCCAGAATTCGTGTGAACAGAATCAAACAAATAGGTTTGTGCAACAGGTTCTCTTCCTCGTTAACTCTCTTCAGGAGTTAATTACACTTGTGTCAGTATCTTAAATGCTTGGGGTTTTTAAGTTGTGTTTATGGTATATCTTCATATTTTAGCTCTGAAAAAAAATATGTTTTTTTAATGATAGGGATTTTAATTTTTTTTTTTTTTTTTGGGGGGGGGGGAAGGGGCATCACTGTGGTATCTCTGACCCCAGGTTTAATAATAGTATTGACCCTCCCTCCCAGGAAACACCCTGAGGAGAGGAACTGTATTCGAGGATAAGGACCTCCCTCCCCATCACATTCAAGGTTGAGGAAAATCTCCCCTGCAGCCCTGTGATGACATTAGTAACCTTCAGGAGTCACTTGCTTCATTCTGTTCCTCCACTTCAGTCTGATTCGTTGTTTTTAATTTTTTTTTTTAATGTTGCATTTGCAATATTCTCGGGGAGGTTGAGCCACCTTTTCTTCTGTTGGGATAGTGAGTACTTGCCTGTTGCTGTACCTATCCACTTCAGAGTGAGGCAAAAGGATTAAAGTTATTAGTTGTTTAAATGGGCTGAAAAAGGGAAATTTTGTGCACAAGAAGTAATAGCAGAGAGGTAACTTCCGCACCCTGCCTGGAGTGAAAGGTGGTGGGCAGGAGGTAGTACAGGAGATGGGTGACTTCCTCCAACAGGTAGACATCTAAGGTGGCTTGGAGAAGGGGAAAAACAAAGAGAGAGGGGTGGGAGTGAGGTGGGAGAGAGCATCCCTGAAATGGGCTTTGAGGCTGTGTGGAAGAGCTGGATTTGACAATGCAAATCATCCAGGAGCTGCATTTTTTTTTTTCCTGAGAATAGTCCAAAGCCAGGGTGCCTGCTGCCTTGTGTGGCTCTTGTGCAGGCGGCTTCTCACATTCTGTGGTGGTTTGAGTAAACACGTGAGGGTGGGAGCTGTATGGCTAGCTGGGGCTGTGTGTAGAAACTGGCTGTGCTTGGGGATGATATTTCATCTGGTTGACCAGAATTATGGTTTGTCTTCAGCTAAATTAATATGGGGGATTTTTTTTTTCCCTTCCTTGCTTTTAACGTAGTTCTAAGTGGAAAGAGCACAAAGATGTAGGCTCTTCTCATCACTGTGATCAAAGCAATGAGACCTGTGGATGCCCTGACTTCAATCCATGCACTTGGGTGAACATCTGGTTCTTCATCAGCCACACAAATCATGAACCATGGCAGAAGCATCAAATCCAGCTTTGAGAACTACTGACAATCTTTTCTCTTTCAGTATCAGAAATGATTGTAAAGTTATTTAATTGCTAAACTGGCCATACTTGCATCAGCTAGATTATTTTTTTTTGCTTTATCCATGTGTTATCTTTGGTCTCTGGTAATGACTCTGCATGAGCAGAATCCTTAAAAAAGAACAGATAATTTTTTTTTGGCTGAACATCCACTGAATTACATAAAGCTTTGTGCTTATAAATCTGTAAAGAGAAAATAGGAAAATGGTCTCTATCTGTACTATGTATCTCCATACCCTGATGCTGGTCAAAAAGAGATTGAATAAAAAGGTGTGTGTAACTGATGTATGGTTATGTATCATGCTGATAATTTATTTATTGAGGGGAGAGTTGAACAATTTTTTAGTATTTAAATTGAAATTGTTTTGTTAGAGGGGAGAAAAGAACCTAAAAATCTTGTGGCATCTTCAAGAACAGTCTGTGATTCGACACAGCCTGTGAAAACAATTATGTATTTACCTTATGATGTTACTAGTCATGGGCACAGTCCTGTAGTGCCATCTTCTCTACAACTCTAGAACAGATGTTCTCAGCTCTGGACAACTAGTAACATACAACCAGGCCAATTTGTTCTTGTCTTTGTATTGTGGTCATATAGAGCTTCAGGATTCCTCTCTATGATACCACCTCCATCTTGTGGTCACATCGATAATCTGTGGCTCTGAGTAGTGTTCACAGCAGAAGAAATGGTTGCAGGGAGGAAAGGGGCTAGGAAGGAACTGAGACACAGAAGTGATGTGACTTGTCTGAGGAGTCGGTGAAGATTAGTGAGAGCGTAAAGATGGAAATACAGCAAGATGCCTGAGATTAGTTAATTTGGCATAATCCACTGAATTACACCGTTAAGGAAAGATGCTTTCTAAAAGTTACTGAGCCTTCAGAACGAGGAGCTTGTCTTGGTTGCCCAGACATAAACAAGTTGTGGCAGTACTTTGTATGTGCTATGATGGTCTTTTAATTTTGCCTTGTTTTGTAACCCCCCTGCCACGACTGGCATATGCTGAACCATTTAGATCAGAATTCCTATTATTGTACCCTTCTGGAAAGAGGGATGTGGTTCTCTCTTGCTCTCTGACTTGCAAAATTTAGATTAAATGTCTTTTGTGGGTTTTGGTTGGATTTTTTGGTGGGGTTGTTTGCGTTTTTTGGTAGGCTATCATAAGCGTATGTATTTGTCTGTCTTTGAAATACGACAATGCTAGTATCCAGGGTAAGCACAGGAAAAAAAAAATCAGAGTGATGGCAAACAGCATGGAATATGTGAATCTGGCAGTGAGAGAATCAGGGAAAAGCCCAGGATTTGTGTCTAGTAACATGTACACTGTGCAAAATGGTTGCTTTTGCAAATGTAAAGATTCTCTTTTCTGACAGTGTAATTTTGTGATAGACCGAAGAAGCGTAGTCTGGTACCCACACTACTCACTTCACTGGAATTTTATGATAGCTGTGTCGTAGGATCTGGAATGTGTTATAAAGAAAAACCACATGACAGAGTATAAAAGCATCAAGGAACGAGGATGAGAACAAAAAAATCACACAGAACTGGAATTTATGTAGACAAGAGAGCAGAATCCCACACTGTGGGGAAAACGGAGGCTGAGCCTGCTGTGCAGCATTAGGATAGCAGAAGGATGTGGCTAGGTCCAGGGTGCAGGCTCCTGCATTGCTTTAGGCAAGGATAGTATCTGCCCTGGCTAGAAGTGCGTGGCAGAAAGAGCAAAAGATCTCAGGGAATGAAGAGAAACCACAGGTAATTAGAGCAATCTCTTTGTCCATAAGACAAGGCCAGACCCTATCAGGCAAACATCCTGAATTGTGATGAAGTCATGTCAGTTTATTCATAGAACTATAGAACGGTTTGGGTTGGAAGGGACCTCAAAGACCATCCAGTCCCAACCTCCCCCTGCCATGGGCAGGTACACCCTCCACTAGACCAGGTTGGCCAAAGCCCCATCCAGCCTGGCCCTGAACACTGCCAGGGATGGGGCCTCCACAACTGATCGGTGCAGTGAGGTATTTCCTAGTTTGAGTAAAAATGTGACAGCCTGACTTCTAATGCTCTGCAGAGTAGCCTTGCAAATAATGCCATATTAGTTTGATTACAGTAATATTTGAGTGATTTGTCTCCAGAAACAGAAATTTCCTGCGTTACACCTTCCTGCCTAGTTTCCACACACATTGGTAGGGCGGGACTGTGAGCATTCCCACCCAAAGGAGCGTTTCTCTTTTGTAACAACAACCACAACAACAACAACAAAGTAATTCTGTAGTAGCATTTCTGAGCTTCTAAACACAGGATAAATTCTAAAACGACAGCGATGGCATTAGCAGAGGTTCCCCCTGTTCCTGGGAGGCAGCTGCGCGCCCCTGCGGTCCCCAGGCAGCCGGGGACACCTTTCCCTGTCAGGTGGCCTCCCGGAGCACGTCCCGGGGGGGCAGGGGCGGCGGGGTTGCTCGGCCGAAGTGAGCCAGAGGCGGAGCCGAGGAGGGGATTTGGACCCAGCCCGGGGATGGGCGCTGCCCTGTGCGGTGGCTGCGCCTGGAGCGCCCGGCCCGGCCCGGCCCGGCCCGNCCGCAGCGCCATTGGTGGGAGCGAGCGAGAACGTGCTGCAGCCAATCAGAAATCAGGCTGGGGCGCGCGGGGAAGCTATAAAAGAGGCCGGGCGCGGGGCGCAGCGACGCGTGTTGTACGTCAGAGTAGGCGGTGGTTGCGGAAGAGCGTCGGGAGCGATGTCCGGCCGCGGGAAGCAGGGCGGGAAGGCGCGGGCCAAGGCCAAGTCGCGCTCTTCGCGGGCCGGGCTGCAGTTCCCCGTAGGCCGCGTGCACCGCCTGCTGCGCAAGGGCAACTACGCGGAGCGGGTGGGCGCCGGCGCCCCGGTGTACCTGGCGGCCGTGCTGGAGTACCTGACGGCCGAGATCCTGGAGCTGGCGGGCAACGCGGCCCGCGACAACAAGAAGACGCGCATCATCCCGCGGCACCTGCAGCTCGCCATCCGCAACGACGAGGAGCTCAACAAGCTGCTGGGCAAGGTGACCATCGCGCAGGGCGGTGTGCTGCCCAACATCCAGGCCGTGCTGCTGCCCAAGAAGACCGACAGCCACAAGGCGAAGAGCAAGTAGAAGAAACCCGAGGAGCGTTCCCACCTCAAAAGTAACCCAAAGGCTCTTTTTAGAGCCACCCACTTTCTCATAAAAGGAGCTGTAGATCCTAACTCCCCCCCAAAACAACAAAAACAAAACAAAACCACACACCAACCCCCCTGCCCCCAAAATCACTGCAATTATCTCTGGTGTTGAAAAAAATCAGGTATTTATTTAGTATAAACTTATGAAATTAAAACATAACAATTTATTAACTCATAAGTACATATGAAATTAATTGCTGTGTTTTGGTGGGGGTGAGAACGACATAAAGGTGAAAGTAACTAAGAAGGAACCCAGAGCACCAGCGGCCTCTCCTACATCAGCTCAGCTCTGTGTGAAGTTGTTGTAACTCAGTGATGTCATTAAAAACAACGCTGCTCTCCTCTGAACAACCTTTTGACCTGCAGACTTTTTTTCAATAACAATAGGCATTCAGAATTAATTTTTAATAGTTTTCTCATGGCTTTGTCTGAGCGGCTGTGCCCGCTTTCTGCCTGGAAGCTGAATGGGTTTGAGAATAATCAGTGGTCACTGGACAGGCAATTTGAGGTGAGAAGGGCTGTTGTGAGTTTCGATTCTACCACATACAGTGCCGAACACTACCATAGAGATGTTGAAATAGAAACAGAAAAATCAGTGGCTGTAGGTCAATAAACACATTTAATAATAATGCATTTGAAAACATAAATTACTTGAATCATGATATCGTACCAAATTTTAGTGCCACTGGCAATTACAATAGCGAGAGGTAACAAGCAGTTTACAGGCCTTTGGTAAAACAAAGGGTTGGGAGTCATAAGGAAAATATCAGTGAATACTTGTTTTAATTGTCCATCCTCTGAAAAATAAAATGTATTTATTTTTAATTTCTTTAAGCCTGGTGCTGATGAAGACAGTCCTGCACTTGCTAGCAGCCAGTCGCTTTAGCGTAACAAATACATGTTGGATATGCTGTATGTCATTAGACTTCCAAGGCAGGAATCAGTCACTGGACAGTAAAAAGTGAAATATTTCATAATCTGCTGTGAAGGAGGTGCCCTAACTGATAACCTGAGCAGGTTTTACTGTGTAGAAGTACAGACTATCAGCTGCAGCAGTGTCTCCTTAGATAATGATGACTCAGATTTTCACCAATCAAACTGTATCAAAATAAAAAAGGTGCTGAATTATAAAGAGATAGGCTGCTCATTGTATTGATTAACAAAAACAGGCTGTGTTAAGCTCATACGTCACCTAATTTATTAAGAAAATAAATATTTCTGCAGCAGAGCACTGGGGAACCATGTCTGTATCGTGCACACTGAGCAGCACAGCACCAGCTGCTATGCTGTAAAAAGTCATCTCCTTCTGGGGCATGAACGGCCCTTCACAGGACTTTAATCTGCTTCTCGCCTTGTTGCATAATGCACTAATTTAATTTATTTGAATTATTTTCAAAGGGGTAAAGGATTTTGGACAAAGAAGCTATTTTCTAATCCATATTCAGTGCTCAAGATGAGCCTGTGTTACTTCCTTCTCTTTGAAATCAATTTGCAATTAAAATATCGATTCAAATCCCGGATTTTCAGTTCAGAATAAGAGAAGACCCTTTAAAGATTAATAATTAATTACTGTGGAGATTTAGTTGCCCACGTGGCGGATTTTATTTAGAAGGAAAAACAAAAGTTTCTGTCTCCCGAGGTCTGTCCAGGTCCAGGACCCGGGGTTTATCGCCTCTTTTTTAACTCACCCTTCGCCTCTTCGAAGGGAAACTTTGCCGAGGGGAACAACAGTCTGTCTTTTCCACGCCGCTGCGAACCGGGTGGGGGTCGGTGGCAGAAATTGCGATAAAACCAGGCTTTTTTGACTCCTAAGAAACACAAACTGAGCGGGGAGAAGGGACCTTTCTGCCGTGCAGCGGGGCGGGCGCTGCAACGCACCAATCACCGCGCGGCTCCTCTCTATAAATACGAGGCCGCCGACTTGCTCCAGGCCCAGTGGTTTCCCCTGATTCGTGGACGACGGCTGCCACTATGTCGGAGACCGCGCCCGTTGCCGCTCCCGCTGTCTCTGCGCCCGGCGCTAAGGCCGCCGCCAAGAAGCCGAAGAAAGCGGCGGGCGGCTCCAAAGCCCGCAAGCCCGCCGGCCCCAGCGTCACCGAGCTGATCACCAAGGCCGTGTCCGCCTCCAAGGAGCGCAAGGGGCTCTCGCTCGCCGCGCTCAAGAAGGCGCTGGCCGCCGGCGGCTACGATGTGGAGAAGAACAACAGCCGCATCAAGCTGGGGCTCAAGAGCCTCGTCAGCAAGGGCACCCTGGTGCAGACCAAGGGCACCGGCGCCTCCGGGTCGTTCAAGCTGAACAAAAAACCCGGTGAGACAAAGGAGAAGGCAACTAAGAAAAAGCCGGCAGCCAAGCCCAAGAAGCCGGCGGCCAAGAAGCCTGCCAGCGCCGCCAAGAAGCCCAAGAAGGCAGCGGCGGTGAAGAAGAGCCCCAAGAAAGCGAAGAAGCCGGCGGCCGCGGCGGCCAAGAAAGCTGCCAAGAGCCCCAAGAAAGCCGCCAAGGCCGGCCGCCCCAAGAAGGCAGCGAAGAGCCCGGCCAAGGCGAAGGCGGTGAAGCCCAAAGCAGCCAAGCCCAAGGCAGCCAAGCCCAAAGCGGCGAAGGCAAAGAAGGCGGCGCCCAAGAAGAAGTGAAACGACTGAAAAATTATAGTCTGCTCATTTAAATCATAAACCCAAAGGCTCTTTTAAGAGCCACCCACTTAATCTCAGAGAGAGCTGAAACACTGACTTATCGCAGCAGCAAAACCAATTTTTTTTAAAACATATTTTATGAAGAAAAAGTTTTGGTAGGAATTTTTACTGAATTGAAGTTGCCGTTTTCGAAACGGCCTGCGTGGGAAACCCGCGCTTCCTTAAAGAGAATGTGTTCCCCTACGTGCTGTTCGGGAGCTCTACGATAGCGGTAGCTCTTGCTCCACCCCCCGCCCCCCCCAACTGACCG
>VWZZ01004405.1:0-10600 GCA_013399095.1 Psophia crepitans
AGGATCCGGCCGGCTCCACGAGCGCAGGGTGGCTGCCCAGCTCCGGCTGCTGGCGTGGGGTCCCGTTGTGCCAGCAGAGGGGCAAACTGAGGCAGCCGCTGAGCATCTCTTCCACCTCCCCAAGCCACATCTAATCTCCCAGAAAAGTCAGTCACTAACAAATCCCGGCGGGCTCGGCCAGCCAGGGGTCACCCGGGGTCCCCTCCCCGTGCTCAGCGCTGCAGCCCGTGGCTGACGAACCAGACGGTGGGTGCCAGCAGCAGAGCGGGGCCAAAGCCACTGCGCTGGGTCCCGGCTGCTCGGCTGGGGGGTCCTCGCTTGGCACCCATCTCCGGCCAACTTGGGGCATGAAAGCCACCCACTGGCGGGGGCTGCCGGGCTGCTGGGACGCCGTGACCCAGGCGGGACGGCCGCGGGCGCCCCAAAAGCCCCATGCCGTACCCCGCGGCAGCACCGGCCGCGATGGCCCCTGCCACCTTTGAGCCGCGGCCGGGGGTGCCACCGCTGCGGGAGACGGCCCGAAAGCCCCCGCGCAGCCCCCCGCCGCCGCCACCTCCTCGCCCGCCGGTTCTCCCGCTGGCACCGCGGCGGCCACCGGCGACATCACTGAAGAGGGCGAGCAGCAGCATCGCCACCCAGCACCAGGCGTCACGGGGCCTCATCCTGCCCAACCTGCGAAAGGGGCACAAGGAGGAACAGTGAGCGCAGGGATCCCCTCTCCGTGCACCGTGTTTCCTTAGGCTCGGGCCAACCCACATTTAATACAGTTAAGAGTGTATTTAATATATTTAATGTATTATCGAATACGTTAACCATATTCAACATACATTATTTAATATATTTGCTAGCATGCTGCAATGCAAACGCTCCCAATTTCCCGAGCAAACTTACACCAACCCGGCTGCAGAACACCGGAGCACCATGCTGCCATTCCCACCATCGCGTCCCTCACCCTGCAACCCCTCCAGCCGGCGCCTGAGCAAACAGCCCCATTGTAGCGAAGCTGCTGAGCCATCGCAGCCCCGAAATCGCCCTGAAAATGGCAGGAGCCGTGTTGACAAAAGCCTTTTGAAAAAGCAGAGCCCCCCTGGCTGGCCGCCCCGGCTGCAGCACCCCTGTGTCAGCGTTTTCCTCCCGCAGCCCCTGCCAGAAGGTGCCAGGCCTCCCCCCCCCTTTGAAACCCAGCACTTCAACAGAAAAAAACCCAAAAAACTTGATTAATTTAATTTCGCTGTCCTGCTCCTCCAACTGCCGCCGTTTATTTTAAGAAAAGCCTGGAGAAACGCGTGTCCCCCTTCCAGCGGTTTGCAGCTGCATTGCCACCGCTGGAAACGCCACAAACCCGGCTGGGAAACCCCATAAAAATAAAGGCGTGGGGATATTTTCCTTCCTATTTCCCCCCCCTTTATCCCCCCTGCAGTATCCAAGCTTATGGGTCACAACCCAGGGAACACCCCGCAGCGGGGTGCCGTGCCTCCCCGGGCTCCTGTCCCCATCCCAACCTCCAGCTCAGGCGTGTGCCAAACCCTCACGCTTTCCACCTCGCTATCGACCCCATTCCTTCTCTTTTCATCCCACGGCTCCGTGCCCAGCACGCCGCCCTTACCCGTGCGCCCAGGGCTGCACCGCGATGGCTCTTCCCGTCTGCGCCCACTGGGCTTGACTCACGTCGGACTTTTCCCGACGGATAAAGCTTTGATGAGCGGAGCCAACGTCACTCATCCCCCTCCTGCGCGGGGAGGGATGAACGGGCTCCAGCGGGACGGATAATGCGGGGCCGGCGGCTTGGGGGAGAAAGCAGAGCGTGGCTGGGGACCACCTTGGGGGTGCAGAGAGCTCAGCCTCGTGGAGGAGAAAAAAACCTGAATATATCAAGTTTAAAAACTCGATGGGTTTAAAAGCAGGCTAAGCGATGCCGAGGTTTTCTTCTAGAGGTGAGTTTTACCTTCTGGAAGGGAAATATCCAGCAGATGGAGACCACGGTGCTTGGGGATAAATAGTCTCTAAGGGCTGGATAAACCCTA
The DNA here is from genome assembly GCA_013399095.1 of Psophia crepitans. Classification (NCBI taxonomy): domain Eukaryota; kingdom Metazoa; phylum Chordata; class Aves; order Gruiformes; family Psophiidae; genus Psophia; species Psophia crepitans. Next base: position 2,025 of record VWZZ01004405.1, read on the forward strand.
CAAGAGCCCCCAAAATCCTCCAGCAATTTAATCATGAGGCTCCAAATCCGCTGGGCAGGAGCATTTCTCCTTGGGAATCTCCACTGCCGGGATTCAGGCAGGTTTTGCTCTTCTCCCTCATCGCTCCCAGCCCACGCAGAGCCCATTGCAGCAGCATTTCTATCCTCAAAGTGCTTTATTGGAACAAACCAGGCTCAGACGTGGGGGCTGCATTCTGTATTAAGTTGCTACATATTTTGTTTTCTTGTTAATCAACGAAGCAATGCCGCAGTCACCCTTCAAACACATAAAAAGCTTTTCCACGCTCTACAATACTTTCCCTAACAAGTGTTAAAGGTGGAAAAGGTACCATCCATTAAAAGAATAAAAAAAAATTTACAAAGATACATTATGAAAACTCAAGGGAGGGAGAAAGTCAGAGTTTTAGTTCCCATCGAGGTATAAAATCGGTATTGCTGGTTTAGCCCAGGAGGAAAGGGGTTTTTCCAGTGTGACGGTGCTAACGGAGCCAGTCCCGGTCCTGGTTTCACCGGCACCGCTGCAAAACCGAATTCCAAAATAAAATCCTCATTATTTCTGCCTCTCCCTCCTCCCGCCAGCCCCCCCCCCGCTTGCTGTACAGCATCCCGTGGGAGACGCCCGAGCGCCGTCAGCTATTCCCGCGCCAGCCGTCTGGCACGTTACGGCTCCCAGAGAGGTTTGACAGCGCGGTTCTGCTCGTTCCAAAACGTCCCTAACATTAGTGCAAATTAGAGAGGGGGGGCAGGGGGCTACGCGACCGGATGCGGGTTAAGGGAACGCGCCAGAAAAACGCCGTTGGCTTTTGTTGTCAGTCCAACAGTCAGGCCCCAGGTTTGCTGTCGGTAGCAAAAGTGTTAAAACAACCCCAAATTCTCAGCGGACTCATCGATTTACAAAAGCTTCCCGTCACCTGCGAATTATTGCCGTAGAAATGTGCTTTTTTTCTTTTTTTTTTTTTTTTTCCTTAAAAACCCAAGAGGAACCATTTGTGCTCTCCTGCCAGCGAGCAGCGGGTCCCCCACCGGGAGCCACGCGCGGGCACCACCGACACAAGCGTCTTCACACCGAGCCAAAGCTCTTGCTCACGAACGCTTGCAGCCCTCGCTTGTCCCCAGCCTCGGCGCCTTCGCCCTGCTCACAGATCTCCTCTTTTAATTGTTTTGTTCTTTTTATGCCCTCCCCGTTATTTCCAGGGATTTGAGGCTTTTGGCCGAAGCTGTCACCGGACAGAGCCTGGCTGGGAAAAACTCCATTTGCAGAGGAATCACCCCCTCAAAGACGCTGCGCAGACCAAGGTGCGGGAGGGTGGGATGGCTCAGAGCCGGAGCGAGCCAGGCGGACACCGGGAGCGCTCCGGGAACGACGGGGGTTTGGGGTTCGGTACAGCACGTCCTGCGGGCAAACGGCTCTTCGGCCAACGCAGCCGGAAGCCAGGGCACCAGTGAAGCGTTTCACATCGCCGTCGGACCGTCGGAAATCTCCTTCAGCCTTTGCTTGATCATCAGCCGGAGGATGGAGTATCTGGAGAGGCGAAGGATAAGGAAAAGAGGATTTTTAGCAGCATCAAGGTGAGCTTTTAACTCAAATTGCCAATAAAACTCTGGAATAATGTAGAAACCAATGGCTCACGCGTGCGTTAGGGAGGCAAGGCTGTGCAACAGAGGTTTTGGCAATGAAATAACCCCCCTGACAATGTCCTTAAAGCTCAACATCGCCCTTTGATGGCCCCAAGCCCGACATACTTGTCCATTAGCTTCTTCACTTCACGGTCCTCCTCTTCCTCCAGCTTCTGGATGAAGCTCCTGAGGACGGGCATCTCAAATTTGATGTACTGAGCAACCTGGGGGGGAGAGAAACGCCAAGCCAGGTGATGAAGAGGGCAGCGCACCCTCCCTGTGAGGCTGAAGCGACCTTGCAGCATCCCTTCCCCAAATTCCACTGGGAAAACCACCCGCGCTCGGATTTAAGAGCCGAGCAGCGCCGGGCAGGAGGGAGCCGGCAGATGGCACGAACGAGCCGTTCGCAGCGCGCAGCGCTTCCCCAGCTGGGAAAAATTCCAGTTACACCAGGGGATGTGCAGCCATCGCTCTTCAGGTTCGGAGTGGCCAAACAGGGCTGGGGGCACTTGCTGGCGGAGTTTAAAGCTAAACTTTAAGCACCACCCAAAGTTTTCCCTACGAGACGGAGGAGCTTCCACAGGGAGATGCGGGAGCAGAGCACACCGATTCCTGCGTCCCCAGCGTGGAGATGTCCCCCCTGGCCTTCCGGCCCCGGCTGCATCCTGAGCCCACTCAAAAGCGCTGAGCATCCCGCGCCCGCAAACTCACGTCGTAGGTGACTTCTTCCACCTGGTCCTTCTCCATGAGGAAGACCTTGGAGACCTGCTCGCAGGGGCCCTGCAGGATGCGGGCGATCAGGGGGTAATCACTGGCTCGCAGCTTCTGCTTCTCTGCAACACCGAAAGCACCGGCGTTCGGACCCCCCGTGGACCACGGGGGTTTGCCACACCCAGCCCGCCGGGGGGGCGGTTTTTGGCAGACTCACCTCCGCTGGTGTGGACGATGTACAGCGCGAATTCCTCTGCCGAGTTTTCGATCTGAATGGAGACAGGAATCACTGTTAAAGGTCCACATTTCTGCGCTAGACTTTCCCCAGCAATTAAAAAAAATAAAAATCCCATTATTTGACTTTGCTGCTGCGTTTTATGGATAAAATGCACGGGATATAAATTCCCCACGCACAGCAACCCAGAGGCGTGGCGGGGGGGGAAGATATCTATCATACCTTGAATTTATTGAGCAGCAGTTTGAGGACCTGGGGGGTCGTCATCGTGCTGTTTATCCGGACGTTGGTGACGGAGCCGTACGCCGGTGTGAACACAGACGTCTGTGGGGTGCAGAGTCCACTTAACACCCGCCCCGTTTCCCCACCGACCTGTTAGGAGAGGTTTTGGGGAGCCAGCGAGGTTCGGGGCTCACCTTGTGGTTGTAGAAGTGCCCATTGATGGAGAAGCGGTGCCGGCGGATGCGCCGCTGCTCGCTGGGGGTGCGGGCGCTGCCACGGCGCCGTACGCCCACGTCGCTCCGCGTCCGCATCAGCTGCGGGGTCTCCTCTGGCTGCAGTTTGGTGGCTGGAAAAGACCCGGTGGGAGGACGGGGCTGAGGACAGGGACAAGTGAGAACCCCCAGGGTCCTACCCCAGCATCTCCCTGCTGCAAAACAGCTCCTGGGAGTCCCCCTCATGGATGCAAAAATCCCCATCCCAGAAGCAGAGCCCTACAAACTTCCCAGGACAGATTTAACCCGCCAGTTTAAACCACAGCAGCTACTGGTTTATTCTCTCCCAGCTCCTGAAGGAAGCTATTAATTCGGAATTAACTGTGGCAATCCAGGCTGCTACCTGGATAAAGTCTCTTCTCCCGGGGACTTGAGCATCTTCACTCGCTTTTTCATAACTTAACTTCCCCCTCCCCTCCCCCCCTCTCCTTTAATGAGAACAGGCAAATGAGGCCAGCGCTTCAGATCTCTGCGTGAAAACTGGCCTGGGTCCAGGTTATTATAAACTAGCTCTTCATCCATTTTTAATGAACCTCTCGGGCTCGAGCTTGGCTGTTTTAATTCAAAGCCTGTCTGCAGCAAGAAAAACCTCTGGTGCGTGCCGCTCCAGATGCACGCCACGGGCCATGGTGACTAAGCACTCACGAGGAGCCGCGCACGCACGTTACGCACTGATTTTACAGGCTTTTGGAGAAAAATATAATGAAAGAGTTCTTTCTGGGCGCTGGCAGAGGACGAACGTCATACGGCCGGCTGAAATAGCCGCTGGGGTATTTCTACGGTGCAATGAGCTGCGGACGTTGCCCGGGCAAGCTTTAATTAAGGACGGGGGGGGGGAAGAAGTGTCATGCGTGGGGAGATCAAAAAGAGAAATGGGGAAAAGTTGGAGGCTCAAGGATGGGGCAAAGGGTTTCACAGAGCAATGAGTTTTGCAAGTGCTCAGCCCCTCCCTGAGCCAGGAAGTGGATGAGCATCCCGAAGGCAAAAGGATTAGCTGGTTCTTCTCTGCCTCCAGGGTGTATTTCCATAAAAAAAAAATAAATTAAAAAAAGCCAGGAATATCTGCAGAAGGCGCCAGTCGAATAAGAAAAGTGCATAAGGCAGGTTTTTCCAGCGGGAATTGCTGGTGGGACAGCTCACGTCCTGTTCATCGCTGCCTCACGCTAAAAACAAAGGGTTAACAAAGAGCTGGGGCGGAGGAGCTCTTCCCCCTGCTACAGAGGAGAAACCAGGGAGGGGAAAAAACTTTGCAGAACTGTTGACTTCCCCATGGTAACGGCACTTCCCAATGGTGTCTATTCTTCCTCCCTAAAAGCGGAGCCGCCGGGAAGGGGAAGTGCCGACATCCTTTTCCCTACGATCCCACGAGGCTCTTCGCTCCATCCCCCCAGCCCTTCCCCAGCTCCTCCTCACCACGTCCCACCGTGGCGCTTCCCCCGAGCTAAAGCCCTTAGGAAGGGTTTCGGGCCAGCGGGGCGGAGATTTTCTCGCTGCAATTAAATAAATGAAATCTAGGCACTTTGGGAATGGCTCAAAATAACCTGGAGCAAGTCGGAGACACCGATTTCTAGAGGGGAAAAAAAAAAAATGCCAGGCTCATATTTTTCTCAAATCAAACTGGAGCAGAAGGCAGCTGCTCCCAACCGCCCGGCCAAATCCAGGCGGATCCCAGCCCGGCTCACCCGCGCCGCTCCCGGGAGCCTCGGTGTTCGGCGTGGCCTCCGCCTCCGTAACCTGGATGTCGGGCAAGGTGCTGGGCTTCAGCACGGACCTGGCAACAAAGCAAGGCAAAGAGACGGGTGCCCGTCAGCGTGCGGCTGCAGAGGGAATGGCAACCCGGATGGTTTCCCCTCCGAGCCCCCGCGGTGCTATTTCCAGGGTGGGAGACAGCCTGTTCTCCCTGCGCCCTGGCAGATAACCACCCCCGGAGGGTCACAGCACAAGCTACTTGCAATATAAATCCTGAATCCCATCCTGTCCCGCTCCCAAAAACCCCTTTAGGGGGTCTCATCCCAGCCACCCCTTTCCCGGGAAGGAATGCTGAAGCCTGAAGGAGCCTTTTTGCAAGCTCCAGCACACAACCTGAACCCACCTCTTTCTCCCCCATTTGCAGACAACTAAAAAACTGTAAAACCCAGGCGGACCCCCCCGTCCCCACCAGCACAACCCACAGATTTGCTGCTCCTGGGCACTTGAGGATGAAACCGCAGCCCAGGGTCCCGCGGGTGTTTGCAGAGGGTGCCTGGGAACCGGCTGTCCCGGGGGAATTACTTGGGCCCAGAGCAACACCCGGGATTAAACTTGCATTAAAATTAAACCCCGGGTTTTGGAAGGAGCTTCCTGCAAAGGGGTTCTTTGCAAAAAGGGAGGGATTTGCAGAAGGGGGGAAGGTCTTTGCAGAAAGGGAGTGTTTTGCCAAAGGATGAGTCTTGGCAAAGCGAAACCAAGCTGCTGTCTTTCAGACTTGGCTGCTTCAGCGTGTTGCGTGTTGGCAAAAATAAAAGGAGCCGGAGAAGGTAGCTGGGGTTGGAACCCAGCAAACGCTGCCTGGCGGGGTGGGGTGGGGGGGGTTCTTTTCCCTCCGCTCACCCGTGGGCTCCCAGGTTGCAGCCGGAGTGCCAGGAGGAGGAGGAGGGTGGAGGACGGATGCGCTGGTTGTCATCCTGCATCTGCAGGCGGATGGGTCGCCGTAAGCCCCAGGAGATGTTCAGCAGCCCCTCCACGATGAGCTCACCTTCCTCCTGCGCGAGACATGGGCAGCTCAAGATCCGAAATACAAATAGCGATGACTATGACTAAGCAGCATTGGTTTTGACCTCACAAGTCTGCATTAAACCAAATTTCCTTGGTTTTTCTTTGTTGCCAGAGATAAGCTTGGTACCTGCCCGGGGGTTTTCTTACCTCCCGGTGCCGCAGCTGCAAATTTTGCCCTTCGTAGTAGATGTTGTACGTCTTCAAGTGTAAAAGCAGCTCATTTCTGGAAAAAAAAATAAATGGGAAAGATGCTGAGAAGAGATGTGGAGGAGTGAGGGGGGGACACGTTGCAGGTACCGCTTGGTACCTGACACGGTACCTCTGGGCCAGCCAGGGGAAAGTCTGGGGAACGGGGTGAAAGCAGGAATTGCTTCCCAGGGCCAGGCTGAGCAATGAGCCTGCTACACTGCTGGGAGACCGAAACCAGCTCAATTCGGGGCAAATTTGGGACTTTTGCTGCCTGTAGACCTCCGTCGTTGAGGACGTGCGCTGTGGGTTCAACCAGGGGTTGCCCTTCCCAACTGCAAGTAGGGGGGACGAGGTCCCCTGCAACCGCACTCCCCATAAACCGTGCAGAAAGCTGGAAGAAAACCTGCCGGACCTCGGTGGCGCCGGTCACAAGGCTGAAAACCAAGGAAGTTTTCAGAGCGCCAGAGTCCTCGGGTCATGCTGAAGTCACAAGTTATCACAGGAGAGTTTAGCACATCGGCTTGTGGCTCCGGACCCTGACCTTGAGCTCGAGTTAAAAGTCTGAGCCCTGGCTCCAGTTGCAAATGAAAAATAAATCAAAATGAAAAGGTTAAAAAATAGAAATAAAGCAGGCTGTCTAAGCGCAGCGCTGAATCACGGGGCAGTGATGCCCCTGGCATTAATTCATCGAGCGGTCATTAATTCAGCTGGGCTGGCTGAAGCGTAAATCACGGGGATTTGGGGTCATGAGAAAGAAAAAAAGAGGGGGGGGAGAATATCATATATATATGCTTTATCTCCTCCAAAATCTTCCCTGAAACTTAAGCATCCCTACCTACCAAACCACACCACAATTACTAACCGGGACCTTTCTCAGCAAAACCTCTATTTCACTAAAGCCTACAGCGCATTTGGCCCAAGAAAAAAAATTTCAAAATCCCATCAACAACCTTTTTTCTTTTTTCTTTTTAAAAAGAAAGTTGCCCCAGAATGGCTTTTTTCTTTCCAAATCCAACCGAATCGAGTTAAAACCCAGGGTCGCTCCCCTCCTCCCAGCTCGAAGGCAAAAACCCCCGGGGAACATTGCACATCGCTGCCCAGTTAGCAGCCCCGGGGGGGCTCTGCAGCACGGCCCTGCCGAGCGAGCGCCTTACTTGGAGATGTATTTGCCTTTTCCGCAGGGGACCAGGTACTCGCAGCCGTAATCCATCCTCCCGCTCTTCTTTCATGGGAGCTGAACTGCAAAGAGGGAGGAGAGAAAAGCACCGGCGTGAACCGCCCCGTTATCGCGTCCCTGAGACGCACCCACGGGTAACGCCGGGAGGAAAAAACCCACCAACTTGCTTGGATTTGGAAGAGCTCTTGGGAAAAGGCTCCGGCGGATGCAGCCGTGGGTAAAGTTTGCTGCGGCTCCTCCAGGAAAACCAATGGGCAGGGAGGGGAAATCAGGTAAGGGGAGAAGTGGTGTAAAGTCACTGAAAATTTAATACCGGCAGAGATACGCTTACGCCAACATTTGCATTTCGAGCACCCACGGACCGCCCCGGCAATACCAGGCCCGGAGGTGGAAGGGTTATAAGCAGGATTTGCTCCTTTTCCCCATTTATTTTACAAAAGGTTTGTTACGAAGCTCCACACGCGCAGGTCTGGATCCGGCCTGACGCCTCCTCGTGCCGCCCCAGAGCCAGGCAGCAGGGCTGAGGGCCGGCTGCCGCACGCAGCGACAGACGCTGAGCTGGTTCCCTTACATTTTTATTTCTTTTTACAACGCTGGCTGAATTTTTGTGCGTGCCCTCCCGTGCCGAAACAGCTCCACTGCTCAGTGTAAGCAGGCAGAACTGCCCCCCCCATCCAAAACCCCACCTTTGGAGCGGCCCTGGCTTGGAGCACAAGTGTGACTTTTGGATGCTAAAAGGGGAATTAAAATGAGATTTAGGGTGAGGCCCCCAGCGTTGCCCGGGGGCTTGGAGCACTTTGGAAATCAGACCTTGAAGCGTACTGCAGCGATGAGCAAGGGCTTCTCAGGTCCCATCTTTCCTCGGGTGTTTGTGCAAACCCCCCTACAGACGGGCTTTCATTTTTCCAGAGTCTCTCCCCTCCCTTCCCTTCTCCAGAAAGAGCAACCAAGGTGAGAAAAGAGCATTTCATTCACAAACTGCTGTTTGCTTCCACCTCCCGCCTCGCCACGTGCGTCCTCCCAGTCCCCTGGGAAACAAACCCGTTTTCCTGCAAAAACAACCAAAGCCTCCAGCAACGACATCCAGGCGGATAAATGACTCAACCAAGGCCGCATGGCAAAACCTGTGTCGGAGGACAGACCGGCACCCCCCCGCCCCCCCTAAACCTCAGCACGGCAGCAATCCTCCCTTCTCACCCGCACATCAGGATATATCCTAGCAAATAAATTACATGCCACAGCAAAAATAGTCTGCGTCATGCTTCAAACCAGAGAAGAGGTTGCAAAAGCGAAGCCTGCCTTTAAGCAGGCAGCAAACAGGCAGGGGAAGGGCAGGAAGCTGCCCCGGCCCCCAGGGCCCTCAGCGCTGCCTGGAGAAA